>CAJHNH020001109.1:0-198659 GCA_905116865.2 Candidula unifasciata
CCCTATCTTCCAGTAGCAGCTCAGAGTTTCCAGTTCCCTGTATAGTAAGTAGCATATTGATTGTATTTCTTTCTTGCCTTTCATCTTTAGTGTTGGGTTCGTCGGAAACCCTTGTCATTCTCTGCAGGCACTATTCTCGCCCAGTTACATAGTAATGTTTAATATGTGTGAGTGGAACATAATAACCTTAAATGACTAACCTAATATTTTAAGTAATACATGTCAACATAATATTGTCAAGGTAAAAAACTACCACGGTCCTCATTTAACACGGACTATGTCCCAGAAGTTTTTTTTGAAACGTATAAATCCTCAATAAGAACAAATGAAAGAAAAAAAACATGAGGCAAAAGACAAAGTTAATACATGCAAAACAAAACAGAATTAAGAGATCACACTACAGGGATGCTTACAGAATGTTGCTACAGTCTAATTTCCGCCGCGCTATCAAAACAGATTAACAAATTAAGACTTATTTATCTTGCCTTATATTAAAATGTACACAAGGCTCTGATTGGTGATTTCAAGAATGTGAATCTCAATACAGTTTCTCCGCTGAATTTGTCCCCGGGGATGTGCAACACATAAGGGAGCTCACACAGAAGTCTAGATCCGAGATCTAGATGCATTTTCAAGGATGGTGGCATTGGCCAGAGACAAACCAGCGCGGCGGCTGGAAGACCCAGGGCAAAATTCTTGTGCCCCAAATTGCTGATGATGACCTTTGCCCAGTCCACGACCTCGACTTTCCGGTAGACGTACAGTAAACCAGTTTTTTCGTCCTGCAGTGTCAGCTCAAACCCTAGACATCGGTTGTTTCTGAAATGTATGAAAAGCATGTTTTAATGCAAGAAGATCGGCTTCCTTGCATCTGGTTTTGATCTTCTTTTTTTTTTCTTCACCCTCTTTTTCTTCTTCTTCTTCTTCTTCTTCTTCTTCTTCTGCTTTTTCTGCTTCTTCTTCTTCTTCTTCTTCTTCTTCTTCTTCTTCTTCTTCTTCTTCTTCTTCTTCTTCTTCTTCTTCTTCTTCTTCTTCTTCTTCTTCTTCTTCTTCTTCTTCTTCTTCTTCTTCTTCTTCTTCTTCTCATGTTTATTATTATGATTATGATTATGATTATTATTATTATTCTGCTGCTTCTGCTCCGTTTCCGCATCCCCATCTTCTTTCTCATTTGCATATATCTTCAGCAACTGTTTTCTTCGCCATTGTTTTCAATGTTTGGAATTTGCATACAAAGATGTCTATAGAAGTGAAGAACCCTTTACCAGGGCTCTGTATGTATTGGGAAAATAGGGCTAGACCTATATTTTATATACCAATGGGCACTCGGTGGGTGATGTCGTCAGCATCACGCCGGCCCCCTTAACTTTCCAGGACTTTATCTAGTACCCACTAAAAGCTGTTTCGGCCTGGGAGTCAAAGTTATTTTTTTTTTAATTATTATTGAGGCTCCGTCAGGTCCTGAACCTGCGACCCACCGATCCGCAGGCGAGCGTCTCTCCGCTACACCACGCAGGTTCCCAAAGCTGTCTATGGTAACCATCAAACACCATTTTCACACATCGCCTCTTACAACACGCTGGGAAAAGTATCCTTGGATGGTCGCCTGAACATGGCATTAGAAAGCTTTCGGGTAAACGATCAATGGTATCAACAAATTCCACAAATAAACAACACAGGAAAACTAGCAGTTTCCAACTTACTGGTCAAACAAGCCCACAGACGGGAAGTGAGTGATCAGTGCCCTGACAAACTCATCGGCATGAGCGCGTGAGTATTTCCACGTGCTGATCACCAGATCTGTGTCGGTCAGTGGGTCCAGATCTCTCATGGTGAGGTCACGAGGGACTGGTCTAGGATATTACACACTAGGATATTAGGATATACGATATTATATGATGATAATACGACAGAGAGAGAGAGACAAAGAGAGACAGACAGAGAGAAAGACACGAGAGAGAGACAGAGACATAGAGCGAAACAGAGACATAAAGAGACAAACAAAGAGACAGAGAGAGACATATACAGGGGGAGACAGAGATAAACAGAGAGAGACATGGGGAGATATTGAGAGACGGAAAGAGACATAGAGAGACAGAGAGAGACATATACAGCGTGATAGAGACATAGACATGGAAGACAGAGCTAGACAGAGAGAGAACGAGAGTGGCAAATAGAGACAGTGAGATACATAGAAGGCAAGGCATAACGAGAGACACACAGAGAGACAAAGACAGAGTGACAGAAAGTGACAGAGACAGAGAAGAGACATATAGAGTCACATAGAGACAGAGATAGACTGATATATAGAGAGAGACGGTGACAGACAGAGTGAGAAATGCACAAATAATGGAGAGCGGGAGTAAATACACAAGCAGAAACAACCAAAAGTCACTGACTTTCTACTGCCTTCATTCGCGATATCACCTACTTCCGGGAACACATACTAGGAAGGGGGTAAAAGTTTATACTCATTGCCTCCCTAACAAACATGTCGTACAAGGCGACTAATTAAAAGATTCTTTGACTTGTATATAATCCCCTATGGTTCTAGTCTGTGAGTTCTTTGACCTGTATATAATCCCCTATGGTTCTAGTCTGTGAGTTCTTTGACGTGTATATAATCCCCTATGGTTCTAGTCTGTGAGTTCTTTGTCCTGTATATAATCCCCTATGGTTCTAGTCTGTGAGTTCTTTGACCTGTATATAATCCCCTATGGTTCTAGTCTGTGAGTTCTTTGACCTGTATATAATCCCCTATGGTTCTAGTCTGTGAGTTCTTTCTCCTGTATATAATCCCCTATGGTTCTAGTCTGTGAGTTCTTTGACCTGTATATAATCCCCTATGGTTCTAGTCTGTGAGTTCTTTTACCTGTATATAATCCCCTATGGTTCTAGTCTGTGAGTTCTTTGACTTGTATATAATCCCCTATGGTTCTAGTCTGTGAGTTCTTTGACCTGTATATAATCCCCTATGGTTCTAGTCTGTGAGTTCTTTGACCTGTATATAATCCCCTATGGTTCTAGTCTGTGAGTTCTTTGACGTGTATATAATCCCCTATGGTTCTAGTCTGTGAGTTCTTTGACTTGTTTATAACCTCCTATGGTTCTAGTCTGTTAGTTCTTTGACCTATATATAATCCCCTATGGTTCTAGTCTGTGAGTTCTTTGAATTTTAAAATTTTCAAAATGCAAGAGATTCATTTTTCTCAGTTTAAATTATTACGATAGTAATAGTGTTGATACTGTGATATCACTGGCGTCGACGACGATAATGATAAAGACGATGATAATGATGGTGATGATGATAGTTACGATAAATGACTAATGGTGATAAAGATAATGATCATGCTAACTGATAGTGATAAAACTGGTAATGGTGATTATTGGTGGTGATGATTGATTATGATTAGCATTGATCATGGTAATACAATAGTACGCTGCTATGAGGGTTCAAACCTTAATTTAACATCTCCAGGGTTAGCCACTATTGCTATGCACCGGATTGTACGAGGAAACGAGTCTGTGCCGTTGTTGGTTTTACTTACAGCACCCACAACAGCGGCGTTGTCGTTGGACAGCACTGGTGAAGATGCAGAGATGTAAACACATGGTGCATTTATTGTTTGAAAATCCAGTTCCCTACAACCTTCCATTAATACCATCATCATTGTGATGTCGTGTCATTAGGGTAAAGGTAAAGTGACATCGACTTATTCCATATGGCCCGGTCTCTCTCGTCAGAACAGCTAGCTGCCTGCCGAGAGCTTCGCACAGAGAACGACCTCCGTAGCTCTGGTGACGATCTCTATGGATCACCGTAAAAATTGCACTCGTGAACTAAACGGCGCCGCCGTGAAACGAATCCACGACCTTGGGAGCGCGAGACAATCGGCTTGAGCACTTCGCTACGGAACCCCGCCCCTCTCCCCCAAAGGTCACATAGGTCTCGCACTCTGTTCCTCAGTTCAATCCTATCACGAGAAAGCTTTTTGATTTCCTTAATGGAATCCATTCTGGCAACTTCGGCCTCTCTCATTAACGTATGATACCTAAATAGGTTATCGTACTGCGTACCGTTGCATAGAAGTAACTGCAAAAAAAGTAACTATTGTCCGCATATGTCAAAAAACAAAAAGTATAGTTTGTTGTTTAATCTATTACATTTGATATGTGTAACAAATCTAGCGAGATACTCTAACCTATAGCTCAACATATGCTGCATCTTTCTACTGTAGTTACTACCCATTTGGGCATCTGTTGCTAAATGTTCAAGGACCGAAAGAAAAAGTTTCAACTTACTTTCAAAAATGCATGGTTCTGACCAGTCGATGAAACCTGGCCACGTCAGTAACATTTCCGCATGTACATGATTGGGAGAGAAATAACAAGTACACCTAGGCTTGGTCAGATAGTTGATGATCTGTAAGTACAATTGTAATAAATTGTTTGCATACGTATTTAACGATCTTTGAGTGCAGGTACATCAAACTGCGAACAGGTGTAACTTGTGATCTGTGAGTTAAAAAACAGAAAACTAAATTAAACTGTTTGCAGCTGAAATTTATGATCGGTAAGTATAACTGCATTCTTTGACGAGGATCTAGTGAATGGCAAATCTGGTGCTCGCAGCTGCAGTAAATCCAGCTCGAATCTCATACATGATTGACGAAAATAACAATACGGATACCTGAAATCTTGTTCTTCTTCTTCTTCTCTTTCACCGATTGTAAACTCCGGCGGAAAGTTCTGGTTGGGCGTCCACTTCTGGCCTCTAGCACTGTTCCAGATACTGAGTGTTGCGTGCACATCCGTTTTACAGGTCTGTCTCATCTTCATGCAGACTGTTGGTCCCTCGCCTCTCATGCAGATGCACTCCGACTTCAAAGGAAGCTCCTAATTATTCGACTCTTACGACATGCTTCTGGGCAGGTAGGGGGTCTATTCCGGTTCCCCCCCCCCTCCACAATGGAGCCCCGAAGTGCGCTGAGGTGCGCTGACTTGTTTGGGATGTCTCGTGTTCGCTAATTTTTTAGTAGGATTTCCTGTTTTCAGCTGAAATATTTAGTGGGAGGTCTCTTTTCAGCTTACATTTTTAGTGGGGTGTTCCGTTTTCAGTTTACACAAAGTGGGACTTCCCGTTTTCATTTCAAACTGTTATGTGGGATGGCTCGTTTTCAGGTCAAACTGTAAATGGGATATCGTGTTTTCAACTTAAAATGTTAGTGGGACGTCCCGTTTTCAGCTAAAACGTTTAGTGGGAAGTCCCGTTTTCAGATCAAGCTGTTAATGGGATGTCCTGTTTTCAGTTCAAACGTTTAGTGGAATGTCCCATTTTCAACTCACGATATTATGGTGACCTAGCAACATATAGTCTCTATAAAGCTGTCTAAGCTTATATTGAAAAGACTGAAATGTGCACTTAAGTAAAATGGCATCATAACGGGCATGTTTGTGAGTCTGTAGGCACAATTACATCTCACTGTTTACAGATGAGTTTAATGATCTTGAACTACAAAACATCACATTGTTTACAGATCAGGTTTATGGTCTCTAAGTCCAATTACATCAGACTATTTGCATGTGAATTTTATGATTTGAAAATCAAATTACATCAGATTGCTTACAGGAAAGATTTATTATCTGTGTGTCCAATTACATCAAACTGTTTACAGATGAGATTTATGATATGTAAGTCCAATTACATCAAACTGTTTGCAAATGAGATTTATGATCTGTAAGTCCAATTACATTAAACTGTTTACAGATGAGATTTATGATATGTAAATCTAATAACATCAGACTGTTTACATGTGAGATTTATAACATGTAAATCTAATTACATCAGACTGTTTACAGGTCAGGCTTACAGATTAGACCCTTACCTCAATAGGACAAGTATACCAGTCTGCTTTTTATATCTGTCTGTCTTTTTGTGTCGATCAGGCAAACGGTCAGATCGGTTACTCGGTGCTTGTGTGTGTCTTTACGTACGTGTATACTTACGTGCGTGTTATTGTGTTATGTATGTACACACTATCGTGCGTACATAGAATGCGTGTATGAATGTTTATGCGTACCTAGGCCAGCAGTACTTACATATGTATATGTGAATGTGTGTGTGTGCTTATGTATGTATTTATGTGTGTGCGTGTGTGTATATATGCATGTATTGGGTATGTATGTATGTGTGTGCGTGTGTGTATGTATGTATGTACACATGGTCGTGCATACGTACTTAATGTATGTATGTATGTAATGCGTACGTAGGCTGACAGAACGTACATATGTGTATGTATGTTTGTGTGTGCGCGTTTGTGTATGTGTGTGTGTGTGCGCACGTGCATGCAATGCTTCATGTATGCAAGTATGTATGCACGCATGCAATCATGCGTTTATATACATATATATATATACATGAAGGTAGGTGGGTACGTACGAGTCATGATCCGAACGAAACAATTACAGTGACTGACAGTAATGGTCATCTTGTATTTCAGTACTAACCTCGCTGTTCTCGTCAGGAATCCCTTCTCCAACGGCTAAAATGGAATCCTGTCTTTGTAACACCCACCACGTTTGACCTTTCCATCTGCCCTCCAGGGTTTCTCGCAGCATGCATGACAACTAGGATGTGCAAAACGGTATTCTGACTGCAATATTTAACAATTCGAGATAAACTGAGCAATGAAACTTTTTCGCTTTCATCGGCTGTAAGGTTCTAGTTTTTCGTGACTTAGTTTTTGTCTCAGAACTGAGTTTAGAAGGTATTTGTAAATCAATGATTTCAGACAATTACTGGTATGTAATATAGTCCTGAGCCTGCAAAAAGCGCGTTTGTGTATGTGGATGTGTGTGTGCGCAACGGTGTTCGACAGACCAAGACGACGGTGAAGAGGAGAAGATGATAAATAATAGTTTAAAAAATGTAGACACAACAACAAAAATTAGAGGAATCTGTGAAAGAGGTGCTTTAACTTTATTTTTAAAGACTGGTTTCGATACATTAAAAAAATAAGATTTCTGTCATAGTTACTGTTTGTCAGTTGAGATGAGAAAGATAATTCTAAAGAGTTATATAAATCCTATCATAATATACGGAAGTGAATTATGGACAGTTAAGTGATTAGTGAAAAAAACAAAAACAAATTATGCGGAAGCTGCAGAGATGTAGTTATATAGACAGATGACGAGAATACCCTGGACAGATAACAACAGTAATAAAGACGTCTTGAAAAAAAACTAACTCCCGAAGAGAACTGATTGCCCACATCAGGAGACGATCTACATTCTTTGATCATGTCATGAGAAGGAGACAACTGAGGTACATCGTGACAACGGGAAAGCTTTAGGGGATAAGAAGCAAAGGGAGATTGAGAGAGAAGATGCTAGATAGTTTGACATCATGACATGGGAGATCATCTATCTCAGAACTAATTGAATTTACACGAGACAGAAGGTTGTAAGCAGGTCTACCAATGCTACAAAACATGAACTGTACAACAATATTAGGCCCACCCAAAATGAACTTCAATTTACGTCCTAACTGTTTGACGGTGCCTTAATATAGATATAGCATTTCAGCTCAAAAGCCCCTATTTTCTTTCTTAAGGACTGGGAGATAGTCCACGACTCACATCCGTTTGTAGATACAGGGAAGATGCATACTCTCAAAAGTTGTATTTTGATCTCCTTGCTGGTGCTAAACCATAGACTTTCAATGCTGTTTTGCATTTTTAGCTCTTCAACATTCATTGTTATTTCTGGGTTTTTCTCTGTGGGCATTGTTTTCAATTTCTTTAAATTCAAGAATAGAAATTCGTAACTACAGAACTTTTAGATACACTAAATACATATTAGACGTGGCCACTTGGGTACGCCAGGTTTTTTTAGTGTACGCTGACCAAATGAAAAATATATATGAATGCACTGCACTGTTGTTGGGTTTCATGTTACAAAGCCCATCATACACCACACATTACTTGTGAATGAAAAGGTTATCAATAAATGTAATGGTTATAATGATTATTCGTTTATATTTCATTTGCTGATTTGGTAACTTACTTTCCACGAGAGAGGGAGGTGAGATTTCAGCCATTCGAAGACTTTCAACAAATCTTGCCCAGATGTTTTCACTAGACTGATAGAATCTGTGAAATGAAAGAAAACTGAAGTCGCTGGAGTAGTTCCTGACACTTTATAAGACCTTCTTCTTCTTCTGCTCTTTATCCCCCCTCCCTTCTTCCCCCCCCCCCCCAGTGAAGCACAGGCTCTCAACCAACTTAGCCTCAAAGTGTCCTATACCTTGCTATCGCATGCAGCTCACTCCGTGTCTTCGTCATCTTCATAACCTAACCCCCTCCCGCTCTTCCCCACCCAGCGTCCTCCTCCGTGGTGTGTGTGTCTGGATTGTCTGTCTTTATTTTTATGCCCTGTGGGTTCCAGTGTACCGACACTCTAATTTTATTGTTCTCGTTGTTTTCAGCATGTTTCCAACCGTCATCTCTTGGTTCATTGGACTTTGCTTAGTTCTCTCCCAAAGCTCCACATTAGTGACTTTATCATAACATTTTATTCCCTCTTTACTGCAGACAACGGTTAATGAATGTGTGTAGTTTATAAGCTTTTATTAAGTTCGATTTTGTTTGTTTGTTGTTTGGTTGTTTTGTCTCAGTCAGTTTGTTTAGTAACTGTTTTAGTTATTCTCCATGTTTCACTTTCACACAACAATGATAATTTGACCCTAGGGTTAAATATTATAATTAAGTATTCGCATGTGATGGCGGTTTAAATTAAACAGATTTTTGCAGGCCGAGTGTTTCGATTCAAATCCAGAACGAGGCCGATTTTATAATTGTTCTCAGCTTAAGCTGGGGACCAGAAAATATAAAGTTATAAACTAAAAAAAAAATTATTTCAAAGTCACAAAGAGCTATCTTACCACCAGGAATAAAAGTCACAGGGTGCTCTTCATCCGAATGGTGGCACTTTGTGTCACCGGATGTTTATCGCTTGGTGTGATGTTCTGGTGGGGTTGAATGTCGGTCAGTCAGTCATTCACCTAGTGCCGATTGGTCTATAAATATGGGAGATGGAAAGATGACTTTTACTTTAATAGATGTCAGAAGTTCCTCCTTAGTTTCAGCTTAATCAAGGTTGCACCCAGGGCCATATTTAGTCATGATGTTGATCTAAGGTATGTAAAGCCCTGAGACCGCACCGTTTTGTATTACACTAGATAATCTAAGAAATGTAAAATTTAAAAACCTTTCTAAATAGGCCTATATCTTCTTCTTCTTCTTCTTCTTCTTTTTCTTCTTCTTCTTCTTCTTTTCTTCTTCTTCTTCTTCTTCTTCTTCTTCTTCTTCTTCTTCTTCTTCTTCTTCTTCTTCTTCAGCATTCCGAGCCCTTGGGGTTCATTGCTGCAGATGTCACCCGCCTCCACTCTCTCTCTGACTGGCCTTCTCTTTCCAGTTGGTGACACCAAGAGTTTGCAGGTAAATGTATGTAAATATATTTTCTAAATATATATATACATGTGTGTGTGTGTGTGTGTGTGTGTGTGTGTAATGGAAATATATTCGTTTAATTTTTAGTAAAAGAAATAATAAAGAATGAGTTTGCAAAAACCGCAGAAATTATATAATCCTCTGAAATTCTCTATTTTAAAAAAGACAATTAAAATCTATGACAAAACAATTGTATATGTTGGGGGGGGGGGGGGGATTGCTTAGGTCACTGCAGACTGTGTGATGGCCTAATATGTAGATTATTTAGCTTATGCCTAAATTCAGCACTGGCTGCACCTCAAAATGACAGACTCCAATAACACACACAAGTAAGACGGGCGCCATTCCGGAAACAGATGTCATAACGATACACGAATACACAGATACCGACCTTTATGACAAAGCAAAATAGCTTATTTGCTCTGCTGTCAGTGGGAAACTTCTGAGGTCAAAAACCTAGACTGTAAAATTAGTGAATTATTCTTTGCCCCCGTAAGAGCTTATACACTGGACAGCCACTTTCATTTTCCAGGAACTTTCCTGGTATACCAATCTGTAGGCTTGAGCAATGAAATATAGCCACCTTAAAGAGGATCGAAAAGATATGTTTGTATGTGTGAGTGTATGTATGGGGTTTTTTTTTTTTTTAGAAAACAAAAGGTGTTGTTATTCACCGCAAGGTGTCTAAAAAAAGATAATGATACTGTTGAAAACAAAAATGATGCCTGAAAAAAGGTTTCAGTACTGTGTACGGCCAGACAAAAATCGTGTGCAGGTGTATATACAATTAGGAAAATACTACAGTGTAAGTATTTACCTGCAGTTCTGTTATTTTCCATATCCTGTACACTCATGTGTCGGAGTCTGTGGCTTAGACGTTACGAACGCGCTTTGAAATGCCGAGGTGCCGGGTTCGATCCCAGCTGCGGGCTTTGCGCCTTGCGTTGGTTTCGACAGTGGTATCAGGGGCCGACAGTTAAAAAAGCAATGTCAAACTACTGGACGTAAACTTGCCTAGGAAAACCACAACAGCCAAAAAATGCTAGGGTTGGTTCTGCAACGTCATGTAAAGGTTACACAGCTAACTTATACACTCACTCTGCGCCTTGTGACTAAAGTGTGTAAGGTTCAAGGCAACATGTGAAACTTGTGTTACTTTAAAAGATAATAAATGTATCACGTGAAAACACCGCGCATATCTTTCGTCTGTGTGTTACTTGTCTTGTTGCCAGTCTAAACATTTGGAGACAAAAGGTGGCCAAAGTTCGGACTTTGATTTCACTAACCTGGCTCTAACCATCTTAGTTATCATGAGTATCGCCAGTGCAATCTTTCACGTTACATAAGTGGCATATCAAGTTCCGCGAACTAGTGAAAGAACTTAAGCAAAGGTGAAATGGTAAATGTGGGGTGTTACAACATTCAGCCGAGAGTTGGGCGCAATGTTGACAGCTCTGCCCTGTACAAAAATTCTACAACGTTACTTGAAGAGGAAATAAATGCTCTAAGTATCTGGCTGTCTTGGGACAGAGTCCCTCTGTCAGCATGAGGGAAAGGAAGCCCATGATGGGAAAACAAGGCGGCTGGATGTCAAGAACCTATTAAGAATTGGCTTCTGGAATTAAGAACCATGTTTGAAACGGCCAAAAACAACATGGAGACGAAAGATGGAAAGTAACCGGAGTGTGGCAGCTTTGACATGGAAAACTGCACTGAAGATTGCACAGGACAGGAAAGCATGGAACGTCCTCTCCGAAGCTTCAAGTGCCACTAGGCATAACGAGAACTGATGATGATGATGATAATGATAATGTTAATATTCAGCCATTATTAAGCCGAGCGTGTTTCCTAGAAATAAAAAAGTAAAAGTAAGTAAAGGACCCTTTTCCACGCCTTTGGGTGTATTGGGAATGTATGTCTAAACCTATCAGCCCTTGGTGGGCGATGTAGTCAGCATCACACCGGCCGCTTTTACCTCCCAGGACTGCACCTGGTACCCACTCAATGATGGGTCGACCTGGGGGTCATTTAAAAGTCCGGCTCCGTCAATGCGCGAACCCACGACTTTCCGATCCGCAGACGGGCGTCTAGCCGTCAATGCCACGGCGAATCTAGAAAAAAAAAGAGCTGGGCTTATTATATAGCATCTTTTCTATTCGTGAAATAGTAAGGCAATAACAGAATAGTTAGTATGATCCAAGTCCAAGTCCTTTTGAGAGAGAAAAAAAAAGAAAAGCTCGACCACGTTCAGACTGCTGCTAGTTAGTATGATCCACGATAACCTCCCCAAGGTACACACTACCTCGCCTCTGATTGGTCGGCCTCTAGTCACCAACCTTCGCACACTGCTAGGAGGGGTGTTCGGCAATGCCTTCATATCGCGTGTTGTAAATTTAAGCACGCTTCTGCTTTTAACACTACAAAAACATTAAAAAACGAGTCTAACAAAATGTATCAAAGGACCGTGGCCTAGTTCGGCTAGGGAGATTATCGTGGCCAGTGTTGCCACTTTGGATCTTTTATATCCAAATTTAGATCTTTTTCATTGCATTTAGATACTGTTTTTGACGTTTAGATCGTAAATATTTTTCTAGAATCTTTTCACACGGAGTTAGATATTTTATAGATTTTTTTTCTTTCATTGTCAATTTATTAATTACTGTGTAAAATATTTACTACAATATTTTTGATTTGGTCTGGCACGTACATTGTGACAACTGCCATTACTTGAACTTTGAACTCTCACTGGGGTCAACGCACAAATATCTGGCAGCCCCGGCACTGATTAATAAAAACGCGCGTAAATCATACTAACTTTGTTTCAACCGTATCCTCACTGTGCTGACTTTGCGTTTCTTTTTCATTTGATTTTAAAAAAATAATTTGCTCACCTTCTTATGTGGCTTTCGCTTTAAAAAAAACCTTTCAACATGCCAAAAGAAAAGTATGAGCAAAAAATTTGGAAAGAGTGATTGCATAATGACAAAATTAAAAACTGGGGACATGACCAAAGCTTGTTGTAAGTACTGCAAGTGTGAAATTAAAGCGAAAATACAAAACTCAAAGAGTCATGCAGAGACTAAAAAAGCATAAAACTGCAGTTTCATTTAAAGATATTACACCGCTGACATCTGTTTTCAGAACTATACTGATAAATGAATCATCAAAAGTATCAGTCGCAATGTTTTTAATTTGTCACTGCGCAATTTCGAACTGTGACCATTTGATCGATTTGTAAAAAATCTTGGACTAGTTCAATTTGAAAAGTGTAATGTAGAAAGTATAGTTTAGGAACTGAAGGACCTTTTAATCAGCAAACAGTTAGGTTTGAAGAATTTGGCTGTAAGTGGTACTGATAATGCCTCAGTGATGGTTGGTATAAACAATGGCGTTTATGCCAAGTTGAAGGAAGCTAACCCATCGTTAATAATTATAAAATGTATGCGTCATTCATTGCAGCTGGCATTATCACATGCTTCATCTAAATATTTACCAAGGAATTTGGAATACCTTATTGCTGAAACACTTTACTGGTTTTCCAAATCATTTGTCAGACAACAGCAATACAATACATTATATACAGCCTTAAATGATGGTTCCACACCACCGAAAATTCTGTCAGTTTGCAAAACTAGATGGTTTTCAATTTAACCAGCTGTTGAAAGAATTAGGAAGCAATGGCTGAAGTTGAAGACACACTTTGAAATAACAAGACAAAGTGAAAAGTGCTACACAGCTAAAATACTATATGGAATGTACAGTGATGAAAAAAATATGTCATTCATTCTCTTTTTATAACCTATTCTAATGGAAGTGCAAAAAGTTAATAAACTGTTCTAATCTAAACTTGTTGATAAAGTTAAATTACTTGATGATCTCAAACTGCTATTTTACTCGGTAAAAGACTGGTGTTGCCAACTTCTAAAGCTGATTTGCTCACTTGCACTAGAGAGCTATTTGGCTCCTAAGCCACACCTTGGATATTAAATCGAATAAAAAATTGATGATTTAAAAACAAAAGGACTGTTAACAGAGAATGAAGAGAACAACTTAAGAAAATGCTGTCAAGATTTCTTTATCTCATTATTGAAGCAATTGAAGCAGAGACTTCCTAAAAAATCTAGATGTTTTGAAAAATATTTCACTTTTTTCTGTGAGCAACATACTTCAGCCAATAAAGGATATACCTAAATATTGTAAAGTTATGAAATTTTTAAGGTCTACTGATAATAGTGTTGCGGAAGCAGAATATCAGGTAACCAAAATAAAGTTAGCTGAATGGACAAACAAAACAGAAACTAAAGCGTTTTGAAGTGAAGTGAGACAATTTAAAGATGCCTCATCAAACAGTCCATTCTGTAAGCTCTTTAAAGTGCCATGTCTGCCATGATACTACCCCACTCAAATGCTGACGTAGAAAGAGTTTTCAGTGCTAGGAATTATATCAAATCTAACCTAAAAAACAGGATGATTTTGGACATCTTAAATGCTAGCGTGCCATTAAAATTCGGCCTGATGAGACTAGAGAAATAAGCCTAGTGTTCCGCTTATAAAGAAATTTGAACAGCTAAAGCATACCAGGGTCATTTTGGATCTGAAGCTTCAACTTCATTATCCAAGCTAAGTTTATCCTGTGGATCTTGTGAGGCAGACATCAGTGAAGGTGAGGACATGATTATGTAGGGTAAGTCATAACAAAAGCTATGTAATTTTTGACTTTTTCAATTTGGATGTTTTTTCTAGATTTTTTTCACGCAGATTTAGATCTTTTAAGATATTTTTTGACACCGTTTTGGATATTTTTTGTCAAAGAAAAGTGGCAACACTGGATATCACCGAACAGTTTGACCTAGCTAAAGAGCAGCTGGCCGTATGCACGTCTCTCGTGTGTGAAAAGGCTCCTGTCCTTTACTTGACTTACTCAGATACCCCGTTCAACCACTTAAGAATATGCATTTAGGACACTGGTGACGGATACACCAGGTACTACAACAGCGTGTCCTATAGGTTGGCAGGGGCATAAACATGTATCATAAACATATGCCCCCCCCCCTCCCCGAACCCCACCAGTCGCCAGTATTTCAAGTATTTCAGAAAATTGCGGTATTCACATGTTTAATTCGAGAGGATCGACTTCACTGTACCGGCTTGTATCTCATATGGCTCGGCCTTTCTCATGACAAAATGGCTAGCCGTCTGCTGATAGCATCGTATAAAGCACAAACACGGAAGCTCCAGCGACGATCCCCGGGAATCCCCGTAAAAATTTCACTCGTGAACTGAACGACACAGCCATGACATGAACCCGCGACTTTCAGAGCGCGAGACAAACGACTTGACCACTTCACCACTTCACCTGCTAGACTCTGCGGGATTTGCTGGGAAGGGGATCCGAGCATTTAGGGACTGAACTGGTCGATGTGAAATGAAGATAATCTTTCAACTAACTGAAGAACTAACAGCCATACTAACTGGGAACGAAATGACAATAGCCAGATTTACTTAGCGAGCAACGGATCGCAGTTACCCCCTTTCCCCCCCCCCCCTTTCCCCACCCCAACCCCCCAACACCCCTTTTTTCTGACGCTTAATGGCAAAAGTACCATTTTTGATGATAATTTCAAATCTGTAGCTAGAAGATCGTCTACCGACTGGAAAGTCCTAGATTTGAATTCACGGTGAACTAAAAAAAAAATATTAAAAAACGGGTAACCATAAGTCCCGTTTTCTCCGGAACTGATTTATTTTTTAGGTATGCCACAGCCGTTCCGTCTGTACCACACAGACACGCAAGCACACACACACACACACACGTACTCACACCACGTATGCGCACATAAAACCGCCAATTAGGCCCATTTATGAAAACCAGTCGCCAGTGCTGGGTTCGTGTATAAGCTAAGTTACATTATAGGGCTTCACAATCTGCAAGGACCTTAAAAATGCAAGGAAAAAAATTAATTTCTCAGTTAAATAGAAATTTAAAAACAAACTGAATTGGCAACAAAAATGTCTCAAGAAAAATTGTCCGCACTTGAAATCATGTATATAGTAAGTGACATGTTTCCCAGCATATCTTTTGATGACATAATCAAAGATTTTAAATTTGGGAAAACAGTAGACAGAACATTTTAAGCTGTAACTTAGAACCTTTCAGGGGATAAGAAATATGCTGGGAAGCAAAGACGACAGGTATGATTTTGACTACATTAATCGTCGACAGCTCTATAGAAATCTAGATCTAGCATTATATGCTCCATGCGACAGTGGCATGAGAAGCCTCTTTTACTTTTTTTTTTTTTTTTTTGCAGCGTATGGTCAACGGATCTATCTAGCCTATCTATTGTCTTCTTCACTTTTACAGGGTTGCAGCCCAGTGTCGTGGTTTGAAATATTTGTTTTGTGCCTATCGCGTGATTTGAGTGACAGTTTTCTGGATCTTCTGGCCGTATTCAGCTACTCCATCTATCCATTTTTTCCTGGGTCTTCCTCTGGCCTTTCTTCCCGATGTTCTACTGTAAAAGGCCTTATAGGCAATCTGATCCGGTTGCATTCTTACTAAGTGGCCAAACCACTTCATTCTCTGTCTTTCAATATGTTTCATGCATACTCTTGTTCCAACTTTGTCTCTAATGCTCACGTTTGTGACTCAGTCTCTTCGTGTATTGTTAGTGACTCTTCGGAGACATCGCATTTCACACGTAGTTATTTTTTGCATATGTAATTTGTTCATTGTCCACGTTTGGCACTGATAACATAACGTAGGGATAAAAATGCTGTTGATCATCTGTTGTTTGGCTGGTAACGAGATCTTTGGATGACGAAGAAGTGGGGCCAGTTGGTAGTTGACTGCATTGGCTTTTTGAACTCTAGCCTGTATCTCTTTATCGAGTCTTCCATCTTCTGTAAATATGCATCATAAGTACTTGAATTCTTGAACTTGTTCTAATTGTATGTCATTGATCTTTACGTTTACATTACTGTGTTTCTTTCCTATGGTCATTACTTCAGTTTTTGAGGTGTTTATTTTCATGTCAAATTTTGTACAGTAAGTGAGCAATGAATCAACATGTTGTTGTAGTTTTTGTTCTTCTTCTTGTAACAAACATTGGTCATCTGCAAAGAGTAGTTCATTTATAATTTCTGTGTTTTGATTTGACTCCTGTGCAATTTTATCCATATATGTGATGAAGAGTAGGGGTGAAAGGACACATCCTTGTCGTACTCCTGATGTAATGGGGAACCAGTCTGTCATACCTTCCGTTGTTCTTACAGCGCTCTGGCTATTTTGATAGAGAGCCATTATGTTTCCCAATAATTGACCCGGTACACCATATTCCTCAAGAATGTTCCATAGTTTATTTCTGTTAACCCTGTCAAAAGCCTTCTCTTGATCAATGAATATAAGATTCTGGTGTTTATTATATTCGATTGTCTGTTCACAAATTTGCCGAAGAGTAAATATTGCATCAGTGCAGCTCTTTCCTTTTTTAAATCCAAACTGATTGTTACTTAATTGAGGTTCTAATATCACCATCGCTCTTCGTTCTAATATTTTTGCAAACATCTTTCCTACATGGCTTTGTAAAGCGATACCTCTGTATGTTTCACAATCTCGTTTATCACCTTTCTTCTTCCATATAGGAACTATAATTGCTCTCTGCCGGTCAACGGGAACTTTCATTTCCTCCCAGGCCATATGGAATATTTTTGTCAGCCATTTTACTGCTGTTGCCTTACATGCAAGTATTATGTCTGTTGTAATACCATCTGTTCCGGCCGCTTTGTTTCTTTTGCTTTGCTCTAGGATCTTTTCAACTTCAGATTCTAATATATTAGGTTCTTGTTCTTGTCCAAATTTTATTTTATTAGACACTGGTTCTTGTGGTCCATTATTCAGTAATTCAGAAAAATATTCTTGCCATCTTCTTTTAACATCTTGGGATTTGGTGAGTGGTTTTTTATCCTTGCTGTTTATGATCTTTGATGGGTTAAATTTCTATTTTCTCAGTCTCATAGCCTTGATGCTTCGGTAGAACTGACCTGGTGAATCAGTGCATAGCCTTGCTAATTGTTCTCCGTAGTTTGCCCATGATTCTGATTTCGCCGAATTTACTTTCCTCTTGCTCTTTGCTCTTGCTTTTCTATATTTGATGTAGTCCTCATCTAATTTGGACTTTTGCCACTGATAAAAATAATTCTTCTTTTCTTTGATAGAAATTTTAACTTCTTCATTCCACCGTGCTGTTTGTTTCATGTGTCTTCTTGGCTTTCGGAGTCCGCACTTTTCTGTCATTACATTCAGGATGCAGGTTTTAAAAATTTGCCACTCTTCTTCTATGTCATTTCCTCTCTCTAGAGTACTGAAGGTGTTTTTAACTGTTTCCTCAACTTGAATTGCCACATCTTTGTCTTTTAGTTGGTCTATGGCTATCTGATCCATTAATTGTGGTGTTTTATCAATGCAAATTCTTGTTGGTTTATAGAGCCAAAGTACTACAGGTCTATGGTCAGAGTCTATTATTGCATTTGGGATGGCCCTGGAGTTCTTTATTCTCCATCTTCGCTCTTTTTTTGAGAATAAAATCTATCTGTGATGCTTGGTTAATATTATTCCATTTATACCAGGTCAATATCTTGCTTCTCTTATGTTGGTATAGCGTGTTGCTGATAATTAGTTCATGCTCTGCACATACATTGAGTATTTGTTCTCCATTGTTGTTACATTTATTTTCTTTGTCACTAAATGGTCCCATATATGTGGACCATGGAGGTCGACGTTCTCCCACATGTCCGTTGAAATCTCCCATCACATACAAGCAATCAGTGTCTGTAACTTTACTGATGGTTTCACTAAGTTGGTCAAAAAATTCCGTTCTTTCTTCTTCAGGTAAACGGATAAATCCCCAAAACGCACTGACACAATGAAAGCTGCGATAGTTGTAAAACAACATTCTCGCAAAGTTGTAGGGTACACGAGAGGATATGGACTGCACGATAGCTTTCACAAAGGCTACTGGCCTCCTGGTATAAATTTTCTGACAAAAGGATCGAAGAAGAAGAAGAAGAAGTCGATGAGTGTACGGCGTTTTATGTTGTGATATTGAAAGACCATAAATTGCTGCCTTAGGTTTACTTCAGTGGTCAAATATTCAAAGCAGGAACGAGATCTCCGTCTACGTCACTTGAATTTTGTTAATTTGGTTCTGTTAATGAAGAAGATGCCCGGCTCTCTAGCGGAATTGGCTAAACCGGATTTCGCGGAGACCGGGTGACGTACTCCTTGTGGTCCGGGTTCAATCCCGGGAGTAGGCAGGAAAGCCACATTTTCTCCCAGATTGAATTGTATTTACAATGGAATCAAGGCCGAAAGGTTGCGATATCCATAATACCGAGCCTAAGGGTTAACAACTCAAGGCTTCTGGATACTAAAACAAACAAACAGTGAAGAAGATTGGCAGCTCAATGAACCGTGAAGTTAGCCCATATCAAATACTGTCCCCTTTGGTGTGAAGTGTTAGACCCAAGGCCTTCCAAATCGAGAGTGACCATACGTCCCGTTTTCACGGGAACAGTCCCGTGTTTTCGGTGGTCGTTTTAGATATGGTAATGACTAAAACTTTCATTGTAGGATTTTTTAAAGTGCAGGTAAAGACCACATTGTTTTGTTTCTTTATTTGCGACAATGTTTCGAGTTTTAATAGCAATGTCGAGCGAGAAATAAACTCTTTCAAGCCGGTGACCTTGGTTAAATGGGGGGAGGAAGGGGGAGGGGGGGTTAACTTTCCTGCTTCAGGTGGCTTGTTTTTAGCTCAAAATATTAGTGGGATGTCCCGTTTTCAGCTCAAAATAGTATTGGGATGTCCCCCTTTTTAGTTCAAAATATTTTTGGGATGTCCCGTTTTAAGCTCATAGTAATATTAGGATGTCCCGTTTTCAGTTCAAAATATTAGCGGACTGTACCGTTTTCAGCTGAATATGATATGGTCGATCTAGACCATACACCACCTCCCCCTTTTTCACCTCTTTCCGAAGGTACGCAGCGCTATTTTGACCATCAGTCAGCAAGCGCACTTGTCACACGGCACGCGTGGAAATCTATCATTCTATAGCAATTTCTCTGGCCCTATGTGATTGCATAGCCAATACATCTTCAGTGTCTCGTATCCACCTTAGCGTTGGTCTGCTCCTGCCTCGTTCTCCGGAAACTGTATGTACCTTCCATCACCATCCTGCCTATGCCACCCCGACAAAAATCATGGCAAAAGACCCTAGCTTTCGAGACAGAATGAAGTTTACCAGCCAGTTCTCCTCGATGTTCAAATAATAGATGACGGTCTATTTTTTTTTCCTTCATCATAGTCAATACGCAGGAGTGACAATTTTTCTTAACGCATCGTGTATTTCCAGCGAAATTGTTTTTTGAAACTTTGTGGTGAGTACCGGTACCATTTTTGACATTTTGTGGTGATTACCGGCACCATTTCTTTATAGAAGGAAAAAGTCCGTGAAATGCTACCATTTTCTAGTCCAGTGTTCCTCAGCTGTTTACACCTGCGAACCAACAAAGCAGGGTACATTGTTTTGGGGACCACCAAAGCAGGGTAAAGTGTTTTGCGGACCACCAAAGCAGGGTAGATTGTTTTGTGGACCACCAAAGTAGGGTAGATTGTTTTTTTGGGGCCACCAATGTAGGGTAAATTGTTTTGTGGACCACCAAAGTAGGGTAGATTGTTTTTTTGGGGCCACCAATGTAGGGTAGATTGTTTTGTGGACCACCAAAGTAGGGTAAATTGTTTTGTGGACCACCAATGCAGGGTAGATTGTTTTGTGGACCACCAATGCAGGGTAAATTGTTTTGTGGACCACCAAAGTAGGGTAGATTGTTTTGTGGACCACCAAAGTAGGGTAGATTGTTTTGTGGACCACCAAAGTAGGGTAGATTGTTTTGTGGACCACCAAAGCAGGGTAGATTGTTTTGTGGACCACCAATGCAGGGTAAATTGTTTTGTGGACCACCAATGCAGGGTAAATTGTTTTGTGGACCACCAATGCAGGGTAAATTGTTTTGCTTTGGACCACCAAAGTAGGGTAGATTGTTTTTTGTGGACCACCAAAGTAGGGTAGATTGTTTTGTGGACCACCAATGCAGGGTAGATTTTTTTTGTGGACCACCAATGCAGGGTAAATTTTTTTGTGGACCACCAATGCAGGGTAAATTGTTTTTGTGGACCACCAAAGTACCGGTAGTAGATTGTTTTGTGGACCACCAAAGTAGGGTAAATTGTTTTGTGGACCACCAATGCAGGGTAAATTGTTTTGTGGACCACCAATGCAGGGTAGATTGTTTTGTGGACCACCAATGCAGGGTAAATTGTTTTGTGGACCACCAAAGTAGGGTAGATTGTTTTGTGGACCACCAATGCAGGGTAAATTGTTTTGTGGACCACCAAAGTAGGGTAGATTGTTTTGTGGACCACCAAAGTAGGGTAGATTGTTTTGTGGACCACCAAAGTAGGGTAGATTGTTTTGTGGACCACCAATGCAGGGTAAATTGTTTTGTGGACCACCAATGCAGGGTAAATTGTTTTGTGGACCACCAATGCAGGGTAAATTGTTTTGTGGACCACCAATGCAGGGTAAATTGTTTTGTGGACCACCAATGCAGGGTAAATTGTTTTGTGGACCACCAAAGTAGGGTAGATTGTTTTGTGGACCACCAAAGTAGGGTAGATTGTTTTGTGGACCACCAAAGTAGGGTAGATTGTTTTGTGGACCACCAAAGTAGGGTAGATTGTTTTGTGGACCACCAATGCAGGGTAAACTGTTTTGAGGACAACCTGATAGCTAACAAACACAAAAACAAATGTAGAAAGCAGTTAATTTGTGAAATCCGATGTGATAAAATTACAATTTTCAGCTAATGCGATATCTACTGCTGCTTAGTGGTACATGAGGCATGTGATGCTTGACCAGTCAGCACTCGACTGATGATATGGTCTGTATCCCGCCAGCCTCCTTTACTTCCCATGACTTTACCTGGTACCTATCTTAGGTTCGGTCGACTTGAAAGGCTAAGGTCATTTCTGAACAAAATATGTTTTGATACGGATTCAAACCCGCAGCCGAAGCGTCTAACTACTTTATCACTGGTCTTGCCCACTTTTTCTGTTGCCCAAAGAGTGATTTTATGAAGTGACAGTGGCGTTCAAACCTTAAGTAGAAGCCCAGAAATTGAAAACAAACACCTAGTCAATCCACTTCTACCTCAGGGTGTTTGCCAGAGAGATCGCCAGATTTTATCTGTAGTTTTCGTTTTTAGCGTTGTTCCATTCCAGTCCTCTGTCGGCCAGGAACTGTCATCTGTTGTCTTCCCAGCGAACCCTGGTGGTTTGGTTACCTGGTTCTTAGCCCCCCATGGTGGCGGATTCTCTCCAATTCTGCATACATCCCGAAACCATCGTAACTGATCCACTCAAGTTTGTTAGGCCTCGGTTTCAAGATTATGAAGTATTGTCTGACTGCGAACTTTGACCCTTCTTGTCACATGGACCACCTTTCTAGGATATGTCATTTCTGCGACATGAAGCTGGCTTCTGTGAGCTGTTGTCATTGCTCATGTCTCACACATATAGGTCAGGACTGGCATGTAAGTAGAGCGGTAAACAGACATTTTCCTCCTCTTGCCAGTCTCTCTTTTGCTGAGAAACCCTCGAAACAGACAATTTAATGAATTCCCTTACAGCTTCGTATACCAGGCTATTACGTGTGTTTCTGCAAGTGTGGGTTTTAAGGAAGCTGGCTAATACAAAAGGCATGTGTGTGTGTGTATGTGGATAGAGAGAGAGAGAGAAAGAGAGAGAGAGAGAGAGGAAGAGATTATTCTACTAATGCTTCTTCCCTGTGTGTGCTAACAGCTTAGATAGTGACAAAAAGAAGGAGAAAGGATTTTCTTGTGGGTCAGAGTACCTGCAGGACAGTCAGACTAGAGTAGAGATACAATCACATTGAACCAAGAGTGCAGGCAGTGACCAGCAGGTGCCACGGAGAGAAAAGTTCAGTAATTAATTCAGGAAAAAGCTCGCTTTGGTGATGTGACTGTTTATACAGATGGTTCAGTGTCAAGTGGCAAAAGAAGTGTCTGGGGGCATAAGCTAATGGTTGATGATTGGTACAAGAGAGCCTAGCATATGATACCACAACATCCAGCCTAAGAATGGAGGTGGAGGCGGTCAATGCAGATTTTTACTGGCTAGATAACGCAATTCACACACACACACACACACATCGTGATTGTAATGGACTCAGAAAGTTAAGACTTAATAGTGAAACTTAATTAAGTCAAGTGTTAATGAGCCCTATGAGGGAAAAAACACAGCAAGCAGACAAACTAACAAGAGTATCACAGTAGGATAAAAAAGGTGTCACAAGGGGCTAGAAATCTCATTCTGCTTAGAAAAAATCTTACTTGTAAAATGCATTTAAATATAAACAATTCTTCAGCTTAACATGTTAGTCAGTTGCATATCCTTGACATGGTATTGCAGAACCAACCCCAGAATTTTTGCGCCATTGTGGTTTTTCTAGGCAAATTTACGTACAGCTTGACATGAGACAATTAATTCTTTTAGTCCCAAACAATGTGTGATGTGTAATTAGCACTGCTGAGAATCACACTCGACATGAAATAAGTTCTAGTCCTTTTCATAGCTGATCATAGTATTCTAAGAAATCTGGCTTCCCTAGTGTTTAGCATCTTTGAAAAGAATACAGGTGGTTTTTCCTACTGGTTATTTTTACATATGGGAATCTCCTGTAAAACCTTCTGGTACTCGAGAAGTAAAGGGGCCATGTCCCACTAAGAGTCAACAGGCATAAGGAGAATTTCATACAGCACCAATATTTTCTGAATTGAACACAAGCACTCACATTCACATAACATCTTTTCCCAATTATCAAAGATTAAATCATAAACCACATAGTGCTCACAATTTTCAGTAGATGCCATGAAAGTTTTTTTATTACGATGCAATGGTCTATGGTCTGATTTTTCTATTTCTTAAAATAATCCTTGTTTTTGTTGTTGTAGTGTTTAAAATAAGCTCATTTTGCATAATTTAAAAAAAAACTTTTTGTGGTTAATCCAACTTGGTAAATGTTTTATTTATTTTGTTTAACCCTGTAACATCAACAGGCCCCAGTTAGTGTCATTTCCTCATAAGAGACAGATTTCCGGTTCACAAGGGTTTGTTTAGGAGAAGCATAGCTATTAAAACTGGTTCCACTTGTGTCTGTGCAAACATTTAGCAGGAATGGGAATGATTACATTTACTAAAAATAGCATTTACAGGGGTTTGCTTGTTAAAAAAAAATGCTTCATTTATAGAAATTATGAGGTCATATTTTTATTTTTTAGCCTTGTAGTTATCTGATAGCAGTCAGATCACAGAGTTAAGTAACTTTACACTATAACTGTTAGTCAAGGCTTAATTAAACAGACAAAGGCCAGTTAATTTTCTGCTGCATTCATTTTTATTGATTACTAGTGGGTACCTCATGGTCCCAGAACAGTAACTATAATTTGTCATTGCGAAATATTTGCAGGCATTTTTTAGGTTTATTTGGAGAATGAGTTTGCATCGACTGTTTTGACTTTTCCTTCAACTCTGCATTCATGAAATGACCCCAAGTCTCATCCCTCTATTCTGTTTAGGAATGCATCCCTATATTCCCATTAGCACAGGAGGAACGTCGAACTGAATCCATTCTCCAAACCTTGTGAACGTTGGTCAGTTGCCCTAGTACCCACTTTGAATAAAATATGACGTAACCTAGACTCTCTGTGACAATTTGAAACAGGCTAGTACTAGAAATGTGGGAAAATTCTGTAGAAAGATCTGAAATTGCAAAACTGTTTTACACCCCGATTTAAAATTTTTTTTTTTAAAGAGCTCATCTGTCATTTACGAATGTCATCCTTGTCCACACTCATCATGCATATCTTTATGCCCACCTCTGAATTTCCTGCACCAATCCCTCACAAAACTGTCACCTATAATTTTATCACTGTACGTACAACAGAGTCAACGACGAATCTTGGCGTACTTTTACCTTCTGCTTGAAGTTTTTTCCAGTTTTTTTTATTTGCAGTTCGTGAACCCCTGAATAAATACAAATGTAGGTTGATGTGTAGTCGGCTAAAGGGCTTGACCTATGGCTAAGACCAATCAGTCGATTTTGTGGGCGTACAACCCAACGCTTCATGCTCTTCGTAATGCCGGGATGCCAGGTTCGATCCCAGCTGCTGGAAGGCAATGCGCCTTGCGTTGGTTCCGACAGTGGTATCAAGAAAGCCGACCAGTCTCAGAATAGCAAATCAACAGGGAAAATGACATCCATTTATCAAGCATGTGATGAAATGCTGTGAACTTACAGGATGTATGTAAATTGTCTAGAAAACCACACAACAGCAGGGGCTGTTGAAGGTTGTAATGTTTCTGCAATGTCCCTGTAAAGGATAGGCAACTAACTTTAGGTTGATGTGTCAAGTTGATTTACTTTATAAAAGGCTACTTGAATGATGCAAGCCTTGACATGGTTTAGGACAGTTTCTTATTGAGAAAACGGTTTATTTTCCACAACCATTATGAAGTTGATTCACACAATAATGTTCATTAATGGTGAGTTTATTTATGATAATTTTATAAAATTGTGCCACAAACTTAAAATTTGCCCTCTTCAGAAAAGAAGTGTATCGCTATCATCTCTGTATTTTCAAACAACTCATCAGCATCGTCCATGACATAAATTATGACAAACTAAAATAAAAAACATTAGACATTGAAAATTTATCATTAACATGTCTTTGTGTTTCTGCAAAAACTGATATATATTACTGATTTCCATTAAAATATATTTTATGATTTCCATATTTTTATGAAAGATATGAAATGGGAAATGAAGAATCATGAGTGTGTGCTTGCCTATCTTAAGACAACAGATTTTGATTTTAATTTTTAAAAAGTAGACAGTAAAAAATACACATCCAAGAAAAATGTCTCCAGTAGTAACAAAAATCATCAAAACTGTTGAAAAATTATGTGCAAAAAATAAAATAGCAAGCAATGATTGTATGATGTAACAAACATTGGCACTCCATTAACTTGAAAGAATAAAATCAACTTCAGCCATATATCATCGAGAATTCTGAGAGCTGTTAGCCGTAGAATGTGACCCACTTGATATTTCTGCACCTGTTGTCAGCCGTTTTGCTGGAAAATAATTATAATATGTCAATGTTATTTTTAAAAAAATAATGTTTAATTTAAGCCTAACTTAAAAAACATTGATACCTAAAAAAAAACTAGCAAAGATTTTTTCTAAAGGTTTCCAGAATAGTTTATCCTGCTTAGGTGGTTCTTCTGTCTCGGAAATTATATTTCATAAGACAATGGCCTTGATGATCCATTGCTGAAGTAAAATTCCTCGCAACAAAGAAACAGTAGTTTGCATTTATAAATGTATCATTGTCTGTGCTGTGAATGTTCTTGACTAGTCAGCACAGTGCAAAGATTTCAAATTTGGAGTTTTGCTTAAGGAGATATTCAGCTAGTTTTAAACAGCAAATGGGATCTTGCAACAAAGAAATTATGATCTTACAATTAATAAATAAGGATTTTGCAATTATTAATTAGTGAGTATGAAAGTGCATGAGGCGGGAGAGCTGGCAATAAGAGACCGCGATGAGAGCGACGTTCTGCAAAGGACCTGCTACATGATGATGATGATGATGTTGGAATGAAGAAACTGATATTTAGCAATAAAGAAAAAGTGATGCTCCTGTGAAGAAATAGTGATGTTGCAATGAAGATAGTGATTCTGCAATGAATAAAGTGATGTTACAAGAGAAAATGTTGATGTTGCAATAAAGAAAGTGATGTTGCAATGAGGGAATAGTGGTGCTGCAATGAAGAAACTGTGATGTTGCAGTGAAAAAATAGGAAGTTTTTAAGTGACACTATCATTTGTTAGTTTGCCATTGCTTTGTGAACTATTGGTATTCTGCAACTGTCAAAATCAATATAAAGCGGTTAGATACCAAATCATCTGCAGCTGGATCTGACTCAAAATGTTAGAATTGTGAAAAAACCCCTAAGCTACAGATGAAATAAAATTGCTTCACCCTTCCCAGATTTTTTTAAGCTGCACGGAGTGAACAAATTGAAAATGGCTGTGCAACTTCTTTTTATTCTTCTTAGCATTCTAATGGTTGAATTCTAGTTGTTCCTTCATTTCTAGACCTTGGTTTTGTTACAGAACATTTTGTTCTATGTTTTCAGTATGAAAACATTAACATATGTTGTAGTAGGTGCAGTAAAGCAAACCAAGTGTCTTATAGCACAAGACAATCCCGATCAGAACAAAGAAACATCTTGTACAAAGCATTTTCATTCCCATTCTGTGCCACTAGTGGTCAGTCACAACAAACCATGAAATAAATGAGTAACCATGGAAATGAGATGTCAGAGAAGGGCTGCAGGAGTGACCAGAAGAGATAAAATCAGGAATGAGGTCATAAATGAAGCTGGCACGGAACCAATACTAAATTACATTCAAAGACAGCAAATCAAATAGTTTGCTCACTTACATAGAATTCCTTGTGTGCCATACCATACAAAGCATCATTCAAAAAGGAGAAAGACAAAAAGCACAAAACAGACCAAGAACAAGACAGAAAGATAACATAACAGAAACTCTATAACAGCCAGATGTAGAGGTGGCCAAAAGAGCAAGAGGCAGAACCTTATATCTTCCTCGACAAGAGAAGAAGTGAAGAAGACATTTTCACTGATATAAGAAACATACTTCATATTCTGTTCCTATATTTTCCTATTTGAAAGTTCCTATATTTTCCTATTTGAAACTTACGTTTAAACAGCTTAGACCCTTGAACTTTTCCAGTTATCCGCAGATACACATAAAACACGATTGGTGTACAAGCCACAATACAAGATATCACAATCACTGGTGTAGAATCATAAGAACTAGCTGTGCAGTTGAACTGTGAGCTCCACTTAATGCGTGTATAATTCATCTGGTGAATTAAAAATTGTGAAATTATTTTAGGAAATCAATTAAAATTATTAAAATTGTAGGTCTTTTCAATCCTAGAGGCCTTTCAGAAAGATCCTCAGGGAATTTTTTAAAAACCATTTAGGGAAATACACATCAATAAGCACATCATTTTCTGTTTCACAAAACATACACATAATACAAATTGGGTATACAGTTTATGAACTAATTTCTTGTTACTGGTTGCCCGTACCGACATCCTAGCACATCAGTCTTCCCTTATGTGATCCGTCTTCTAATGCAGCAGCACTCACAGTGTCTCCATGCTCAACGTACCTAGTAGAAAGTGACTGGCAAACCTTCTCTCTTTACCTGTTCCTGCATGTGTGTCTCCATGTGATACCCATGCCCAGCAGACAGTTTATTTTCTCTGACTCTTTCATCTCAAAGTCTCTAAACGCATCATATTCAATATGTCTGCCCTGTCCGTACTTCTTCTTCTATAAAGTACTGCAGTCATGGAAAGTGTGTTGGCTCTTTCCTTTCACCCTGGCGTATCCCAAAGTTTATTGCCAAGATAATTTCTCGGAACTCATTTTCAGTGTCAGACCTGGTCGCTCACCAAGACACAAGAGGGGACTATTACAATGTGTCAGATGAGATAAATGCCAGGGAAGTCATATCAATGTATCCAGAAGACACAGACTAAGAAATTATGGTATCAAAGAAATGGTAGAGCAACATAATGTATTGCTTCCGACTGCTTTTCTGCCCTTGTCATTTCGCTAGGTTCTCTTAAGTGGTTCACATCTCCTTTTTCTATCTGCCATCCACAGGATGTGGGTAGTTCTTAAGCAGTGTAGACAACAGATGGAAGTGACAGCTGAGGTGGGATTTGCCACACATTTCCTTCTGGTCTGCTTCCGTCTCATTTTTAACTGAACCTCTACTGTCTGGTGGGCTGATGCACCATATTTGAGGACTGTACGCCATCCAGATCGGTCTTGTGCAAAAGCTTCTCATGTTTCTGTCTGGATGCCACATAACTTAATCATAACAAATCCAACACAACAAATGTCTGAGGTATGATGAGGTGCTTTGCATGGTCTCCACAATTATATTGTGGCAAGCAGAGAGTCCGTGCAACAAGTGACAGCACGAGATACTTGTGGCTGGTCGAGTAAGCGAGGGGAAGCCCGAGCTAGACTCGTCAGTTGATCATCAGAAGTCAGAGAAGACGGTTGTATGAGCAAAAGATGCAGTCCCTATGTCGTGCGTGTGACCAGTAATTGAATATGTCGTGAGCAATAGAAGTCTGAATAATTGTGGAAACATGTGGAACATATGTGACTGAATAGACTGATGGTATGTACAAAGAAGCTAAGTGGCGTTAGTTGTAGTAATTATCCAGAGAGTGAGCCGTGGCGAGAGCAGATCTGTCGGAAGGCAAGGTGCATTCAAGATAGTAGAAGTCAAGACACATTTCAAATGACGGTAGAAAGCCACGCTTCATTCCAGAGAAGCACAGTAATATGTCCTATGTCAAGATTGGTCCTGAAATCCCATGCTCTAACTGTGGAAGACTTTTCCATATATGAATTGGTCTTGCTAGTCACACTACCATCACATCACCACATGCAGCAATTTCCATGCCCCCTTTAGTACAATAAAACACATATCATCTGGAAAAATGGAAAAGTGCCAACGAATGTAAAAAGACAAAAGATAGTCTCATAGCAGTTACTCCTGCCTGGCTTCAAGTGTTAACTAACCCTTCACATATTCTAGACCAGTAGTTCCCAACTTTTTTCAAGTTGTGTCTCCATTTTATTGAGACTTGTGACCCAATACATTTAAAATAGGATTTTTAATAGGGTAAATGAAAATAATACCCAAAAAGAGTTTTCTCAGTATCATCATCATCTGGTGCCTTGTCAGCTGGCAATAAATCTTTACAATCTCGGTCTTTGGTGTTCTGGATCAATTCCACTGATGATATTCCTCCATGCCATTGTCTTCAGCCATCCACCATCATTTCTCTTGGTCTGCCTCTTCTACCAAAGATCTTTCCAGTCATCACAAAATGTTCCAGTGCTCCTTTTCTCATCACATGACCAAAGTACTTTGTCTCCTTTCTCCTTGTATATATTTCTCAGTATAATGTAATTATTATTTGTTTTCCAGTTGAAACATTTTCATAGCTTACCAATGCCTGGCGACCCCACAAATGACCCCTGGTTGGAGACCCTATTCTAGACCTTGACATATGAGATGGGGTGGCTAGTTCTTTTCCATATCACTTTTTTCTGTCAACAATTTTCAGAAAGTTCTTAAAATTGTCTTTCACCCATGTTTAGAAGGCTAAGTCAATGCCAAATCCATAGTGGTCATTCACAAATAATCTCATTTCAGCTGGGGATTGAACTCAGACTACTGTATTGCCAGGTAAGTATGCTAATCATTGTGCCATTAAGGCAAGAAAATCCTTATGTGCAACCAAAATTAAATGGTTTTCATAAAACATATAAACAACTGTAAGTAAACAGTTTTCAGACATTTCAACAAACAATACCATATCCATTATATCCATGCAGACATCCCCAGCATCTGCACTATACATAGCGTTGAAATTGGCATTCAGTGCAGTGTACTGACTCTTGCATCGAATACAAGGATCTGTATTATTTCCCTTATTTTCATCATGTGACCATGCATTTTTCATCTCTTCCTGGAAATAAAGGACAGAAAACGCTATGTTATGGCTTCTATTTATGTTGTATGTGAACATAAATATAGTAAATAGTACAAAGCAGTGGTTCACAAATAGTGGTATACAGAATAAATTTGAAGGATCTGTGACATCATTTACACCCACACACAACTTCAACGATATTTTGGAGATTCTAATGTAAAAATACTTGTTAAAATTTTTTTTTTTAAATAAGACTGCTAACTCTTTCAGTCCTAGAACTTTTCACAGCAGTTATTTGAGGAGAGAAATAACTGCCATAAAAAATCATGAGCACATAAATTTCAAAAGGCAACTGGAACTGCCAGATTTCCTTAGTATTCTATGAACAAATGAAAAAGTATCAGAACATATTACATATCTGAGATCCATGAGAACGAGTTTATCCCACATTATGTGCTCCTTGGGACTAAAAGAGTTAAGGCCATGTATGGATCAAGAAAATAGTGAATTTTGGTCAGGTTGACAATTTTTGGAAAAGTTTATTTTTACACTCCTCAGTATGTCTTCTGTCAGATTCAGTACTTGTTTTTGTCTGCAAAATGTTATTATAATGCAATATTAATATATTCCTGAGCTAACCTTAGTCGTCAAATTTGAAATTTATTGAAAATTCTTATGAAATAGACGATTTTTTGACCTAGCAATCATACTTCTACAGGGAGATAACTGTAATTTTAGAAGGTCTTCATTCAAAAAACATTTCACAATAAAGCGAATAAATTATATTCAAAGTTAGAAGACCTGGAGGATGCTAGACGCTCGCCGTGGATCGGAAGGTCGTGGGTTCGCTCCCTGGAGGAGCCGGACTATTTTCAAAAATGACCTTGGCTCCCAGGTTGACTCAGCCATGAGTGAGTACTGGGTGCAATCCCAGAAAGTAAAGGCGGCCGGCGTGATGCTGACCACATCACCCATCTTATGCAGATTGGTCTATAAAAATATAGGTTAGCCCTATATGCCCTATTCGCCTAAAGATGTGGAAAAGGGTCCTTTACTTTCTTTAACTTACCTGACAATGATGTGCTGGATATGATGATTAATGATGATTTATTGGCACCTTTCCGTCTTTCCAGATGACAGTGTGAAAACAAAAAGAAAGGACACAAAGTTCTTAGGTCATGTGATGAGAAAAGGAGCACTGGAAAATATTGTGACGACTGGAAAGATCACTGGTAGAAGAGGCAGAGGCAGACCAAGAGAAATGATGGTGGATGGCTGAAGATGATGGCATTGAGCAATATCATCAGTGGAATTGATCCAGAACACCCAAGACCGACAACGTGGAGATGTAAGAATGCTGGATATTACTGTCAGCTTTGGAGTTGGCTGTGCAGTGATGTCCTTACAGGACTATGCATAGATGTGCCTTTTATGTCCACAAATTGACAAGTATGTGAAACCATTGGTAAGACACTTTCCAGAGCCAAACCAGAGCTGAATTTGAAGCCTGGAAGGCAGACCACCTTCCAAAATATGATAACAATTCCATAGGATCTGCTGGAATGAACGAGCCTGCATCTGAAGAGACTGGGAGCATCTAGGATGCAGAAGAGAGAGAGACTGCTTAAAGTATAAAAAAGGACAAGCAAAGTAAAAAATGTCCTAGAGGGAGGTCCTGCATCTGCAGCAAGATTGTTCTAATGACTATATAATGTTATAAACTGTTTTTTCTATGTAAAATAACTTGTTAAAGCATTAGGATAACTTTATTAGTATAATAAAACATGCCCCCCCCCCCCCCCCATATTTTCTCATTTTGCCAGTTTATTTTTTTTTTGGGCTTAAGAAAACTTTTTTTTAAAAAGCTGCTTATAATGAAACTTTGGACACTTATTCATCATTGTATTACTTACAGAATGACAAGAGCAGTTGGAAAAAAACTATAAAAATTGTCAACAAAACAAACATCTGCTAAGTTTTTTTAAATTATGTAGAAAAGAAATTGCAAGTGATATTATAAAAACTTTCTGTCATTCTTTAAAGGGCCTATGAATGAACATAAACCACACAAAAAACTGAGCCTGTACATACAACCCAATATGGTTTTTGACCATTCCCAAGAATAAGATATGGCAACTGTTTATCTTGGTTTCCATAGTAACCATTAAATGCAGTCAACTGACAGTATTTTATTAACCAGCGTTCTGCAATATAAAACATTATACTATATCAGAGCATAGACATTAAACAGTACACAATTTAGTGGGGGTTTTTTTTTTCTGCCTCACATGGCCTTAAAAGTATTGTCCATAGCAAAACTTTCAATATAAGAGGGGTCAGCGGGTGTTATGAGGAGCCACTGGTATAGACCAGTGGTCAGCAAATCGCGGCTCATGAGTCGCATGGGGCTCTTTAGTGACCTGAGTGTCGCTTGGCCAGTCGACCACAAGTATGTTTTCTTTAGCAACCTGAGTGTGGTTTGGCTAGTCGGCCACAAATCTGTTTTCTTTAGCGACCTGAGTGTGGCTTGGCCAGTCAGCCACAAATCTGTTTTCTTTAGCGACCTGAGTGTGGCTTGGCCAGTCGGCCACAAATCTGTTTTCTTTAGCGACATGAGTGTGGCTTGGCCAGTCGGCCACGAATCGGTTTCAACACCAAAAAACTTGTTTCTTGAAAAGAAATTTGGCTCTCAAAATTGTTTAGTTATCCTGCTGCTGATTTTTGGCTCTTTAGACTAAAGACTTTGCTGACCACTGGTATAGAGGATTATGAACAGATAAAAACATAATGAAAATACAGTAGTATCTCAGTATATTTATTGTTTGGTATACGTCTAAGAATCAGGAACGGACTATGCATATTGAAGTCCCACTATAGCTTGAAAGAAATCAACTCAAAAACAGAAGTGATGACAAGCATCAGAAGAAGGCAATCCAACTTTCCTTGAGCATGTCATGATAACAGAAACACTGGAATACATTTGGAAGGAAACAGATATAGGGGTAGACCAAAACTGAGAATGTTTGAAAAGTCTGGTATCGTGGCCTCTGAGAATATCTGTATCAGAAATAGCCAGCAGTATAATGAGATGGAAGGCTGTGGATTACATAACTACCTATACCTCACAGAATTAAAAAAAAATAATAATCTAACTGATATGGATTTGAACACAGTCCGCCATGTTCAAGTGGCTTCAATACTGAGAATATTAAAACTTATTCTGTCTTTAACAGAAAAAATATTTTTTTTAGAAATATTCTTTTCAAAAATATGTAAGAAATTGTTTACACTAATGAAAATTGTTTCTACAAGAAACGAAACAAAATTGTTGGTCATAAATTATCCACATATTCATCATCAGTCATCATCAGTTCTCGTTATGCCTAGTGGCACATGAGGCTTCAGAGAGGACTTTCCATGCTTTCCTGTCCTGTGCAATCTTCAGTGCAGTTTTCCATGTCAAAGATGCCACACTCAGGTCACTTTCCATATCCACATATTAGGAAGGAATAAATACAACAAATTAAATATGAAATAATTAGCCAACTAAGTTTTCAAACAATAAATGAACTTTTTTTTTAAACTCAAAGGACCAAAAGACAACAATCATAGCAATGGAAGTAAAATAAATGTACCTACTCCAATGGAGGCATTGATGCACACGTTAAAGCTGTCATAGAGAGTAAGGAATTGTATTACTCTCGCACGCATTGTGTCATTTTTTGTGTAGCACCCTGAGTAAAAGAATAAAATGTAGTAATTCCTGTTATTTTTTTTTTTTCATATTTAAAATATGTCCTATTCTGAAACACATATTTAACATATACTAGTTCTAATATATTGATGTTTTTCAGGCAGGCTTATTCTGATAATGTAAATGTGTGTTTGTGTTTCAGAGAGTGTGTGTGTGTGTGTGTGTGTATGTGAGTGAGAAAGAGAGAGCACAATGCAGTCATACATCAATCCATTCTGATAAATAAATGGATATTTCAACAAAATTATAACAGATTTCATATAAGTTCTAACTGCTGCTCATTCATCTCTTAATGTTACTCTCTCTCTTGAATCTCTGTACCATTTGATCACTTAAATGCAACTCTTCCCTCTAGTGTGGTTTTTATAAGTGTGCTGTCTTTTAATGTGGCTAAAATATTTCAAGTTTCCTTGTTTTAATTCTGTACTCCCAGTCTCTCCAGAACCTCCATTCAATGAAATACAGCCTATTCTTGTGTGTGTTTTGGGGTTGGAGGTGGAATGGAGGGGGTGGGGGGAGCGTGTGTGCATGAGTAGACAATTCTCCAGAGCCTCATTCTGGTTTTCTAATTGCTTGTTTATTGTCCAGATTTCTGCATCACACAGTTGAAAATATATAAAATTTGGGTATATACATTTTCAATGGGTTACTGGCAGAGGGAGACAAGAGAGAAAATATACTGGACAGTTTGACATCATGGCATGGAGGATCATCAGTGTCAGAGCTGACTGAAAGTACTTGAGACAGAAGATTGTGGACAGACCTGACTACCAATGTCACACAGCATGGACTATAAGAATAAGATTTACCTCTCTAGATGTTACTCATTTTTTTCACATTGGTGAAACTATTTTTGGCCTTCCTATTCTACATTTGCCATCTGTTTGACTTCTGCCATCGTCTGCTCGTCTTCTTCTGAACTTTACTCCCCCCCCCTCCCGAAACCAACTTATGCCAAGCCATCCTTTCCTTTTCTATCATCTAGCAGCTCACCCCATGTCTTCCCCAGCTGTTTAACTCCACTCTCTAGTTCCCTTCTCCATGTTTGTTTTTGGTCCCTTTATTTCTACACCCGTGGGTTCCAGTTTCCAGTCCTTCTAGTTATTACACTGTACTATAAGACAATGTTCTGGGAAGAAAAGATGATGAAACAGAACTGACCACCCTACCTCGGAAGCCTTGGCCTAGAATATGTGAAGACAAACGCTTTATATCTGGGTAATCGGGGTTAAGGTTAGATATCACAGCATTCAGGACAAGCCCATATTAGCTTCATCTTCTTTCTTAACAGCCAGCGAAGAGTCTCTGTACTGATGACACTCAATGACATCTGTTTAACTATCCATCTTGTCTTTCCCCCTGAGTTTCCACTGGTGCCAAACGCTGACAGACACTTTCTGACTCTCTGCTGCATTTTGTCCTGGTAAGTCTTTTCAGTATCTTCAGTTTTACTTGTATGTAACCTCATCCCACAAACGAGATATCTCTTCTGTTTTGTGTAGTTGCAGTACCCCCCCCCACCCCCCAGTGGGGCCAGTCCAGCCAGCCTATCTACCTGCTCGTTCCCACAACCCTCCATGGCACAGACAAAACATTCATGTGACTCTCACTATTTGCGACCTCTGGATTCTTCTTCTTCGTGTTCACTAGCTGTAAACTCTAGCAGAAAGTTCTTGTTATTCATCCACTTCTGGACTGTAGTTCTGTTCCACAACCTGAGTGTCGCATGTTCATCCTTTTTACAGACCTCTTATTTATATGTAGACTGTTGGTTCCTTGCCTCTCAGGCAGATGCACTCCGACTTTGAAGGAAGCTTCCAGTTAGTAGACTCTTACGACAAGCTTTCGGGTAGGCAATGGGTCTATTCTTGTTTTCCCTTCAATAGGGCCCAAGAACTCACACAGTGAACTTCTGGACTGATGCGACCCATTCCATATGAAGAGAACCTGCTTCCACCTTCTTCAGCATGCTTTGTGAATCCAATGCAATGATAACATGTCTAGCTGAGATTTTCTCTACCCATAGGAATGCCATAGCTACCACCCCAACTTCCATTTTTATGCTTGATGTGGCAATGTTGTATGCCTAAACTCTCCTTAGTCATCATTCTCTCCCTGTGACTTTGCAGTACTTTAAAACCCACTCTCTTGCAGTATTTTCTATAAGATTTTTTTTAACCTTTCTCTTTTTCACTGGCTGTAATTCCGGTGGAAAGTTCTGGTTGCTCATCCACCGCTGGACAGGGCTGGAAAATTGGCTATAGGAGATACTTTTAGTCATGCTGGGAAAAAAAGCGACCTGGGTCTTGATCCAGAACTTGAGTTTTATATGCAAATCCTTCTTCTTTTGTTTGCTTACATGCACATCTATTTTTACAAATCTGGCTTGTTTATTTGCTGACAGTTGGTCCCTTGCCTTTCAGGCAGATGCATCTGACTATTAGGAAACTCCTCACGTAAGTCACCTTTTTGACATGCTTGGTATGGGACAGTAGATCTGTTCTTCTTTACCTCATAATGAAGCCCTGAAACCCAGACAGAAATTTTACCCTACCAAAGTTTTACAAATGTGCTTGCTTATAACTGTTCAATATAGTAAGAGATTAGGAAACAATGAAGTGGCCATACTACGACAGTGAGATGTTCTCCACATTTTGTCCATGTTTTTCTGTACAGTGGGGATGATTTGTACAATATCTGACATCATATATTTTTGTTTACATTCTTTGTGGTGAGGGTTATCCTGAAACAGAATGAGCAGAATTTACTTCAATTGTGTCAGATAAATCAAGCTCAACATGATGGTGTAACAAAGAATAGACAATGGAACAATTTACTGTCAACCCAACAGCATTTACATACTTTAATCTACTTCTTTAGTTTATTTTGCTGGTGCAGTTAACTGTCAGTGGGTTTGAATGGTGATGTAAATGAATGTGTGACTTTAAGGCTCATAATTATCAATCAACAGGTCCCACACAGAACATCACTCTCTTCCCAGCATGACTGAAAGTCTCTCCTATAGCCAATTCTCCAGTCCTGTGTGCTTTCATAATCAATGCATCTTCAATGTCTTGTATCCACCTTCGCAAAGGTTTGCTTTGGCATCATTTCCAAAAACGGCAAATCCATCACAGTTCTCTCCAGGCCACCACATTTAACATGGCAAAAATATCTCAGCATTCTGGACAGGATGCTTTTCATAAGCCAATTCTCCTCATGGTTCAAATCTTGTGGGATGCTGTTATTTTTTCTTCTTCCTGGTTCACGGTATTCTAAGAATTTTACTTAGACGGTGAAATAATTTTTTCAATGCAATCCTCAAGGTTTTCTGGGGTCGACTTCCATGGTGGGCTGTTTAGAAACTTTCTTGTGGCTTTAAAACAGTGGTACAAGTGACATCGTGGAAGAGACAGGCTTAAAGGTTTAATATGTCCATACTTAGCAGTGGATATATTGCAGCCAGCCTAAATTGTGGAGATGGCACACATTTCTTTTAATGAATAATGAAGACAAAACACATAAAGCTAACAGTAATTATTTTTCTCCTGTTGTCCATCTGCTTCTGCTGCAAAACATTACAGAGATGAGTTTTGCAGTTTTGTGAAAGTGTGTCTTCAAATATGTCAAATTTAACTCTTTTAATGCCTCTATAACTTTGTCCAGGCATTTTTGTGTGTGTTATGTCAACTTCTTGCCCTGTATCTTAATGTTCATATGGCTGAGATTCTTACTGACCAACTACTTTTTTGATGTTTGATAAATTCAGTATGGTGTTGTCCACAAGATTTCTCTCTGTTTAATTTTTTTTTTTCCTCTTCTGCATTCACCTTTGAAAGGACAGTTCCAATATTGTGATTTGCAGCTAGTCTGCAATATTTGTACTTTTCAGTCCCAACATATTTGATTTAAACAAACCCCTAACTCGCTCCCTTACACAACATGCTTGATCCCCATGTGGATTCTGGACCCTATTGTGAGGAGAACAAAAATATACCCACTGCCTTCCCAACAAGCACAAGGAAAGTCAGAGTATATCTGCCTAAAAGGCAAGGAACTCACAGGCTGCATTCAAAATAAGTCAGACATGTAAAACAAATGTGCAAGCAACACTCTGGTTCTGGAATAAGTCAAAAGTCCAGAGATAGATGAACAACCAGAACTTTCCACTGGAGTTTACAGCCAGTAAACGCAGATAACGAAAAGACAACATGCTTTTTAAGGGGTTAATTCTTTTTTTTTTTCACCCAAAATGGCATCTCGGAATCCAGAGTATTTTTTATTCTATATTTTCTTGAGCCATCAACTGTATATTGTATGCATCTCACATCATGTGCTGCGATTTTATGTTTTCAATTTTCCAAACTTGTCCATGTCTGACACTAGTAGCTTAGTGTAGGCACAAACAAAGTTTCTGTTAACAATTGTTAACAATTTGTTAATAATCACCTTCTTAAGACAACTCTTTGTGTACTTCAGCTGCTGAAGAAGACAGGCATTTTGGGAAAATTGGATGATAGAAAAGATCAGAAGCAGACAAGAAGAAATGATTATCTATGATAATGGCAGGGAAGAATATTGTTGACAGAACTTTTTCAGAACACAACAATGTTGACCACCACATCACCAACAGAATGCTGACTGACCTATAAAAACATGAATCAAGCATCATATGCCCTATTACTCATTTGGGGACCAAAAAAACCATGTCAACACAGAGAAAGAGAAATATTATACTGACAGACAAAGAATGAAATTGTTCAGCCATCTAGTGAGAATGCTGCTAGACCAAAATACATATAAAGACTTTTTACAGCAGAACATCTAGAAGCATGGCGAAAGAAAGACCAAGAAAGACAGGGATAATTGGTGTAGCAGAAACCTCCAAAAAGAACAAATCCATCACCTGCACCACCCGAGAAGCGCAAGACAAATACAGAAAACCATGATACTGGTGTCAGTGAGATGATAAAAGAAGAAGAAGAAGAAGGAAGCACATGGAAAGAGTTTTAGGAGATGGCTAAAAGTCACAGGGATTAGTGTAAATTGGCTGAAAGTTGTTGGTTCTAGACCCAAACTTCCACAGACAAATCAGCACTTGACGTGTGTAGTCAACATCATGTCCCCACCTTTACTTCTAAGAATATTTTCCGGCACCAATATTAGGTTGACCTGGTAGCCCAGATAATTTATTTAAAAATCCATCTCTGATGTTTCAAACCTGAGATCTTCAAGCCAGAAACCATGCATCTAACCACTGCACCAACATGGCTTCCGAGTGAAAAAGTAAAAAGTGTAAAGCATGATAAAATGGACAGACTTACATTAAGTTCTGCAAACAGATTTGCCATTACTTGATAATGTTTCAAGCACTTCAGACACAATCTGAAAGGTGTTACATGGTGAATTTCACAATGCGTGAAGTTCTCAATCGCTTTCAGGTAGTCCTGATAAACTAGTTCACAAGCAGGAAGAATTTTCAGTGGTGCTGCATATTGGTGGTACTGGTTGTTTAATTCTATTTGTTTACGGGAACTTTCAGCAAGGAAACTATCACTGCATTTTCCAGTAGGATTACAAATAAACAAAAATATATAGTGTCAAAAGTGCATGAAACAAAACGGCTCTTGTTGATTTCATTGTTACTGTGTATGAAAACGTATTTTGAATTATCAGGGTTTAGACAGTTTAGTTTAGTTTATCCTGTAGCACTCATAGATTCAAGTAGAGTTAATAACAGCAATGTCACAACCTCACAGTTAAGTAACAGACTTATGGTGCCAAATTCATAGATATATGTTACTTAATTGTAACATTTTTATGCTGTATTCTTTCACAAATAAATACGTTAATTATATCAGAAGGCTTCTGGTCGCTAGAGAAGTTTTGTCATCCCTCCCACTCCCTATCCTATACATAATCCAAGCTTTATCGTGCCTCAAATATAAACATACAATAGTTATGTTTGGGTGACTTCTGTTAACTTTATATAAATGTTGTTTTAAGAAATAAACGACGAGTTCTGTTGATGCATTGTTCCGGGCTAGTGTTTATTCCGAGTTCTGTGATGTCAATTCTTAACTTATCTGTTTATTTACACACTGGGATCACATGACTGACAGGAGGCGGATGTTGCTAGTACACAGATTTCCAGGGAAGAAATGTTGGTTCAGATTTCTTTCAAAAGTACATAACAAGCCGGATATGACAATATATCATAATGTGTTTAGTGTTGCGCTAACAGACATTTCCATAAGCGCTCCGTCATCATCTTCAGCAGCCAGCGAGGAGTTATAGTCCCGAAGGTGTCAGTAGCAGCAGGCGCGCCGCACAGAGAAAATACTCTACTACCGCCCGCCGCCTCTCCTCCGCCGTACACATTTTCTAGCCGCAAAATGAGGTGCTTTATTAATATCCTACCCCAAACAGGGGAGATCCACAGGTCACGGGCCAGTCTAATATTTCAGGGGGTGGTAGATAGGCTGCATGCAGTCGTGGTACCTAGGCTGCACTCTCTCGGGGACAAAGGTTGGTTGGGGTTAGGGCCAGTTCTAAATGTTTTGGGGTCGTTAAAAGCATCAGAAAGCCGTTAAACACAGTCTTACCACCCTCTAAAATGTTGGACTTTCCTGTGATGTCATCTGGGGTTCATTATCATCATATAGCAGGTCCTTTGCAGAATGTCGCTCTCATCACAGTCTGCCTGAAAGAAACTTGGCCTCTCGCCAGTTCTCCCGCCTCATGCACTTTCACACTTAAGGAGTCACTTATATCCTGTACCCATCTTCGTGTCGGTCGGCCCCTGCTCCTCCTTCCTGGTACCATGCCTTTGCTATAATTTTTTCCAATCTGTCGTGGCGCTTGATATGACCAAAATATTTCAGTTTTCGAGAAAGGATGCTATTTATTAGCCAATCTTCCTTGATGTTCAGATCTTTTCAGATGTCATCTTCTTTGTCCAAGATATTCTGAGAATCTTCCTATAGCATTTCAGCTCAAAAGCCCCTATTCTCTTTTTTAAGGACTGAGAGATAGTCCACGACTCACATCCGTATGTAGCCACAGAGAAGATGCATGCTCTCAAAATTCTAATTTTTATCTCCTTTCTGGTGCTTAACCATGGAGTCTATGGCATAGACTTTTTAGGCTGTTCAATCTTTGCATTGCTATGGCCATCCTCCTTTTAATTTCTGTCGAACTGTCTCTATTGTTGTTTATTATAGAGCCTAGATATTCATCTGGGGTAGGATATTAAAAAAGAACAGAAAAATGATGATGAGAATGTTTAGGTAAATTATGAAAATACTAGGGTAACTTGGTGAGTAAGGGTGGGGGGGGGGGGAATTCCATGCGCAACCAGTTCACATATATCATCATTTTACACATTTTCTAGCAATATAAGTGTATTTTCCCTTGTGGCGACGGGGGTTTGCGGGGGGGGGGGGGGGGTTCAGGTCCCTAAGTTTACCACCCCTTTCATTAGGGGGATGGGAACTAAATACTCCCACACTCAAAAATTTGAAATAGTGCTATGTAAAGAAATTATATTTTAAAGTATTTGCTTTTACATCTAATATTAACTAATGTTTGTCCTGCAAATATCACCTGGAGCAGACTATGATCATATGCAAGCGTGGCCTTAGGATGCACACGAGATACACAAATTAGAACAATGAAGTTTTTGCTTGGGCTGACATCGGTAAAGTCGAGACTTCACTGGCGCAAGTCAAGGCCTATCTGCGCGTTACCAATGACGAAAGGCACTCGCTGCATGGCAATCTGAAAGATTTATTAGGAAGAGACCGGTTGAAAAGAGGACAGTCATGGATGACACTAGCTGAAGATACCATCGAGACGGTGGCCTTGGTCAAGCAAATACACAGGAGGCAGGAATGGGTCGACAGGAACACCCACAACACCAGTTTCTAACAGGTCATTATCACGTTAGGAAAAGAACGTAGAGCTTGGTGTAACGGTATGGTAGAATTTGAGGTACAACAACTAATAGATGACAAGGCTGGGCTAGATGATGCAGTAGTGTAAACCGACGGTTCTTTTCTTCGGGGTGTAAAATCTGGCTGGGTTTATTTTTCCTAAGAGTAAAGGTAAAGAATGGGCCTTTTCTATCTACAACGACAAGCATGCGGATGGAAGTGAAGGCAATCACTGCAGGTCTGAGTTGGATAGCAGAAAACTAACTTACCAGAGGAATTATTGTGTTTGATTCTCAGTCGGCACTGCGGAATGGACTAAAGTGGCATGAGTGGATACCAAGCATCAGTACGCCAACATTGAAGGAAATCAAGTGAATATACTGTCCGAGATATGGAGGAGTGCGAAGGAATGAAAGGGTTGATTTTTCTGGCTACAAAAGCGAAAGCTACGGGAACACTCGTACTGGACAAGAGATATATTCTGAAGACCATATATGAAAGAAAGTTGGCAGAAGACGTGAGATAAGATTAAATAACATGATCAAGAATGTATGAACGAGGAATTAAGTGTGGATCCGGCAAGGAAGAGATATGAGAGGAAGAGACCCACGTCTAAGTTCCCTTTCAAAATTACTGGGAGTTCGGGCTCAGAGAATCCCAGGTTCTAGCCCCTATGAGTAATAGTTCAATTATGTCCGCCTTGCCTACCTCCCTGAGCGTAGAGTGTCGACCATATCCCCTATGGTCACTTCTAGCTGTACCACGCTCTCCAGATATCAATGATCTATTTGTGCCTCAGCATTGTTCACTTGCTTCCAAAGACCCTTAACCACACCTGGCTTGTCGGGCATAAATTCACTACCATTAGTGCAGAACCAGCCAGTCTGTCTTCATGTTCATTTCACAAGGCTCCTGCATTACCTGAAGAAGAACAATGTAAAGGACACTAGCTAGCCGAGATCTCTAAAGCTGATGACATACTAGTGTACAACCAAGGCAAGAACAGGGGCAGAATTGTAGAAGAGCTCTAGAAGGAACCTGGGACGCATAGCAGATTGGTTTCAGACCTCATGAGCACAGATTAACCCTACAAAAGCGACTGCAGCTTGTTTTTATTTTATTATCATTTTTTTTAAACAAACACCTAGTAAAGATAATAACGCCCCTTGTGTATATGCGCAGTGAAGAGATAGCAAGCACTGGACTTTTAAAATACCTGGGAGTGAGTTTAGATCGAAGCTTTAAATGCAGATTCCAAGCTGATACTTTGCAGCACTTTAAAATCCAGGAAAACCAGAAAGGGTTTGGCTGCAATGCTAGTAATGGCTGCTATGTGTGGTCAACAATGACTTTTAGTCACCCTCTATCAGGGTTTGATCCTCTTTGTCATAGAAAATGCACTGGCGATCCTCACCCTCAGCAAGACACAAAATGAACGACTGAAAAAAGGCACAAAATGACACATCATGTGGAGCCGTGAAGAGCGGTGAGATATCTACTAAATCTCCCAGATATAAACATCAAAATCACCGAGATCTTTATACGTCCACTGCATGATTAACTGAATACACGTAAAGGCAACAGACTTAAACGATTCCAGTCTTGTTTGGGCAATGCAGAGACAGTACGTCAGTGGGTGATATTCTCTCAAGATATCAACCGTGGAGAGGAATGGATACCAACACCAAACGAATACAAGCAGTACTTTGTGGTGGTTATCACCCTAACAAGACAGTGCGGTGATTTGACTCAACCCGTAGTTGATCCAGAAGTGAAAGAATTGGTGGTGAAACAGGCTTGCCATATTGGATTTTTGTAAGCCAGATTCCACAAATTTAGCTTCTTTAAAATTAAACTGGCTTTTTTTTTAAATCTGGCAAACCTGTGGAGGAACTCACATCACCTGAAGACACTGTTATATATATGGATGGTTCATGTTTTTCACTTTCGTTCATCAGTCACAGGTGATGAGGGCCACTCTTTTTTTTTATCTGTCACGAAACTGCAGTTGAATGTTTGTGAGTCTGGAGGTGACTTATAAGACCAAAATGTGCCCGGAAGAGTATAGAACAATGAGGGTAGGGCACAGTTTCTGTAGACAAAGGACCTGTTTGACAGTTCTTTTTGACCTGTCCTTGCTGTTCAGCTGCCCTTGCTCTAGATGCCTCGCAGATCGTTGCACCTTCTCTGATACATATGCGCCATAAAGTCCGGTCTTGTGCTGCAGCCTCCCAGGAGTCAGAGTTTATTCTGGAGTCTTTCAATGATGCCTTTAGTCTGTCCTTGAAGCACTTTTTTTTCTGACGCCTATGAGAACGCCGACCTTAGAATATTATTTTTGGGAGTCGATGGTCAGGTTCAAACAGTACGGTCAGCCCATCGAATCTGTGACTGCATCAGGATGGTACTGATGCTGGGAATGCCAATCCTGTCCAGTACGACAGTGTCCGAGACCATGTCTTGCCACTTTGTGTTCAGTATCTTTCCCAAACAGACTTTACTGAAGTGGTTAAGTGTTTTTTGGGGGGGCGGGCTGACGTATGTATGCAGTCTAAGTTTCACAGGCATGCAGTAGCACTTGAAGCACTGCAGCACAGATGGTTATGTGATTCGTCAGAAGCGAAGTGCATGGGCTTTCGCAGCAACAAGTAAAGGAAAGGTCATCAAAGAAGACCGTGGAGCCTTTGCTTTTACCACCAGCAGCATGATAATGGAGGTTATGACTGTGAAAAAGGCCCTATGGCTGAAAACTCGGGAATTCACCAGTGCATGTTTTCTCAGCGACCCAATTAGCATGCTACAGAAGATAAAGACAGGGCATATGAGGAAACAGTAGCCGTATCTGACACAGCACGCAGCGTTTCGTAAAATTTCCTTCATTTTTCCTCCAATATGCTGGTGTAAAAGGCAGTGAGAGAGCAGACACCCTGGCTGGCATTGCAACTATCACGGCTGGGCCATCTATGAACAGGAGAGATACCATCAATGCCATACGAGAGACTAAACGCTGCGAGGCTTTCAGTTTTGTGGAAAATGATTTTTCACTAAACAGACTGCATACCCTGGGTGTACCAATTGGAGCAGCAAGATAGGAAAACCACGCGGCTGCCATCCGTCGTTATATCAACCAGAATAGAATGGGAGTTGTTAGTCTAAAGACACCAGGAGACTTCTCAGGAGATCGGAGCACTTATGGTCATGTCAGATGTGCGATGAAGATGATCTTTTTTTAAATAAACAAAGAATGAACATCAGTCTTAATAGTGCTCTTGACAGAGCTCATCAACGAACATTACATCTCCCCCCGACACTTCGATGAGGTACAAGAGAAGAAGAAGGAGCAGAAGAAGAATAAACAAAGAGCTCTTCTGAAGAGGAAATAAATACTAGTGTGTCATCCCGCGCTGCTTTAGTTGGACGTGGAGCATTTGACAGGGGATTTGTTGTCATTAGTTAGCAGCTGAAAACTTGTTTGTAGCTTATTTAAATTGACTCCTGCTGGTTCTATAGGTGAATTTTAACAAGTCTTTTTCCAGACGCTGAGACGAATGTCTTCAGATACGATATCATCGGTTTCTAAGGTCGGTATATAGTATAAAAACTACTAATAATTAGTATATTAAATTATTAATATTTGGCTCTCCTCCGAACTTCTCCCCCGCAGTATTGCGGCCTGAAACTGAAATATCCGTTCGGGGCGCAGTCTAATTAAAAATATGCCGGCTCCGTATAACGAAACAAATGCTCTTAACAGGATCTCAGCGATATGTTACTTGTGTTTCTTATTCTTTATGATTACTTGACAACAATTCTAAGAGACGCAACTCTGCATACGATAGTACTAGTAGCAGCCGACGACGATAATAGCGACCGTTCACACTTTCCATTGTCGAACTTTCTGCCGACGAACAAATCGCGGCAAATCTAGGATCGGCTCGGAAAAACGAAACAAATACTCTAACAGGGTCTCAGCGATATGTTACTTGCGGACCTGTTTCTGTGACTATGCCTCACCGCCGACCGTATTCCCCCGCGCCGCTACGCGTAGCGCGGATAGGGGCTAAACTAGATGGCTGGGACTCACGAGCGGCAGCTACCGCATCTCCTGCAACTTCCTCCAGTTACTTCGAAATTGTTATCGTCTGCAATGTTGCGTCTCGTGACATTGTAAGGTACTCCTAGTTTTGCCGCAATTTGTTCCTCGGCGGGAACTCCAAGTCAGTATTTTTAATTGGACTGCCCCGAACGGATATTTCAGGCTGCAATACTGCTGGGGTAGAAGTTCGGAGGAGAGCCGTATATTTTACTATTTATTATTACAATTTAATTAATAATTACCGACTACAGCATAGCACTTACTCACTTAGCACAACATTAAAAATCTGTGTAATATAAATTATAATATATTATTATTATATAGTTCATATACAAACCAGGAAGGGGTGCATGGGCTGACCAAGGCAGCCCGAAGATGGGCACAGAATGTAAGATTAAGTGACTCAATGTAAATATAAGAGTGCACGAGACGGAAGAGACATGAGTTTCTTTCAGTTTCAGACAGACCGTGATAAAATGATAAAAGCGACATTCTGCAAAGGACCTGATAGTGGTGATGATATATAAACAGTAATGAGTAAAGTAAAGAGTTCCGAGAAACGCACACACCTGGCTGAGCAGTTAGTCACTTAGTAAAAAAAACATTGATAACAGTTGTTTATTTGACTATGCTGGTGACTTTGTGAACTTTGTCAGGCTGTGTTTGAAAACCTGGTAAAGTAACTCCTCCTAAATAGCACATGCTCTAGCTATGTGCTGTCATAAATCTTTAAAACCCCCCCCCCCCCCCCCCCCCCACCCCCACCCCCGTCCTGCCTGGCCTACTAAGAAGTAATTAAAAAAAATTTGAAATACAGAAAGTTTTAGTTTTATTATTATACGAGGGAAATTCGATAAGTAAGTCACAAGTGGTTATGGATGGCAGGAAAATGTAGTTAGTGGTTTTTTTTAAGTGTCATTAGGGGACAGCAACATCAAACTTTATGTCTCCATTTGTCTGGTGTCACTAGGTGTTGCATGTGCATTTAAACACAGAAACAAACTAGCAACTGTACTTACAGAGTGTATCCTCAAATAACAACGTGCTGTTGTGGTTTTTTTTTTGGGGGGGGGGGGGGGGGAGGGCTGCCTTCAAAGGACATTCATAAAGAAATGCTTCCTGTTTATGCTGACAAATTTTTATCCTGCGAAGCGGTGCATAACTGGGTAAAAAAAAAACCTCAAAAAAAGTTTTCAAGGTGTGTTTATTGAATTCCCCTTGTATTATTATTATTAGCCTCTCCGTGTAGATTCCGGGTCCCCTTTATGGGGGAAAACAAGAATAGACTCACTGCCTCACTAACAAGTCAACATAGGCATTGACTGATTGACAGCTTTCTTCGAAGTCAGAGTGCATCTGTCCTAGTGGCAAGGAACAGTCATGTAAAACTGACACCTTGGGCTAAAGTCCAAATGTTCGAACAACCAGGACTTTCCTCCGGAGCTTACAGCCAGTGAAGGGAGAAACAAAAATTATTAGCCTTTTATTAGTCCTACATTTGCCTTGAGAAAGCGAATATAAGTAAAAAAAAATTGTTATTTACCCTACAAGAGTAGTCATCATCATCATCAGGTGCCTTGCCGACTGGCGTGGGCGATCATGCCTCTCCATAATCTGTGATCTCCTGCAGCATGTATCAGTTCGTGTGCACACCTTCATGCCATGCAACAAGACTATCAAGCATCTTCTCTCGTTGTCTTCCTCTATCTCTCCTTCCACATATCTTTCCAGTGGTAACATGTTCTATTTTCCCTCTTCTCATAACATGACAGAAAAATGATGACTGTCTCCTTCTGATGTCTGTGATAAGTTGTCTTCAGGCTCCCGCCTCTTTCAAAACCTCTTGGTTGCTCTTTTTGGCTGTCCAAGGTATTCTAAGCATTCTTCTGTAAAACCACATCTCCGAGGCCTCCAGAAATTGTTTGGCCTACCTACCGATTGTCCAGGATTCACAGTCATATGTTAAAACTGGATGTATGTAACAAGCAAGAATTCTTTTTCTAACTCTCAATGACAAGGATATATTGCACAAGATGTTTTTCATTTTATAAAATGCAGTTTTTGCCTGTCCTATTCTGTTTCTTATCTCAGTTATGCATCTTCCATCTTATACTATCCATGTGCCCAGATACTTAAATTTCTGTACTTGTCCTAAAATAACACCATGAACTTTTATTACACACTTAGGAATAATTCGTTTCTTTGATACCACCATTACTTCTGTCTTCCCATTATTCAAACTGAGGCCCATTCTTCCACTTTCTAACACCACAATGTCTATCATTTCCTGTAGTTCTTTCTGACTTGTTGCTATCAGCATAACGTAAACTCAAGTTCTGGAACAAGACTTAGGTCTAAGAGTGGACAAACAACCAGAGCTTTGCGCCGTAATTTACAGCCGGTGAACAAGATAAAGTATTCATCTAATTTTGATGTTTAAGAAAGAAACATTTTGTTTTCAAATCTCAGTTCACTGTTTAAAATGTTTTTCCCCACCTCCTTTCAGGGATGCTTTGCGTACAAGGGAAAAGTTGCAAGAGCAAATCGGGAAGATTACATAAATGTATCTAATGACAAATTCATCAAGAGCCGCTTTAAGCTGTGTAACCAGCTGCAGGAAGATCTGCACATCAGGATAGGTATTTTGAGGTCTGATCTGAACTCAAAGATATTTGATGATTTGGTGGCATTCGCTGCCTCCTACAATGCCACAGAGGATAAGTACAAAGGCAGGTCCATCGAAGAAATTCTCACAGCAGTCCTCATCACTGGTGTCAACACCCCGGACCATGATATCATGTTTTCTAATTTAGACAGCATGCTGAAGGTCAAGGTGACCCCCTTGGTAGCTCGTATCAAGTCAACAGATTGTTCTCGTGTTGCTACATTAATCAAAAATATTTTCCAGCAGTTGGCAAATGTTTCCATGCCTATGGATGATGAAGATGATAATGGAGAAAATAGTATTGAAGATTGTCCCGACGGAGATAAGAATGATCTTGAAAGTAGTCCCGTGAAATTGAAATGGACTGATTAAACGTAAACAGGCATTTACAATGTCTACATTGGTTAAATGGTACAATAAAAACCATTGTTTTAAGACTGGCCAGCCATCTCCAGCTAAAAAGCCTAAGATCATTGGCAGCCCAACCAAAAGAACACGTGAGAAAGCCACAGACAAACTGGCAGAAATGGAGATCGATGAAGTAAAAAGACAAACACACCAATAATCATTATGTTAGAAGATGCAGAAAATTTAAACCCACTTGTGCTTCAGGACTTTATCTCTCTCTGCAGCAGTCACCTGGATTCATTACCAGTTATTTTAGTACTGGGTATTGCAACTTCTCTCACGGTGATTCACCAGTTGTTGCCAACATCAGTCTCATCACTACTGTGCATTGAGACATTTCAGGCACCATCAGCTTCCAGCTACCTCACCCAGTTGATGGACAAGATTATCATGACCCCTGACATACCATTCAGACTGGGACCAAAGGTGTTTCATTTCTTGCTGGATGTGTTTCTCTATCATGACTTTTCCATTTTGAACTTCATCATGGGGTTTGAATACAGCATGGCAGAGCATTTTCTGTCAAATCCATTGAGCTTGTTGTGCTGCCCGAGGAGCGACATTGATATGGTCGTTTCTAGATTAACTCATGTGCAACTGGAGGATATTCGTAGACAGCCTGCTTTTATGAGGTTTGACTATTTTCTTTTGTTTTTGATCATTATATTTTGTTGCTGATTTTGATTATTATATCTGTGAAAGCAAGAGGTCGCCCTAGGAGAATATTGATTGATGACATTAAAGAACTCTACATCAACATGGAATGACTATAGCCATGCTAAAGCAATGGACCACAAACTGTTCCTCCCCACGACACTTAATAGCATGTGTGAAAATTGATGATGATGATGATTTTCTTGGTAATTTGTAGTAACTTTAGGAGTCTCAGTGTTAAGGAAGTAATACACACCCCATACCTACCATATGCCTGAGGTTCAACCTTCCTGTGATTCTGTTTTTCCTGGCCCTAGTTTCAACAGTCTAGCCGCAGTAGCATAATGACTAGACGCTTGTCTACCCGCCTAAAGGTCTTGCAATCAAATCCACATTGAGGCAGATTTGTTCTATAAAATTGACCTTGATCCTCATGACGACCCAACCTAAAATGAGTACCAGATAATGCCCTAGAAAGTGGGCATCACCCACCAAGAGCTTTGTCTACAAAACACCAGTCTGGCATCATATGCCCAGTGGTTTAAAAAAAAAACCTTTAGTTTGAACAGTGTCTAAATAACCACAGTATAATAATGCTGTACTTGACATCTAAGGAGTTGCTGTGGTATAGTGGCTAGATGCTAGCCTGCTGATCCAAAGGTTGTGGGTTCAAATCCAAATTAAGCCAGTAATTAAAAATAAAATGACCTTGGCTTCCAGAGCAGTTCAGCCTCAGATGGGTACAAAGTAAACTCCTGGTAAGTAAAGGCGGCCAACATGATGTTGACCACATCACCCACTGAGTGCCGATTGGTTCATAAAATATAGGTCTAGCGCTGTATGCTTAATAAAAACACACATATATATATATATATATATCTATGCTCTCAAGATTATGGAACAAAAAATGCTCTTCACAATGTTCCAGCATCTTGGTAATCTTAGTTTTAGCTTCATAGCAAACGAGTCACCCCATAGTTGCTCCGCTCCTGTGCCAACAAAAAACACAGAGTGTTCGTCGCAGTCCCTTGTGGAAAGATTGACAGACTGTTGTCTCAGCACATGCACTAGCATACACATGCATTAAAAACATACGGTAGCCATCAGAAGTGCTAACACAAACAGTTTGACATTAGAAATGCAGTTCATCGACGGTAGCAGAAGTCGCCAACAGATCAGCAGTTACGCACGCGATCAATATTAATCACATAAGAGCACCACCAATATTGCAGTGACAGGTCACGCACCATTTTCTGAAACTACAGTTCACAACACCACGTTGGTCACAGTCGAAAAACATTCTAAATAAAATCCACAGCTCACAGGGTCGCACCATGCACTCAACTCTGTAGCTGGCGCGATGAAACTGTATCCTTTCAGTCTACAAATGGATCAAAAAAAAATTTGCCTCGGCGCGAAACAGTAACCGCGCCTGGCATCCATTTTGACCAGAAGACGTTCCAGCATGTGATCCTGTTGGTGATAGATTATGGACTTGGAATGCTTACCATATCAAAGAGTCAGCAGATAAAACTCGAATGCATACAGAATGAAGCCATGCGGGTAATTCTGGGATGTACAAGAGATACCCCGATAGTATGTATGCGATATATGCTTGCACTGCCTACTGTTGCTGATTGACTCAAAGTTCTGCAAGCAAAGTCATATCTCAGAGTAGCTGCAGACAAGAAGCACCTCCTTCATGAAGCCCTGGGTGGAGCTAAGGGTCACAGACTGAAAAGAGGCGAGTTCTTGGATGGCACAAGCTGAAGACACAATTGGACATTTGTGCAGGCTTGATGTTTATCATGTGTGAAAACGACCACCAGAAAGTGCAGCACATAGAGCATGTATAAAATGCAACTAATTAGGAGTTAGCCAAAATTGAATGTATTGACTGAGCCAAAAGATGCAGATATCACAGCCTTACTGTAAACCATCCCCCTCTCCCCACCCCCCTCCCCCAATTTTCATTGAAGCAGTCTTTGCAATTGAATCATGTCTCACCACAAGCCCAAACCAAGATAGCTTGCTAAAATTCCCCTCTGCCAAGAGAAGCTCCTGATGTCCTGCAAATTTGTATATTTTGTCCCTGGCATATTTATTAGTTTTGTTTTCTAAATAACTAATTCGTAAAATGCGTTTGTAGCATTTACATTCAAAAGTAGGAGCCACGAGTGAAAGCCAGGCTTGGACCAAAGGCAGGTGAGCTGTCCTGAAAAGGACAGTTTCTGACACATGATGATGTTAATGTGCCAATTTTCTTGGGTGTTCAGATATTGAAGAATGTCAGTCTCATTTCTTCATGCTTACAAAGTTAATATTTCTCACTGTTTACTTTCAGGTATGTCGAAGACAAATCAGCAGACTACCAGGCCATACTTTTAACAGATGATTCAGCAACCAAGAAATTGCTGACAGAAGAACTCACAGTTGTGCATGTGTCACATGCAAAAATGTTTACCACTCTCCGTTTTCTTCATTCTCTGTGTTCTGGCTTGCCGAAACATCCTCTGGGAAAGCAGTTACGGGAGCTGTATTCTGTTTGCCTCACACAAGAACTGTGCAAGTCTGAAGGTTACGAGCAGGCCTTCAATTTGTTGAGAATGATGTCTTGTGATGATCTTTCACAGCTGCTCAATGTATCATTGAAGACTTTATCAGAGGCAAGAGATGAGGACATTGGAAGATTGCACAAAGATGTTGAAAGCTTTATTTACAGATTACAGCATATAGATGAGGAGCCAGATGATGAAAAGACAGGTTTGTCATTGTTTGAATACCTCCTAGTAACCTAGGATCCTTTTCCACACCTTGAAGCATATAGGGCTAGACCTATATTTTTTAGTCCAGTTGGCACTCTAGGTAATGTGATCAGCATCACATGGGGCACCTTTACTTCCCAAGACTATACCTATTACGCATTCCAGGCTGGCTGGAGCTGGAAGCCAAGGTTTTTTTTTTGTGTGTGTCTGCCCTAGGGGGCACAAGAAGGTTTTAAGCGAGCAATTTTGAAAGTGAAGTGAATGCTTTTGTACTTGTAATAATCCGTTATACCCCTAAGCAAGGAATTAAAAACCCTTTAGACCCAAGAGCTGCAAAAACTGACACTTCTGGTTGGGTCCAGTTCCCCGTAAATGTAATCTCTAGTGACCTGTTTACGAGGTGCATAGTTAAGTTAATGCTACTGGATGTTTGTTTTTACACTTAAGCAAATGTTCAGGAGCTCAGGATGTTAAGTCATTAACTTAAAAAAAAGCATTTACGGATGGGGGTTTGTGGGTTTTCTTTTGAGGCAAATAGCTTTTTTCCGTAAGACTCGTTGGTAGAGGTCATGACATGATTCCACAGACAGGTCATTGTGGTCTTAGGAGAATGGCGCTGTAGGGGTTACCAGGGCATTTGGCTGACGCTCAGCACTCAAGGGAAAGGGATCACGGATGTACAATCAGACAGTTACTGGTACCACTGGAATGCTGCTGAAGATGGGGAAATGGCGCTTAGAGGAGTGTTCCGAGTGCTGTAATGTCGATTCTTAATTCAGCATGATTCCATTGAATACTTTACCCTGTTCTTGTTTATTGATTACTCCTACATATATCTGTAGATAAATAAATGTGTTAGTGAATTTATTAGTGAACAGTGTTTGAATAAACACAATTTCTGGGATTCCAGTGGGGTCATCACCCATTTTTTGGGGTTTTTATGGCGTGAGGGTTAAAATTGATCTGAGTTCACAAGTCAGCCTGCCTAAGTGGGTACTAGGAAATGTAGACAAGTCTACAGAAGGCTTGGCATGAGTTGATTTGAAGGTCTGTTCTTCTTCCAAAACTTGAGTTTAGGGTGCTGTTTTTACACATCTGGTTAATTTTATGTATACTGTTGGTTCCTCACCAGTTAAACTTAAAAACTTAGTGACAGTTGCCAAACTTTACTGGAAAAGAGAAGAGAAAAACAAAGAGTTAAATACCTGGCAGGCGTGGCCAGATGGTGTAGTAAAGACAAGAACAGACCTGATTTTAGATTCTGATCATGTAAGAAAGACAGCAAACGTGATCACCTAAACCAGTGTTTACCAAACTTTTCTTAGTCCCAGAGCCTTTTTTCAATCAAAATTTTTCCACGACACCCTAACCCAAGTAAAAGTATGACTATTCGTATTTAAGAGATGAAAACAAAACTCTGTGCATCTTCGAATATTTTGCGGTTCCCCAGGGCACCACACCACACAGTTTGGGAATCACTGACTTAAACTAATTGGCATGGCACACAATGATGATGATGATAAAATAATTGTTTCTACATTATTTGCTGCGCTCAATATCTATCCTAGTGTTGCCAGATTGAAAAGAACTTGAATTCTGCATGCACATCCATTTAACAGATCTGGCTTACTTATATCTAACTTTATATCTCAAGTAATTTTCCACAGATTTGTGATGACGGCTTAGCATGTGCACAATAAGAAAATCTTAGTATTTAGAGGTGTTTGATAATAATTTTTTTATCTGATTTTTTAAGGTTCAGAAAACATGCCTGATGCTGGTAGGGTCTTACCCAAAAGAGCTAAACTTCATGAACTGAAAGAGAAACTGCAGTCGTTGACAACATGCCGAAGGATGTCACCATATGAACGACTAAGAAACACAGTACTCGACACACTTCATAAACATTTAAGCTTGTTGTTAGTTTGTCCTTTATCCAGACCTCTACATGAAATTTTCTATTTTAATAATCTAAGTGCCATCAGAGACCAGATCCGAGCAACACCACGGTGTACAATCCAGCATGCGTTGACGCAGCCAGGGAAATACCTGAACTGTCCTTGCTGTCAGTGTGAAGCAGACGCCATTTTACCTTCAATGCCAGATATTTGTATTGTGTACAAGCTTCATTTAGAGTGTGGGACTTTAGTCAACCTCTATGATTGGCTTCAGGCTTTTGTCACAGTAATTTCTTCTAAGGAGACTGGAGTCGGCAAAAAAGTAGAAAGGAATTCTAAACCAAGCACGGAGCTTCGAGCTCGATTTATCAGGGCAGTTTCAGAACTGCAATTTCTAGGATTTATTAAGGCGACTCAGAGGAAGACTGATCATGTGACACGCTTAACCTGGTAACGTCTTATGACCTTCATATTGTATCATAGACATGTGGGTGTTCATTCATTGTCCTGTTGTGCCATTATATTTCACATCTTCATGTAGCAGGTCCTTTGCAGAACTTCGCTCTCATCAAGGTCTGCCTGAAAGAAACAGCCATTCTTCCTTGATGTTCAGATCTTTCATGATGTCAGTATTTCTCCTCTTCTTTGTCCAAGATATTCTGAGTATCATTATATAGCATTTCAGCTCAAAAGCCTCCTGCTATTCTCTTTCTTATGGACTGGGAGACAGTCCACGTTTCACATCCGTATGTTGCTACAGGGAAGATGCATGCTCTCAAAATTCTAATTTTGATCTCCTTGCTGGTGCTTAACCATAGACTTTTAATGCTGTTTAATCTTTGCATTGCTATGGCCATCCTCTTTTATGTCAAACAGTCTCCATTACTATTTATTTCAGAGCCTAGATATTCAGTTTGTGACATTTTAAATTTCTTTATTGTTGTTATATTTGGGTGACAGCCAGTTTTACCTGTGGAAATTATTTTCATTTTCTTTAAATTCAAGAACACATTTTGACACACTTCATAAACATTTTAAGCTTGTTGTTAGTTTGTCCTTTATCCAGCCCTATATTTCACATAGGGCTCACAATCTATTTTCGATCCTGTCGTATGAAATCACTACGAGATCATGGAGGAAATTCATTCCCGCAGCTTTGGCTTCTCTCATCAATATTTCTCTTAGAGTTTCTCTTGGACGTCCTTGTTTCCTCAGTCCTACTAATTCCCATTTCTGTGCCTGTTTGGCGATTTTCTGATTTTTCTCTTCTCTGAATGTGTCCACTATTAGCACATTAGTGAACACATGTTGAAACTAAAACTACCACTAATGTACCATTGTTGGTGTCTGCAAGGAGGTTTTTTTCTGTTTGGTGATTCTCTGTTCGTCTCTTCTCTGAATGTGTCCAGTATAGTATATTAGTGTACAAATGTCGAAACTAAAAACTTCCACTAATAGTAACATTGTTGGTGTCTGTAAGGTTTTTCCTGTTTGGTGATTCTCTGTTTGTCTCTTCTCTAAATGTGTCTAGTATAGCACATTAGTGTACAAATGTTGAAATTGAAACAACCACTAATGTACCATTGCTGGTGTCTGCAGGGAGGTTTTTCCCCTGCTTGCCCCAAGCAGTCGTCATGTTGTGTAATACACTCCACAACACATCAGGTAAAGATCCCATCATTTCACCCATGCATTCCTGCCTTTATGTTGAAACATTGAACAGCTTGTTATCATTGTGAGTGTCTATCTTTACTGTGCTATAATAAACATAAGGTTGTGTCCATATTTAGTTTTTTTTTATCTTCTTAGCATGTACCGGCTCGGCTGTGTACAAATGTTGACAACCATTAATGTTGAAATGTCTGGTTTTTCCACTGCGCTGCCACTTCGTCACGTTGTTTCCAAGTCTCAGGTTAAAACATCCCATAACTTCACCAATTCTGCATGCACATCCATTTAATAGATATGGCTTACTTTTATCTAGACAGACTGTTGGTTCCTCACCTCTCAGGCAGATGCACTGTGATTTTGAAGGGAAAATCCTTAATTAGTTACCTTTTACGAGTTTTTAGGGAGAGTTCAGTGGGTGTATTCTTCCCTCCCCAAATGAGGCCCTGAACTCACATAGGGAATCAGTGTTTCATCTGTACCACGTTCTGAATGGAAGGTTTTAACAACTGCATGTGAATTTTATCAGAAATTAGAAGAAATAGCTAACACATATTTCACAGAGCAAATCTGAATCCTGATACCCTGAATCCTGGCAACTGATAAAGAAATAAAAAATATACTGAAGTAACAGAAATGTTGTTGTATAGACATCCATAAAAGAATATCAAAGACAGTTTAAATAAGCAGTCAAAATGCAAAATGCTAAAACACACACAAAACTGAACCCTGTCGCTCCAAGAAGACTGAATCTAGTCACTTCCTGTTGTGACTCAGCCCTGTAAATGTTGATACATGGTCATTTTTGCAGGGACCTTTTTGCCAGAAAGTGTAGTTAAATTTCATTGGTTGTCTGTGCACCTGCTTAGTGTTTATGATGATTAGATGTAAATATAGTAACTAAAAAAAATAGTATTTGGGGTAGAGGGGCCGATATGACCCCTGTGGTTTTTCTAAAGCCAAGCTTACGTCAAGGCATCAGTCACCCGATAGGTCATGTTTTTATGGGCAGGGGGAGTGTATTTCATTAAATGCTTTACTTTGTGTTTGCTGATTACCTCTTTTATGCATCTTTGTAAATTTCATGGGGGGAGGGGGGGGGGGTGGAATGTTAAATATAGATAAGTACATTTTTGTTTAAATGTATTCGCGACCTGTGTAAAATAATTTTTTTTTAAGGACTTTTTCTGGGAATCCTCTTGGGTCCTGATCCTTTTGTCCCCCTTGCTGTGAAATGGTAAACACACAAACATCAGAAGATAAAGTTATTTGCCTTATGATGAGACAAAGTAACTTATAACAATAGTAATTTAAGGACATTTCCCTTGCTGGATGGGGAGACATTTTTGGCATACTGTATTAACCTTGTATATTTTTGTATACACCAGTCTTTCCCATTTGGTGGCTTACAGAACAAATTTAAGGGGTCAATGATACCCACCCCCCCCCCCCCCCCCCCCCCCCCCCCCCCCCCCCCCCCCCCCCAAAATCCCCAGTGTTATATTGCAATACTTTTGTGACACCAGTTATAATATTTTTGAGTTCTTCAGTATGGCTTTTAAAAGTATGGAGTCGGTGGCAGACCTTTGAATTTAAGAGGAGTCTGTGGCAGACCTTTAAAGTTGAGAGGAGTCTGTGGGAGACCTTTAAAGTTGAGAGGAGTCTGTGACAGACTTTGAAGTTAAGAGGAGTCTGTGGCAGACCTTTGAAGTTAAGAGGAGTCTGTGGCAGACCTTTGAAGTTGAGAGGAGTCTGTGGCAGACTTTTGAAGTTAAGAGGAGTCTGTGGCCAACCTTTTAAGTTTAGAGGAGTCTGTGGCAGACCTTTGAAGATGAGAAGAGTTGGTGGCAGACCTTTTAAGTTGAGAGGAGTCTGTGGCAGACCTTTGAAATTGAGAGGAGTTGGTGGCAGACCTTTTAAGTTGAGAGGAGTCTGTGGCAGACCTTTGAAGTTGAGAGGAGTCTGTGGCAGACATTTGAAGATAAGAGGAGTCTGCATGCCTTACAGCCAGTGGAGAACCACTGGTATAGACCGAGCAGCATTCAGTTAAGTGATGCAGTCAGTTTTGTGCTGGCCACCTTTACTTCATATAGCATTTCCTGTTGCCTTTTTTAGGCGTGGAGCCTAAGTTAATTGTTTTTTAACTAAAGGACTATTTTCCACGCCTTTAGGCAAACAGAGCATAAAGGCCTAGACCTATATTTTATAGACCAACCAGCACTTGGTGGGTGATATGGTCAGCATCAGGTTGGTCACCTTAACTTCCCAGGACTACACCCGGTACCCACTCAAGGCTGGGTCAGCATGGTAGCCAAGGTCTTTTCTGAAAAAGGTCTAGCTCCCTCAGGACCTAAACCCACGACCTTCCAATCTGCAGATGAGCATCTAGCTGCTACATCATGGCAGCTTCCAAATTGTTTTTCAATTCCCCATTAAGTAAGCAAAGGGCCATTTTCGGCGCCTTCGGGTATATTAGGCTAGACCTATATTTTGTAGAGCGGATCGGAAGGTCGCACCGGACTTTTTTTTTTTCAAGCATGACCTGGCTTCCAGGTCGACCCAGCCTTAAGTGGGTATTGCTGGTTGCAGTCCCGGAAAGTAAAGGGGCCGACGTGACGCTGACCTCATCACCCAACTTGCGCCGATTGGTCTATTAAAAATAGGTCTAGCCCTGTACGCCTAAAGGTGTGGAAAAGAGCCCTTTACTTTAATAGACCAGTCGGCACTCAGCGGGTAATGTAGGCCACTTTTATGGACTTTACGTAGCACCCATTTAATCCTACCAGACCGCTGGCCCGATTTTCCGGGAATTTCCTAACCAGCCGCTAAACCTCTGGCCCACTTTTCCGAGAATTTAAGTAGTACGTGACAAATATGTGTCACAGACTAAAAATAACCAGCCAATCGCCATCAGACTTCGTTGCTAGTCATTGCGAATGACTTCCCACGTGTGTTGAGATTTCTTTGTGTGGTTTGATGTGAACAAAATTCGGAAAATTCTCAATGAAACCAGCAGCTTCGACAAGAAAGTGACGTAGGTCTAGGCTTATCACAGTCCAACAGTTGATCAATACTTTGATTAATTCAGACTGTGAATATGTTCATAAAGAATACGTTCCCAGTTGAAGTGACACAGTCAGTCAGAACTACAGTGAGGTGGAGAATTATGAAAATTATAGATTTAAAACTAGATCGATAGTAAGAGAAAGGGGTGTGTCACTCAAACAGCAACATCTGGTGCTTACTTTGTGAATCAAGACTGATCCTACTAGGTGGATTGACACACAAAGGGGAAAAGATTGGCGCTAGATGAAAGGTAAACCTATTTTCTACAATGTCTCTCAAAGTTTTATCTTATTCTAACCACTTGTTTGCATGTAACTAATTTTTTTGTACATCATGTTGGTTTTTTGCTTGTTAGTGCCCAGGAGCTCAGGTTATAAGGACAGTTAGGTTCAGGGCGTCAGGTCTGGTAGGGTTAAGGCTGGATCGACTTGAGAGCACTTTTCTGTAGAGTTCAATTATATACAACAGAGAGTAAATAAATACATTCATATAAAGATTTTTACTGTGAAAATGTGAATATGTTTTGTTCCTATAAAGAAAATTCAAGACTGTTCACTGTGACACTGTTTATTTTGTTATGCAATCAGTTCATGGGATACAATAAAAGCTCCATTAACAAAAATTACCTGCAAATGCTTAACTGAAAAATGAACTTGGGTTCAAATACTTACAATCATACTCCCCTCATTATCTGACTTTTTCTTTCAAAGTCCATCTGCCTGACAGTGAGGAACCAACAAATAAGCCACATCTGTAAAACGGACGTGCACCCCAAAACTCAAGTTCTGAAACTGGGCTAAAGTACAAAAGTGGACGAACAACCAGAAGTGTCTGCTGGGGCTTACAGGGTGAACAATAAGAAGAAGCGGCGTCAAATTTTACAACTCACTTGTTAAGGGAAACAGTGGGTAGATTTTACCCCCAAAATGGGGGCCACTAAACCCACACAGGGCTAACAGATAATCAAAAATGAACAAAGTACAAAATTGGTATAAATAAAATAAAGTTACATATTCATGATCACAGAAAATCTTAACTTTCCTTCAGGAAAACTTGCATTTTGAGAAGTCCATCTCTGGGTGCTGTTGCATAAACCTGGGAAACAAAACAGTATTAAAACATTGAATACAATATGTATTTAACCCTGAAAGAAACATACTATGATACTAATGATTATCATTAGCTTGTAGTAGGCTGTGCATACTTATATCTCCCCAATATAGGACACAATTTTTGTTATTTTAAACCCCACCCTGGCTGTTTTCAAAGGCCTTAATATAACCCAACAACTGAACAGGGTTTCTGGGATCTGTACCTAGATGATTCTCATCTGAATGGTGGCACTTTGTGTCACCAGATATGTTTTTTGCTTGTTGTGCGGTCTTGATGGGGTTGAACATCACTCACTAGGGTGTCATATCAATAAATATATACTACTCTGGTTTACAATTCTTCCCTATCTAGATTCAAGTGTGCCCCATATAAGGACCTCAACTCGCCATTAACAGAAGTAGAGTACAAATCTGTAAAACCCGTTTGGAAAAGAAAGCATATTCAAAATTATTTTAAGCTGACAAAATGGCTATATACACACTTCTATATAAATATCATCAGGTGCCTTGCTGACTGGCGTGGGCAATCATGCCTCTCCATAATCCTCGATCTCCTGCAGCATGTATCAGTTTGTGTGCCGACACACCTCCATGCCATGCAACAAGACTGTCAAGAATCTTCTCTCGTTGTCTTCCTCTATCCCTCCTTCCACAGATTATATAAATATATACACATAATTTTAAATTTCTATATTTGAAGTCCAAAAAAAAAACTTTTTATTTTTTTCGTTCATTATACTTGATGAGGTTTGAACAACAGATCAACATGGCACACGGGTAGTAGCTCATAAGTGCTCCGTTCTTCTAACTCAAGTCATGAGTCCACAGAAGCTCAGCACAGTGCACAAGCTCAGTAGCAGTGACGAGGATCCTGAAATACTTTGGGTAGATTTTTGCCGGGTAGTGCTGTTAGGCCACTTTCACAGATTTCCAACTGCCAAGGGATTTTTCACATGCGCAATGGTGCACAAGGGCGTCCGATCTCACTACCCAGAGACCAGGGTGAATTACTAGAATTACATAAGTCCACATAAAAAATCTTTGCCTTAATACTTGATGAAGAATACAAAAACATCAAATATATATTGACTTTTAGTTATTTTGTTTAACTGAGTAGGTAGTAATTTTCTATCAAAGTTAGAACAAAAATTGCAATATAAACGTGCAGTGTACATGCTTTAAAACTTGAAACTCACTTTTTCAAAACATCCTGCTTTTTCTGCTCATCAGAAGTTGGTAGTCCCATTTCTTTCTGCCTTTGATCAAACATCATCTTCTCTACCATTGAGCGTGTCTCTCCATCTAGATCTGACAGCTGTTTGAATATAAACGTTACATGTGTAGGTCTGGGTTACAAATAATTATATTTCAACAGCAGGATAATTATATTTTAACAGCAGATTTATACGCGTCAAAAACTTTCAATCGATCTAGCCTAAAATAGGTACCAGGTAATCTTTCAATCGATCTAGCCTAAAATGGGTACCAGGTAAACTTTCAATCGATCTAGTCTAAAATGGGTACCAGGTAAACTTTCAATAGATCTAGCCTAAAATGGGTACTAGGTAAACTTTCAATCGATCTAGCCTAAAATGGGTACCAGGTAAACTTTCAATCGATCTAGCCTAAAATTAGTACCAGGTAAACTTTTAACCCATCTAGCCTAAAATGGGTACCTGATAAAGTCCTGGAAACTAAAGGCAACCACAAATCCCATCTAGGGCTGACTGATCTATAAAAAATATATGTTTAGCACTATTTACCCAATGTGTCAAAGGCGCGAAGAAGGTCAATGACTTTGTTTATATGGTTGAGTATGTCTTCTGTATCCTGTCATTTCCCCTATTTTCTAACAATGCTTGGTGATACTAGTCTCCCTTTGCCTCACAGTGTCTAGATAACTAGTCTCCCTTTGCTTCTCAGTGTCTGGATATGAAGAGAGGAATGGAAAAAAGCTTACATATTATCTTTATATCTTTACACTGAATGGAAAAAAGCTCATAGATATTATCTTTATCTCTTCACATTGAATGGGAAAAGCTTATACATATTATCTTTATCTCTTTACACTGAATGGAAAAAAGCTCATACATATTATCTTTATATCTTTACACTGAATGGAAAAAAGCTCATACATATTATCTTTATCTCTTTACACTGAACGGAAAAAAGCTCATGTGTGAATACATATTATCTTTATCTCGTTACACTGAATGAAAAAAGCTCATACGTTATCTTTATCTCTGCACATTGAATGGGAAAAGCTTATACATATTATCTTTATCTCTTTACACTGAATGGAAAAAAGCTCATACATATTATCTTTATATCTTTACACTGAATGGAAAAAAGCTCATACATATTATCTTTATCTCTTTACACTGAACGGAAAAAAGCTCATGTGTGATTACATATTTTCTTTATTTCTTTATACTATCCGCATTCTGCCTAAATGACTTACCTATAAATTTAACTTAAAATAGTGTTAACCACAATATAAAATGTGACAAGCACTAAATACAACAAAAGTTGACTGTCATTTAGTGCTCTGTTGATAAAGACTTTGGTCAAAATGTTATGTTGTATTTCATGACGCCATTTCCATTCCCTCTGTCAAGCTTTCTAGTCACACTTTATATTGTATTTAGCACTTCTTGTCATCAGCTCGTCTGCAGTGACCCACTGTTTACGTCATCACTTTAAAATACAAGAGGCCAATGTTTGTAATAGAAGATCAGTATTCTAGACTTCCAATAATAGCGGACATTTTTTTTTATACTGTCCTGGTTATTTTAAATCTTCCTTTGTTAGTTATTTGTTTTTACTGGTCTTCTAGACGATTCATGAGAATACCATAGACAGATATAAAGAGTAATGAGGATGTCTTGAAAGAAATGACCCACGAAGAGAACTGACTGCTCACTTCGGAGAGAGACAGTCTGCACTCTTTGGCCTTGTGATGAGAAGGAGAAAACTGGAGTACATTGTGACATTAGGAAAGTTGCAGGAGAGGCAGAGGGAGACCGAGAGAAAAGATGCCGGACAGTTTGAAATCATAGCATGGAGGATCATCTATGTCAGAGATGACTGAAAGTACACAAGACAGAAGTATGCATCGACTTTAAGAAGTTATTTACCGTTCAAAATGTGTCATGACTACACCGCTAAAAGTGGTATAACAAAGGCAGTAATTTGAATTTTTTTTTTTTTATTGCAGTCACTCTTCTTTAATGTTTTGTGTCCCAGGCAACATACCATATGTGAACAGCAAATTATCAATCCATGATATGTAACTACTTTCTAATTAAATTTAGTGATAACATGCTTGTGAAATCTGGCAACATTTATTTTATACAAAGTTTATATATGCTATTTTGTTGTCATCATTGTTACAAACTGAACACTTGGTGTGAATTTCTCAGACAGCATTTTTCTACTAGGTCTGAAATAGTCGTGAACAGTCTGTCACAGAAGTCTCGTTGTTTTGAAACCTTCTACTTCACTCATACACTTGCTGGACTCACTGGTATGTATTCACCAGTAAATTGTCTACAGGCTTCACTCCTTCATTGGTCAGATAACAGATGCCCACTCTACCTACAACTTTGAAAAGGCAACTGGCCTCATAAGCAAAGTGTGCAGAGCAAGCTATGGGAAACCATGAAGGACCTGCTACTGACACATGAGTTCATAGAGGCAACCAACCAGATGGTCTGATCTGAGCATTCAAACCGAACGCAAAGAAGATATAAGATAACAGAACACTGCCCATCTCTGTTCAATGTCAAAGGTGAAGTGACATCACAGTGTTCATGTGCACTGTGATGTTCATCTGCACTGTGACGTTTATCTGCACTGTGACGTTCATCTGCACTGTGATGTTCATCTGCACTGTGATGTTCATTTGCACTGTGACGTTCATCTGCACTGTGATGTCACATGCTCAACATAGTTAACAACAATACTGACAGATTATAAGACAACAGAATGGTATGCTAGCATACTTCTAAGGTTTTCATTTGAAGTCCATTCGCATCTCCCTTCCCCCCCCCCCCCCCCCAAAGAATAATAACCATACCTTGGAATTTTCAGGTTTCACCTTTCTTGTGTTGATTTCTGGTTCTGTTGTCAGAACTCGGCTCCACCACTCCATTTTATTAACCTAGAGATGTATATAAACATGTAAGACCGACACCCCCACAAATCCTTGTAAAATATAGCTCTACAGATATGTCTGCAAAATTCCCAGCAGTATAAAATTTGAACAATGGATCAACATCATGACACACGGGTAGTAATCCATAAGTGCTCCATTCTTTTTCTAACTCAAGTCTGAGTCCAAAGAAGCTTAGCACAGTGCACAGGCTCTGTAGCACTAGCAAGGATCCTGAAATACTTTAGGTAGATTTTTAACTTTAAATTTTGCCCGGGCAGCGCCGTTAGGCTTCTCTTTTCGATTTCCAGTTGCCAAGGGATTTTTTTTTTCGTGCGCAACAATGTACACAGGCGTCCGATCTCACTACCCAGAGACCAGAGGGAATTACTAGAAGTCCAAGTCCACGTGAAAAAATCCCAGCTCTTACCGGGGATTGAACCCGGAACCTCTAGCACTTGAGGTGGACACCCTGCCTCAAGACCATGCAGCCACCAGAATAAAGCTTCTGAAAAAGACAAACAAAACACAGAGTGTACAGTTAAAGTCGAGAGGATCAACTTCACTGCACCAGAACAGCTGCTGACAGCATCGGTCAAAGCATGAACTCCATAGCTCCAGCAGTGATCCCTGGGGTTCCTCTAAAAATTGCACCCGCAAACTGAACAGTGTGACCATGAAACAAATGCATGAGAAAAGAGGAAAATGGCTTGACCAGTTTGCTATGGCAGTGTTCATAGGACAATTATCAAGTCTCAGTTTGCCATGGCAGTGTTCATAGGACAATTATCAAGTCTTTTACAGAATACCTTTTAAAAATACAACTGATATACTCACGGTAAAAGAAGATGAAGGGAAACAAACAGATTTACTTACTTTTATGTTACTCAGAACACAAAAAGCTGCTTCTAGCAAATCAACTGTATCTCTACTAACCTTTTCCAAGTTAATCAGCAGTATTTTGTGATCCTGAATACACCAGGTACATTCGTCAACTTTCACATCATTATACAGTGTACCGTCCAATACAGGTGGCTGCCCCTTTAATGCCACAGACAATTTCTGAAAGTAAGGGTACAAAATAACAACTCGTAATTTAGTTCTTTGGTTGTTTTATCAACAAAAAAGTATTCATCATCCTGTTGGGCTATTACAGGTTATATACGGCTCACAGTTTATTCCATTCCATCCTGTATAAGTAGAGACAAGGACCCTTTTCCATGCTTTCTGCGTATAGGGCTAGACCAATATTTTACGGACCAATCCTGTATGAGTAAAGAAAAGGACCCTTTTCCATGCTTTCTGCATTTAGGGCTAGACCAATATTTTACGGACCAATCCTGTATGAGTAAAGAAAAGGACCCTTTTCCATGCTTTTCTGCATTTAGGGCTAGACCAATATTTTACGGACCAATCCTGTATGAGTAAAGAAAAGGACCCTTTTCCACTCTTTCAACATATAGGGCTAGACCAATATTTTACGGACCAATCCTGTATGAGTAAAGAAAAAGGACCCTTTTCCAACTCTTTCAACATATAGGGCTAGACCGATATTTTACGGACCAATCCTGTATGAGTAAAGAAAAGGACCCTTTTCCACTCTTTCAACATATAGGGCTAGACCAATATTTTACGGACCAATCCTGTATGAGTAAAGAAAAGGACCCTTTCCACGCTTTCTGCATATAGGGCTAGACCAATATTTTATGGACCATGAGTGTCTAACCGCTACACCCCGGCTCCAAATCTATTCAGTGCAACTGTTTTAATATGGATAGAATCCAGTCCAGCACCTTTGGCCTCTCAGTTTTATCTAACATTTTTGAGTTACTGGCCTTATGCACAGGTGGGGAGGGAGGGAATTGTATTTATTCTGGGTGGTCACACGTGTGTCTGAGATTTAAGTGAGCAGACAGATATGTGATTCCTCTCTGAGAGACTCAAGTGATTCTGTGTGTTCTTGTTCGTGCTTGTGGTATTATATATTCATGTAATATGCTGAAAAAGGCTTTCTAGCCGCAGCTTTCACCGTTTGCGTTCGTGCTTGTGAAGTTTGTGCTGAGTGGTCATTTGTTTGATACTGACTTTATTTAACAAATGCATAAGAGGTTAGAAGACACATTCTATATAATATCTTCATTCCAACTGTAGATTTCATGACAGACTACAACAAGTCCCATAGAACATTAAAGAAAACAAACAACCTGTGAAATTAAATGCTTGCTGCCTAGTGAGAAAGAACTCAACGATGCTGGCAGCGAGAGCGTACAACATGACAATTTAAACATCAAGAGACAGAAAAACCTAGAAGAATATGGATTAAGAGAGTCAATGACAGCTCAAAACCTCAACATCACAGCAAATAAGTATGCTTTTGACTTGGCTACCCATCACCTGCTAAACTGCTCCACCTAGCACAAAGCATTGACAAAAGAAAGTTAACATAATTATTTCAATAACAATTAAACAGTTATGTAAAGAATTTTCCCCCTCACCTTGACTTGATGTTTGCTAAATTTATTGTGCCAACCCCATATTTGTACAAACTAATCAGCACTTGGGTGAACTGCTCAGTATCACACCAGTCACCTACACTTCCCGAGACATTTTCTGATGCCAGTTCTAATCTAGCAGCCTATTTAATTCTTGGACAGAAAGAGTTAAGGAAATAATATAGAAAGAGTGGACCCAATAAAATTTGTCTAGGAGATGACGAGTGACAACCACAGATGTTTAACAAAATCATGTAGGGAAGTAGGATTTTACCTAACAGAAACAGCTTGTTTAGGAGATGACGAGTGACAACCACAGATGTTTAACAAAATCATGTTGTGAAGTAGGATTTTACCTAACAGAAACAGCTTGTTTTAGGAGATGACGAGTGATAACCACAGATGTTTAACAAAATTATGTACTAAAGTAGGATTTTACCTAACAGAAACAGCATGAGCCCACCAGCTCACAGTAAAGGGCTCAAGTGAATAAAGGATCAGTTTAGACAAACCCACCTTGCAAGATAAGCTGCTAAGTTTAAAAACACAAATGACGTTTACATACCCTTTTCTCTATGTTAACAACAAGGTCCTTGCCTTTTAAAGGAAAGTTGACTGTAAATGGAATCCGAATCTAAAATCAAGAAATGTTTTTTAAAATCTGAGCAGACATAAAACACACTGTTAATGCAAAGTATTACTATATATCTCAAATCAAAGATGATTATAATATTATATATATACATATATAAAGTCACATATAATATAATATATATATATAAATAAAGTCACATAACCACTGGTTTTACTGTCTGTATTTACCACTTTTTTAGGGCAGTGCAAGAGGGGTGTCGACTCTGTGGCTAAGTCGATGCGAACGCTTCGTAATGCCGGGATGCCGGGTTCGATCCCAGCTGCGGGCCATGGGCCTTGCGTTGGTTTCGACAGTGGTATCAAAAAAGCCGACCATACAGAAAGCAATGGCAAACTACTGGATGTAAATTTGCCTAGAAAAACCACACAACAGTCAGGGGCTGTTGGGGTTGGTTCAGCAACGTCATGTAAAGGATACGCAACTAACCTTTTTGGTCGTGGGTTTGCTCCCTGGCGGAGCCGGACTTTTTTAGAAAATGACCTTGGCTCCCGGGTCGACCCAGCCTTGAGTGGGTACCGGTTGCAGTCCCCAGAAGTAGAGGCGGGCCAGCGTGATGCTGACCACATCACCCATCTTGTGCCGATTGGTCTATAAAAAATATAGGTCTAGCCCTATATGCCCTAAAGGCGTGGAAAATGGTCCTTTACTTTTTACTTACAGGACGGGTATTTTTTACCACTACCATGTTTCCCTCAAAATAAGACCTATCTAAAAAAAAAAGACACAGTTAAAACTGTTCGGATATTTTTTATCAACTCTACGCTCGCCCCTCCCAAAAAAGTCAGAGTTACGATCATCAGCTAGGATGAGAGACTGGGGTCAATGGTTCTACAGGAAATGGAGTAGCAAGAAATTCAGGCCTCTGAGAGTTGTGACAATAGGAGTCTCAAAGGTACAGTATCCGCCTTGAGTGCTGGAGGTCCCGGGTTCAAGCTCCGGTGAAGGCTGGGATTTTTTTTTTACACGCGGACTTCTAGTAATTTCTCTCCCCCCCCCCCCCCTGGTCTCTGGGTAGTAAGATCGGACGCCCATGTTATTCTTGCACACTTAAAAATCCCTTGGCAGTTGGAAATCGAAAAGAGTAGCCTAACGGCGCTGACCGGGCAAAATCTGGAGTTAAATATCCACCTAGAGTATTTAAGAATCTTCACCGGTGCAAGATTCTTCAGACTCAGGCTTGAGTTAGAAGTAGAATGCAGCACTTATGGGTTACACCCATGTGCCATGATGCTGATCCGTCGAATAAACAAACAAACATGACAATGTTCCAGAAGATGACATGACTGTATCTGAACATGGAAAAATTTAGATTTCTGTACGTGGAAAAAAATAAGACATTCCCTGAAAATAAGCCTCTAGTGCATTTTTGTAAAAAATGATATAAGACCCAGTCATATTTTTGGCAAAACATGGTACATGATGTGGGCAAAAGGAAAGTAACCCAAGAGCCTCTGCTATAATTTGATATGCTGGCCTGTTATGACCCTTTCTGGGGTGAGGGTCAAACCACCTCCTTTTTAGTATTCATCAGCTGCAAACCCTGGCAGAACATTTTGGTGGTTCATATACTTCTAGACTTAGGTCTTGCTCCAGAACTTGAGTTTTACAGATCTGGCTTATTCGTCAGCAGAAAATTAGTTCCTTGCCTCTCAGGCAGATGCAACCATGACTTCGAAAGAAAGGCTTATCCATGCTGGCCAGGACCTGAGTTGGGAGCCTGTTTCTAGGATATCCAGCGAAAGGTGTAGACAAGTGTTTCTTAAGCCTTTTTTGTGTGTGTGCCTACTGTCTCCCATAGCAACGCAAAGATTACAAAGTCTATGGTTAAGCACCAGCATGATCAAAATTAGAATTTTGAGAGCATGCATCTTCCCTGTAGCAACATAGGGATGTGAGTCGTGGACTATCTCCCAGTCCTTAGGAAAGAGAATAGGGGCTTTTGAGCTGAAATGCTATAGAAAGATTCTCAGAATATCTATGACAAAGAAGAGAAGAAATATTGACATCTTGAAAGATCTAATCAAGGAAGACTGGCTGGCTTATAAACAGCATCCTGTCTCGGATGCTGAAATATTTTGGTCGTATCAAGTGCCACAACGGATTGGAAAAAATTACAGCAAAAGGCATGGTACCAGGAAGGAGGGGCAGGGGCCAATCAACACAATGATGGGCACAAGATATAAGTGACTCCTTGAGTATGAAAGTACATGAGACTGGACAGCTGGCGAGAGACCGAGTTTCTTTCAGGCAGACCCTGATGAGAGCGAGGTTCTGCAAAGGACATGATGATTATGATGCCTACCGTCTCTTGTCAAATGAAAACATTCCTCAGCACCCACCCCCCTCTCACAGCAAATATCAATATCATGAGTCATGCCGATAAAGACAGGCGATCATGATTCTTCATACACAATCATATTTTCAGGTTTGTATAGTTTTCCCAAGTTCGTTTTCGCTGCTACAGTCCATGAGATTGAGGCGTATTTCATCATAGGCCTCCTGCTCCAGTTTAGACTTGTCTTTATTTTTTTTTTAAAGACTTTCATCCCAGTCATCATCATCATCATAAACCACTTCTGCAGTTAAGCTTCGTGGGGAGGAATAACTTGCCATTCAGTGCACGTTGGCTGCCACTGGCTATTGTATGTTCTGTTAAGTTTTTTCGTTACAGTGAGTCTGTGTATATAGCTTTTTGACTGGATTTTCTTCTAATTTTCAGCCCCCACCAAATGTGTTTTAGTTTTAAAATGTTGGTTGCTTTTCTAACATAATTAATATTTTTATCTTTGTGTAGAAACAGACTTTTGGTGTTGCGTTTCTTTCAGTCTTTGATTGATATGATTGAATTACTATATAAAAGCAGCTGCTCACTGTTCTGTTCAGTTACTATGTAAAGCAGAATGTGTTTATACTGATGTTATTATAATTGTGGTTTTTTAATTTTAATATACAGTAATAGAATAATAACATCAATGTTTTGTGGTTCATGTTTGAATGTGTTACAAAAAACTTCTTCTTTAGCTCTTTATTCCTCAATGGAGCATTAGCCCCCATCCCACACTAAGCTGTCCTATCCACTGCTATCACATGCAGCTAACCACAAGTCCTCCCTGTCTTCTTCACTCACTCGCTACTTCCAATCTCCAGGTAATTTTTTTTTATTTGTTTTTACTCTGATGTGTCTTTATTTTTCTGACAATGTGGGTAATTTAACATGGTATCAGGTAAACAATAAACTATCTAGCAATATGTGAGGTCATAATACAAGGCTTTCAGAAACAAAGTATGAACCCAAAAATTCAGAAACCAGCCAATCACAAAAGTACACAAATCACTCTAATCTATTAAGTACGCCTCTCATTCTCTGACATGGCCACAAAAGTCATGGAAACATAGGATGAGTAATCCTTTCAAACTAAAAGTGCGTGAAATGCTACCTCCACTTCTTGCAAGGTTTGAGTCCAACTATAGTCTGGCAAGTCTGCACCGTTGCCAGCATTTGGTTTTAGCTTTCCTTTGTCTTTCTCATCCTCTTCATCATCACTTGGTGACTTAAATATAGAAAAAAATAGTTTGCTGAAGAAGGAATGTACAATTATAAAATGATACATCGATTTACTTTCAGTTTCAGAGGTTTCATATTACACTTCAGAAAAAGCCAGAAGAAAACTGTCATTCTTTAAAAAAAATGGACATAACTTTCAAAGAGGCTTAGCACTTCTTCTTTACTTTCTCTAGTTACTTGTGTTGGAGGGGGAAGTAAGGATCTTCTGTGTGCTCACTACAATGCATTCTGTAAGTTGGTCTTCATATCTTTAAGGCTGTTCTTGATGATGTTCTTCATCTTCTGTAAGGTCTTCTCCTTGCTCTGTGTCCATTATATTTCTTCAGTGTGGCTCTCTGTGGCAGTTGGTAAGATGGCATTCTCATCAGTTGACCAAACCATATAATCCATTGCTTTCTAACTTACTGTAACGATAGCAGCTGTACCAAAGAGATCAAGACAAGGCTTGATATGGCAAACAGTTGCGATTTCGCAGCTGAATACGATGTGAAAGGGAGAAATCATTGCAGTTAAGGTCAATATATAAAAATCACTGGTATTGTCTATTTTCTTACACGGATGTGACAGTTGGACTCTGTTTGATTTCTGATTTACACTGACAAGTAGAGTGAACTAATTAGGGGTTTCTTTTGAAACCAACAGTGCAAACAAATTAGCCAAATCTGTAGAAAGGTCATGCACACAAAACTCAAGTTCTGAAACAAGACTAAACTCCAGAAGCGGATGAACAACCAGAACCTTCCGCCAGAGTTTACAGCTGGTGAACACGAAGAAGAAGAAGAGACCTGGGTGGGAGGTAAGCATGCTAACATTGCCCTACTCTGCTTCCATAAAGTAAAAGACCAAATAAATCTACCATATTTCAGTGCCATCACCATACTAAAGGTCAACAGTGATGCTTCCACTTCCGGTCTGGGACCTTCATGATGCTGACTACTTGCAGCATAGCAAACAGTGAGGCTAACATGGAATGTCAGGCACATGAAGAGATCCTAAATTAAGTAATCTCTGATAAGGAATAACAGATGGCAAAAGTGTAACAGATATTTTTTTCAAAGGGATGAAGGGTTAAAAATTTACTTGACAATATTATGGTGATACTTATAAACAGATTAAAAAAAGCAAAAACAATAAAAATGTTATTAAAAGTAAGATCTTCATTGCACTGGATTGTATCCCATTTCTTCTTTGAGTGGTTAGCTGCCAGCCAAAGCATTGCACAGAGTCTGTAATGACTTTATGGATTTGTGAAAAAATATTTCATTGACTTAAGGACACATTTCTACCACATGTGGGCGGAAAGAACAGACCCCCATTACCTGCCTAAGAAGCATGTTGTAAAAGGCAATTAATTTGGGGGTTTTTTTCTTCAGTCGGAGAGCATCTGCCCAAGTGGCAAGAACCAACAACCTGCACACAATATGCCAGATCTGTAAAATGGATGTGCAAGCTTAATCTCAATTCTGAAACAAACTAATATCCAGAAGTTGATGAACAACTATAGCCTTCCGCCTCTAAAGCGATGCTAGCCATTCTGCATGCAGTCTGTCTTTTCCCCACCTTTCTCAGCTTGTTTTGTGAGTCACAATCAAGCTAGCAGAAAGCTGAGGCACTAGAAATACATACTAAATATGTAAATAGATCCTGACAAATAAGTTATATTTCAGAAAAGTAAGAAATATAGAGGTCACTAAACTGAAAGGGGCATGGGACCATTTATTTTTGAAACTTAACTAGTTTGGGGGATCACTGGTTTAGAGAAATTGCTCTCACAGCTTTCAATATGAGAGACCTGCAGGTATTAATGACAATAATATCAATCTGTTAGTTTGCAAAGAAGTAGATAATGTGTATATTTGCACACACAAAAGTTAGTTGCAGAACCAACCCCAGCATTTTTTGTGTGGCTGTTGTGGTTTTTCTAGGCAAGTTTGCCATTGCTTTCTGGATGGTCAGCTTCTCGATACCACTATCGAAACCAACACAAGGGGCAAGGCCCACAGCTGGAATTGAACCCAGTACCCCAAAATTATGAAGCGTGTTTGCAACGCCTAAGCCACAGATGCCGACTTAATTTGCAAAGAAGTAGATAATGTGTTAGTTTGCAAAGAGGTAGATACTTATAAAAGTTAAAAAACGGTTACCTTATCTTCATGTGTCTTCTCAACTTCATCATTAACAGCAGAAGCCATTTTTTCCTGAAAGTAAAACAAAAGCACTTTTTTTTTTTTTCAATGTTCATGACAACTCATTCCATCAATAGTAAGATGTGTTGTTAGTGTACAGTTCAGGAGAAAAAAATGAACAGGTGAAGAGCTGTGTTGCCTTTTATCCTACAGACAATTTTCTGGTACTAATTTTCATAGACTAAGTTGATCCTGAAGCCATGGGGTCATGACAAATGCCTACTTTGATAAAAGCTAACACAACTCAAGCAGTACAGCTCAAATTAGAAGAATAACAGTTAAAGACATTACATATATGGGTCCAAGTGTAAAATAGAGACCCGAAATCCACACAGGGAAGTGGCAGACCAATAAAAACATTTATAACAGATACATGTATAGATCAATTAATGCAGACAAAGGGGGAAAATAGAATTATTCAAGACTTAATGCCAAAGGTAGAAATACTTGATGATGGTTAATAATTAGAAATGATAAGATACCTAAGTATCAGATTACACAACACAATACAAAATAGATAATAACTCAATAATGCATAAAGAACAGACAATGAACACACACAAAATTACCCCATGATGTACAGTGAATGGGTAATGACCCTTCAATGCACACAGAACAAATAACAATCAAATAATGCACAAATAATATATAAAGAACCAACAATACACACAGAACAGATTATATCACAATAATGCATGCAGAAAAGATTATGGCCAATTAATGCTTACAGAACAATAACTCAGTAATTCACAGACAACAAACACTGACCAAATATTGCCCAAGAGAAGTGATAATGACCTATATTGCCTCACCCTTTTGGCTAAGATCAAAGTGTAGTATCTGCTGCACTTGGTCTGGCCAAAAAGCGCCGGGATGGGTCCCGAACTCATGGGAGTAACTATCATGGCATGAGCCATAACAAATGCAGAGCCGGGTGGGGTGGTTTCCCCAGGAGGGAAAAAAATATTTCAGAGAACAGATGCACAAATATTAGATCTGCTTTCTTCTTTTGTCCTACTGCTTATACTGTCATGAGTCACAAAGGAGTTAGGTTGTTGTTTCCTTCTTTTACTAGTTGTGTAGTTTGAGTTAATGTCATACTGCATTTCTGTAGTATCTCTTTAACTCCCTTCACCCATTTTATTCTTGGTCAACCTCTTGACTTGTAGCCTGGTTTTTTCATACAGAATGCTCTGGTTGCAGGTTGATTTTGTTCCATTCTGACCAGATGACAAAACCAATTGATTCCTTAATGTTTTCTGAAATCATTTACTGGCACTTAGCCTACCATAGTTTTTAGTTCTTTACTAGTGACCCTGTCTCTTCTTGTTTCACCTGCTGCATTTCTTATACATCTCATCTCTCAAGTTGTTATTTTGTGCTAATGTTTTTCCAGGGTTTGCCATGCCTGGCACTGACAGCACAAAGTTGGTATGAAAAGCGCATTTATTTATTTTTCTTGAACTTTCCATGCCTGGCATTAATAGTACAAAGTTGGTAGGAATAGTGCACCCATCAGCCACTATTATGTGTGCATTTGATGCCTCAAAAAGTGGCTCTATTTGGTCATTTGCGCTGTTGACCTATATTCTGCTTCCTATTTCTATGTCCAGTTCCCCATCATCAGTGGATACACTGCCTAGAAACTTGGAACCTTTTAGCTTACTTCAATGTCTTTCCTTCAACTGAGATGAAATATCGAACTGACGTTATGTTAACTATCATGATTACAGAATAGATAATGACCCAATAATGAACATAGAATATAACATGACCAAATAATGGACACAGACCAGAAAATGACCCAATAATGTACAGAGAAGGGATAATGATCCAGTAGTGCATAACAAATAGAAAATGATCATTAATACAAAGAAGACAGATATTACTTTAAAAAACCTCCAGTGGGAATTAAAAAAACAAAAAATAATCTGAATGAAAGAGTTCAAAACTTTTACATATTCTTCACAGCCATACTTACATCGTGCAACTCTTTTTCCAGTTTTTCAGCTTCCTCATCTGTGAGTTCCCTAATTTTTGGCTCCTCTTCCACCTCACGCCTCTCTTTTTCTTCTGCAGCCTTCTTTTTTGCCAGATTCTCTTGTCTTCTCTTTTCAGCAGCTTCACGTTCTTCCTTTTCTTGCTTCAATCGCTCTTTAACAAGATTTTCGTATTCTTTATATTTTGAGATCACCAACTGCAATTAACCAAACAAATGTCAGTGAACAAAAGGCTATTTTTCAGACCTTCGAGGTATAAAGGATCAAAGGTGATTTTTTTTTTTTTTCAGACTGAACAGCCATTTTAAGCTGGATCAATTTGGAAGCCTACACAATTTTTTTTTTTTTTTTGGCATCACAGACTAAATGGAGCATGTACTCTCCATCTTTTTTAAATTCACTTTCTAGTTCCTTTCTAAGTGTGCCTTCTGCCTCTATCCTTACATCTGTGAGATCCAGTGCAAAGACAATCTAGCTATATTGTTGTCAGGTTTTTTCCATATATGTACCTTTGGGTTTAGGTGTATACAATGGAACAACATCATGGCACAAGGGTAGTAACCCATAAATGTTCCGTTCTACTTTTAACTAAAGTCAGAGGTACTGTATGTACCTATTAACACCAGCATCTTTTCATCACCTCTTGTTTATTTTAATTATTTTATCATACCATTTAACTCCCTCTGTCGGCATCTGTGGCTTAGATGTTGCGAATGCTCTTCTTAATGCCGGGGTGCCAGTTCGATCCCAACTGCAGGCCTTACGCTTTGCGTTGATTTTGATAGTGGTATCGAGAAGCCGATGGTCCAGAATGCAATGACAAACTATTGCATCTAAATTTTGGTAAAATGCTGGGGTTGGTTCTGCAATTTTCTGTTAAGGAAAGGCAACTAACTTTTTTTGAAACTCCTTCTATTCTGCATAGGCACTAATTATAGAATGTTTATAGCTTACAGTAAAACCTCATTAACATGAATTCCAAGGGCCTGAAAAAAAAAAGAGTTTGTGTAAAATAATATAAAAAAGGTGTGCTTATCAAGAATTAACATTTTTTATAACTAATGTGCACCCCTGCTGGTACCAAACTTTTGTTCGTATTATCTGAGTGTTTGTCTTAAGTGAGTTTGCGTTAACAAGATTTCACTATAATTCATTTTTTTAAAGATGTTTTATTCTTCCTTTTGCTGAGATTTTACAATAAACAGCGTGAATCTGGCCTCATCATATACTATCTCTATATCAAGATCAAGTAGTTTTCCATCTTCCTTTGCCAATCTGTCAGTCTCTTCATTGTGAATAAGTTTAATATTTTCATAATATAAGAATTAGAGCATTCCAGCTTTAACCTCTGATCCCAAGTTGATATACTGAATGTGTAGACTTTTCAGACATACACAATAAACAGGAGCTCAATTTAAAATGACCTACTCATAATGCATGTGTAATTATGACATTAGAAGGATTCACCCATCAGCATAATCAGAATAAGAACACAGAGCTGATCCAAGATTCTAGTGATCCTGTGATTGTGGTAAAGCAAGATCATGGTTGCCTTTTCACAACATATGTTTGTTTGTTTTCGTATCCATAAGCCATGAGTTGTTAACCCTTAGGCTCGGTATTATGGATATCGCAATCTTTCGGCTTTGATTCCATTGTAAATACCGTAAATCTTGGAGAAAAGTAGCTTTTCTGCCTACCCCTGGAAGTGAACCCGGACCACAAGGAGTTCGTCACCCGGTCACAGCGCAATCCGGTTTAGCCAACTACCCTGGAGAGCCGGGCAACATCTCTGTTAAGCGGCATTCAATCTATTCCTCAAACATTCCCCACCCCAAGTGGTGTTCCAGAACCCATACACAAAAGCATAACATGGCATATGATGATTATGGCTATGGTGTATGCACAATGGTTCCTCGTCAATTTATGGACATAGTGAACTGTGTTGAAATGCTCCTAGTGCAATCTAAACAAAAACAATAACTAAAAAGGTATCAAATCAGAGGGCTAAAAGATAGTTTTAGTGTAACAAAGATTTTGTCCTTGAATTCAAAATTTTAGTTGAAAAAGATTAGTTTGACATAACAGAAAATAAAATGGCAATAAATACCTTCTCCGCCTGCGTTCCATCAGTGCCAGAATAAAAATCTGTCTTCCGTGCAAGGAAACCAAAGAAGACATCCAGTAACTGAGGAAAATAAAATAAATGAATATCTGGTGCTTTATTAATATCCTACCTCAAACAGGGAAAATCCACAGGTCAAGGGACAGTCTAATATTTCAGGGGGTGGTAGATAGGTTGCATGCAGTCGTGGGACCTGGGCTGCACTTTCTTGTGGGACATAGGTGGGGTGGAGTTAGGGACCAGCCTTACTACCCTCCAAAATGTTGGACTGTCCTGTGATGTTATCTGGGGTAGGATATTAATAAAGAACCTCTTCTTCTAAGATCATCTAAAGAAATAAATGTGTTATGCCAGTTCACAACATAGCTGCCATAGCTGCAACTTTAGCTGACACATCCAACCTGATCAGGCACTTGTTGCTTGGTGTAGCCTTCCCAAATAGTTTTGTGGAATACTGCACAGCTTCAGTTTTGTGTCGTCATCTTTGACTCCTTGTCCACATGTGGTTTCCCTGCCCCAATCAAGCTGTTCCAGAGCAGCCAGCAATTATGGTCAGCCTTCAAAAGAAGGAAGGGACAGAAAATTATTCCTCACCATCCATGAGTCTTCTAGAGATGCTGAGCTAAAATATGGCGCTCTGGAACTTGGTCACTCAAGGAATTGTCATCTCCTGCTCACTTTTGTAATTTCAATCCTCTCAATCATCATGTGATGCATCTTGAGAAGCCAGCAGAAGGCAGCCTACAGACATGGAACTTTGTTTACCTTCACAAAATGAGAGCTTAGCATCTTTTAAATTAGTTATCTAATCTGGTTCTTTAGCTCTGGAGCATTACGTGGTTTATGTAAATTGGTGAAAGCAAAAGTGTAATCTTTGAAGTAGTACCTGCATGCTCATTTATTTCTAATATGAAGTGAAGAAGCCTGTTGTCTGACCAGGTGTTTGTACACAGTCTGACAATTAAATTATGAGATTGCTTTTATTGTGGCCAAAACAAATTATGACATCCATGAGGCAAAGCTATTATCCAAACAGGCACTATTCATCTATGATTTAGCAAAATTGTAACTTCACCTGGTCAGCAGACAACAAGTAAGCTGTCCTTCTGTTTAGCTAGCGAAAGTTGTGCCGTTATGTATGCAGCATGGAGCCGATGGTGAACATGAATTCTGTTTCAATCTCTGTAACGTTTTGACTTGTTTTAAATTAAATCAGTGTGATAGTTTTTGTGTAATTTTTCATACCAACAATAAGGGATCCAGAACAATAACACTGCTCTGTTTATGAATCTGAGCTAGTGATGATAGTCTTGGCATTATGATTCATAATGCAAGTGAAGCACCTTCTGCCAACAATACAGGTTAGGATAAAATCGAACAAAATCTCTCACAGAATCGTTCCTGTTTCAATCAGCTGTGCCCAGAATTTGGTAGCTCTAAAATTCTTCTTTTCCTTCCTCCAAGTGACGTAGCTGCTTTGTGCCTGTTTACAGCAAAGCTGCGATATTTGCACTTTTAAGCCGATACATCCTTCATCAAGCATTTGCTGACTGGGTTAACTTCTGGGACAGTTTCATGGACACAATGTAACCAAATTTGTTCTCTTTCTCCCCTTGTCTACAGGTATTGTCCCTGGAGAACTTCTTCAGGGCAACCGTGTGTAGACGGTCAGCCCTTAAGGAAAGGCAGGGACGGATCACAAGCATTCTTCACCATCTACAGAGGCTTCTAAAAATGCAGAGCTGAAACAAGATGCTCTTGTCCTGGGCTCACTCAAGGAATTGTCATGTCCTGCACAGGCTTCACATCCATATGTTGAGCTTCCCACTTGTCAAGGGCTGCGCCCTACGGAGATCAGCAAGGAGCAGCCTGCAGGTCTGATGACTATATAAACAGATACATTTTTCTTCAGCAGATTCAACAACTCAAGGCTCTTTGACCTGGACCGGACTTCAAACGACTGTATAAAAGGCATGCATCAGGCATGAGTTTGGTCCCTAAACTCCGGCGAGTGGGCAATTGGTAAGGGACATTTTATGGCAGTTCAATATGTGTGATGTAAATGTATTAAAATATGTCATAAATAAATTTTATTCTGTAAATAATTCATTATATTGTTAAGTCTTATTATCCTGAACATACTTGTATTATGGTTGCTAAGGTAAATTGCATATTTCCAGAAACAAGAAAGTAACAACAGTTAAAACGCATTTTCTGGAAGTGCTGAAACAAGTAATTTACTCTTATGTTCCAACTGTTCATATAATTTAGCTTATAAATTAATTTCTCAGCTTAGATTTGACGTATAATTTTTATGTGGAATTTAACTATTATAGTTGCGTTATTTAAAAATAATTGAGAAATTCTGACTAGTCTCTTTCTTAGTCTTTCTTAGACTAGACACACACACTCTCTCACACTGGACTAGCTGTTGGAATAGTGAGTCATTTAAAATACTAGAGTAAAACTAAACTCACCTCTTGAACACCACCTTCACATTGCTGTGCAACTGCTAATAGCATGCCATCGAATCGCTCTAGATCAGTCTGCGACGGCATCTTTAATTCAAGATAGTTTTAGGGTACCCAGTTCTAAAAACACTGGGAAACGCTGTCATAAACAAACCACCAACTCACAAAGGGTCACGTTCCTATTATTTCCGGGTCACAAATAATTTGCGTTGTACAGTATAGTTACCAAATAGAATTTGCCTTGTACTGCGTCGTGTTTTATCCATTAATCTCTCTCTCTCTCTCTCTCTCTCTCTCTCTCTCTCTCTCCCTCTCTCTCTCTCTCTCTCTCTCTCTCGCTCCCCCTCCCTCTCTCACATACACAGTACAGCCAGCAGTGCGACGACAGCTCGCACAAAACATGAACATCATCGCTCCAGCGACGATCGTTTGGGATCGTGAAAAATTCACTGATGTTCCTAACTAATCACACATCAGAGACCGAATCGACTTTTAGCTCACCGGTAGACGACTTTATCGCCGGTCAGACAATAGTTGCGTCTGTCGGTTCTTTATTTTTCAATCAATCAATCAGGTGCCGTCTCCACAATGAAGGTTGGCTGCAATGGATCTCCAACAAGCCCTGTCTCTTGCCCTTAATGTACACTCACTCATACTGCTGTTCGTCCATCTCTTGATGTTATCCTCCCACTTGTAACGCTGTCTGCCTTTTGCACGCCTACCTTGAACCTTTCCCTCTAGGATGATCTTTACAATACTGTTATGTCTTTTAGTGTGGCCAAAATATTTCACTTGTCTCTTTTTGTTTTCACCTAGCAACTCTCTTTTCATTCCCAATTTCCTCAGTACCTCTATTTGATAGCTTTTGTTTCTATGAAATACGACCTAATCTTCTGTATATCCACATCTCCAAAGAATTGATACGATTTTCCAGTTGTTTGTTCATTGTCCATGTATCTGTGCCATACAGTAAGGTTGAGAATACATAACATTTGACAATTCTCATTTTTAATGTATTGCTTATTTCTCTTGATGTCAGAAACTTTTGTATGTTGTTGAAAATGTTTTTTGGCTATCCCTATTCTTTTCTTGACTTCTGCTTCACTTCTGCCGTCACATGTTATTACTTGTCCAAGATATAAGAAATTTTTAACTTGTTCCAATTTCACCCCATTCACTGTGATATTCATTGTTAGCTGATTATTTTCTTTGCTAAATATCATGGTTTTTGTCTTTTTCAAATTTATATCTAATCCAAATTTTGCAATCCTTCTGTTTACTTGCTCCACTAGGTCTTGCAACTCCTGATCACTCTCTGCTAGCAACACTGTGTCTTCCGCATATCTCAGATTGTTTATTATTCTACCATTGATTTGCAGTCCTGGTAGTTCTACAATTTCTTTAAAAATGGTTTCTGTACATAAGTTGAAAAGGCTAGGCGACAGCACACATCCTTGTCTTACTCCTCTCTTGATCTCTATCTGGGGTGAGCAGATGTTGTCATATCTTACTGTTGCTTCTTGCTCCCAGTATAAGTTTCTAATAAGTCTGATTTTTTATAAACTTTATTTTTATTATTTTTTATTTTTATCTTTTTTTTTAGGCGACCACAAATAACGTCACGGGTCAGTCTAATTTTTCCGGCGTCGGCGTCTTGACGTCTTGAGTGTGTATTTCTAGCCGTAAGAGTTCAATCTTCGCCATGAATTTCCTTGAATTTGCAGCATATGTACATAACAAAAAGAACAGCGTTGCTTTCCTGCAACATCATAGCATTTTGAATCACCAGAACAATACTCTGTCGCTCTGCCGCCGCATCAGTTGCCGCATTCCAACATCTCTGCAGATCTACTAATGTGAAATTGCTATGATTGTGAGCGCATCAAACGATCCCAAAACATCTAGAACTGGCACTAACCCCAACCCACCTACGTCCCACGAGAGAGTGCAGCCTAGGTCCCACGACTGTATGTGGCCTAGGTCCTTCGACTGCATGCAGCCCGACGACTGTATGCAGTGGATAATATACGCAGTGTCCATTTCAAGAAGGCTATAATTATCAATATTACAAATCGATACACTGAATCTAACGTGTAAAATTGTTTTGATTGTCAATTTGTAAACTCAGCAGTATACCTCCATGAAGACGGGTCCTTTTTAGGGCCATCCCCAAAGTACCCCAATTGGCAAGTAATAGTGCCCATTGCACATTGAGTTCACACACACACAAACTGCAAAACTGCATCCTCCTCCTCTGAGAAAAAAAAAACTACATCTCCCCGATTGCACACACACACAATGCACATCCAAAAAAAAAAAAAAAAAAAAAAAAAAAAAAAATTCACAGCACACAATACTGAAGCATACAAAACTGAAAAATACACAGCCCAAAACTGCACAGAAAATTAAATGCCAAATTACAAAACTATACGCTTAATCTACCACCCCTAAAATATTGGACTGTCCCGTGACCTGTGGATTTCCCCTGTTTGTGGTCGCCTAAAAATAAATAACTCGTCTGTCTCCTTTGATCACATCAATACTGCAGGAGTTCATTTCAGGGCTCTTGTTAGCGAGCTGTAATGACTTACGTTGTTGTGATATCCAGTAAACAACCAAACAATGAAGCACGAATGTTTGTTGTGATGTGCGGAAGTGAATCAGGGAGATGCAAGAACCGACGTCACAGCCCTCAGAGCATTCCCATAAGCGCCCCGTTCCCATTTTCAGCAGCCAGTGCAGAGTTCTAATACTAATAGTGACAGTAGTAGTCTAATTATACATCCGTCTTGCTCTTCCTCTGAAGTTCGAATATGAGTCAGATCCCCGCGTCACTCTCCCTCTGCATCACTCTCACCAGACTTCGGGGTAATCCATTTGCTCCTTCAAATTGTACTGCGTCTACCTTATCATGAATCACTATTCAACTAAGTTGGGCAAGGCCAGCCAGTTTGTCCGTCTGTTCATTTCTCATCACACGCCACAATCAGGGACAGTTAGTCGGTTAGTGAAAGATTATACGGAGATTTCAGATTAATGGTTTTACAGACGAATGATGCTAACACCGTGGAAATATGAAAGGAGGAATGGAGATGCCTCAAAAGAAATTCACTCATGAAGCGAACTGATTACCAGCATGAGAAGGAGCCCATCATGACCTACTTTACTGACTATATAGTAGGTCACGAACCGATAAATGATGACTAGACCCATGTTTAAAAACAAATACAAAATATTAAAAGCGAGGACGCAGCAACCTCTGTTTGAGGCACAGTTCTTGCGATCTGCCTTTATTATATATATATATATATATATATATATATATATATATATATATATATAATTTACATTAGTCACATCATCATTTTGCAAGATAGCAAGAAAACATCCGTGAGGCACAATTTATAAGACTTGCAAATATACAATAAGACAAAGTCGCTTATGCTACACTCCGTCAGACGAAGAGGGAAACAGACTGTCGGACAGCTATATTTGAAGGGACGTCTAGCTGGTTAGACGGACAGACTGCCTTTAAAACCGTATTTTTTACCTATATGACCTAGCTTGTTCCCCCCCCCCCCCCCCCCCCCCGCCCCCACACCTTCCCCCGCCCAAAATCGTCACGTTCAACCAGGATCACTGACGGGGAAAGCTTTGCGTTATAATTGTGACTAAAGATTACCATCATTGTCATCAGGTGCCTTGCAGACTGGCATGGGCGATCATGCCTCTCCACAATCTGTGATCTCCTGCAGCATTATTAGTTCGTGTGCCTACACACCTCCATACTATGGAACAAGACTGTCAAGCATCTTCTCTCGTTGTCTTCCTCTATCCCTCATTACACAGATCTTTCCAGTGGTCACAACATGTTCTATTTTCCCTCTTCTCATACCAAGGCCGAAAAATGATGACTGTCTCCTTCTGATGTCTATGATAAGTTGTCATCGGGCTCCCGCCTCTTTCCAGGATGTTTCTACCATTTATTTTTTCTACAGTAGCTGGATAACGGTCGGGTATTACCCGTAGAACATGATGCTCCCTACCGGACGAGATGATTCCACTGGAATCTCTATTCACGTCGTTATCTGAATTCTAATATTTTTAGGCATGATTTACTAGGAATAATACAGCGGTGGTTTCCCCTTGACTTTCGCCGGTTTGTTTATGGGTTGACTCCAAAAGCCTTTGTATAAAGAGACTTACCCTCCAAGGCAGCTGGTGAAGGGAGGGGGGGGCGTAGGGGGGGGTGTTATGGCTCCTCTTACCCACCGATGGCCACGTCGTAGAGTTTTGAGGTATTTTATAGAGTAAGCTGTCCCACCAACTAACTCGCATTCTCTCAATGACCATCACCTGTTTTGGTCCACGGCCACTGATTCAATATATTCGTGGCTAACCTTTATATCTTGAGGCCTTTCCATCATCTGCCACCAGGCGAACGCGCCTAGTAGTAGGACAGGCTCCTACCCCAGGAAAAGATTATGTGTGCCATATAAAATGGCTTTGCATTGCTCGCCACCAAGTAGCTCTAAAATACTCTCTTGCAGTGTTGATGCGAGCAAAGGAGACAGACCCAAATACTGTCCCGACCGGCAACGAATTAGTCTACCGGCGAGCCAGTGGCAACCAGTGGCTTATGTGATTTGATTTGATTTGAGAACCGACATCACAGCACTCTGGGCATTCCCATAAGCACTCCATCCCCATCTTCAGCAGCCAGCGAAGAGTTTCGATACTAATGGTGCCAGTAGCATTCTCATTAAACGTCCGTCTTGCCTTTCCTCTGAGCCTCGAGCATCTGCCAGAACCTCTCGTCACTTCCCCCTGCATCAATCTCACCAGACTGTAGTGATCCATCTGCTCCTCCGAACTGTACACGCTCTCCCACAAAGCACTAACCACGTCTGACTTTTCATTGATAAGTATTCCACCAAGTTGTGCAGAGCCAGCCAGTCTGTCCGCCTGTTCATTTCCCAACACACCGGCGTGACCCGGTGAAAAAATCCAGACAATACTCCTCATCCGTGTCCTACGCAGCGAAGCATGCCACTCTGCACGAAGCATGCCTGTTCTGATCTTCCTCAGCATGCTTTCTGAATCATTTACAATCACGATGTGTGTGTCGTGTTCTCTAGCCAGCTGAAAGCTGCAGTGACCGCCTCCACCTCCATTCTTAAGCTGGATGTTGTGGTATCATATGCTAGGCTCTCCTGCACCAAACGTCGACCACTAACTTTTGCTAAGAAGCCCCAAGTACTTCTTTTGCCTCTTGACACTGAACCGTCTGTGTAAATGATCAAATCCTCTGAGCGAACATTATCTTGAATTAATTTCTGAATTTCCACCTCTGGGGCACCTGCTGGCCAATCTCTTCATTCCTGGCTCAGCGTGATTATGACTCTACACAAGTCTGACTGTTTAGGTGGCACTTTGACCCACTCTTTTCCTCGCCTAATGTTCTCATGGATACAAACCTGTCTGATTGTGTCTTCTGCCTGAGCCATCCATGACCTCCCTCTTATCAGCCACTGAGCCTTAACTGCACCCAGAGCTTCATGCAGAGGGTGGTCTGTGTCTGCAGCTACCCTGAGATTTTATTTCGCCTGCAGCGTCTTGTGCCTACCTGCAACCGTCGGCAACCCAAGGATGTATTGCATACACACCACTGGGGTGTCTCTGGTGCAACCCAGAATGACCCGCATAGCCGAGTTCTGAGTGCGCTCTAGTTTGTCTGTCTGAACCTTTGAGACGGTAAGCATTCCCAGGCCATAATCCACCACTGTCAGGATCATGTGCTGATATAGTGTGAAAAGCATTCTCTGCTTTATGTCAATTGCAGCCAGTCTTAAGCGCACGAAGTCCTTTTTGGCATCTCGTCACAACACTCTCCACATGGTCGTTAAATGACAGGCTCCTGTCAAATGTAATTCATGTCGTATCTCACTCTGTTATAAGCATCCTCGAGATCCAGTCCTACCGCCATAGTTTCCTGTCTGTTCTGAAACCCTTCATAGACGTCAAAAGCAAAAGTGGCCGCATTTGCCCAAGTGTCCTTTCCTAGCCTGTAGCTTCCCAGACCTCTTGGGAGAAGATTACGCCTTTCCAAAAATTCTTGCAGCTTTACAGCAACTATCTTCTCCAAGACCTTCCCAAATGTGTTTTGTAAGGTGATGATTCTAAAGCCACTGAGCTTAGAATGATCTTTAAAAGGTTTTGTTAGTGGAATTAAATAGCTGTGCACCCAGTCTTGCGGTACTGATGCTGTCTTAATGCTCTGGTTAAAACAGTCGGCCATCTTTGCCAGGTCTACATCGCTCAAAGCCTTCATGTGACCATACCTGACTCTATCAGGCCTTGTTGCAGCTACTTTTTTTTTTTTTCAAAATCTGTTTGATATCTTCCACTTGTATCATGTCTTCATAATGCATATTTTTCAAGGTGCCAGCTAACTCCTTTCTAACTGCATCCCTGATGTCTACATCATTATGATCTGTCTGAGCTATAAACCTATGGAGAAAAGTCTCCCCTTTATCTTTGTCTGTTGTCACACGCACACCAACGTCTCTACAAACTGCTCCGACTGTCTTAGGCCGATCTTTTCTTTGCATCTGACTTTGCAGTTTCCAAAAATTTCCCCAATGTTTTATCGCCTCCCATATCCTTCACAAGTTTCCCACTTTGCTCTTTTGGCCTCTGCAGCACAGCGCTTGAAATCCTCCACCGTATCCTTTTTCACATGCTCCGCCATCTCCACTTCCTCTCGTGAGCTTGAGGGTGTCTGTCGTACTTTCTTTAGCTGCTTCACTGCTGTTTTCTTTGCCTTCCACGCCTGTTCTGCTTCTGGAGTCCACCATGGGGGCTGTAGAAAATTAGTTCTGGCAGTTCTGTTGCATGCTCCCTGTCTGAGGCGTCCAAGTAGGTTGTTGGTCCACATATACCGGAAGGTCTTGCGTGCTGTCCCAACCTTAACCTTACTGAGTTTAGAAATCAAGACTGAACATGGTAGGTGATCACTCCCATGGTCATTCAGGACAGTCCATTTAACATCTAAAATCGACGACTGAGAGACAAATGTCAAGTCAATAGCTTTGTCTGCATCTTCAGACCTCATTGCCATCCTAGTCGGCCTCCCATCATTGATGCAGACCATTTTGGAGTCAGCCATGACCTCTGCAAGAGCAATTCCCTGTCGGTTTTCTCTGCTTCTGTCCCATTCTCTGCTCCTCGTGTTGAAATCCCCACAAATGAGTAACCTATCACATGGTAACTCCTCAAATTCTTTTAGCCAGCCCCATTGTTCACTTCTGACAAAACAGTATACCGTGGCATATATATTTATGAGGTTCCAAATTAAGCCACCAATCTTCACCTGTATCCCTTGAACCTCTCTTCCACTGTGGTTCCACTGGCTCAAGTCAAGCAACACATGCTTCACTCCCTCCTTCACCACCAGACCTTGTCTATGTCTCTCCTGTCCAACAGGGTTTATATAACTGACGTACCCAGGGCAATGATATCTGTCTGTATTTAGCTCCTGGAGCATGATGACATCAAAATCAAAAATCAGCCTCTCCAGTACAGGAGACGCTTATGTGAGACAGGAGTAAAGACCTCTCTATGTCACAGAGAAGATGCGCATGCGTTGTTGCTATAGTAGCCAGTTAAGGTAAACAAGATGGCGGGGACCATTTATAGACAGAAATATTACCCGAATCCTGATGAAAATTTTGTGATGCGCGGTAGTGCACCGTACTCTTACGGGTATTATTATTATTTACAAATTTCTTCTAAAATCTACAATAATCGTAGCGCTTTTAGTATCTGCAAGTTAATCTGTGGTTGTTTTTAGTTATTGGGAAATAATTGAATGGAACGAGCTTGTAAGGGTGTGAACTACAGTTGTAATAATCAATAATAATATTAATATAATTATATTGTTATAATTAATTAGTTTTTTCTGCCAGTTATCCCTCAGATAAGCATAACTCATGCCAAAGTAGCTGGATGTGGTTTTGCAATATCCTCTAAATGGTGGGAAACTGGAGTTGGCTCTCCTCCGAACTTCTACCCCCGCATTATCCGTACTGGGCTTGGTGCTATTAAAAATATGCGAACTTCCGGCGACGAACGAATCGCGGCAAAACTAGCATCGGCTCCGTATAGCGAAACAAATGCTGTAACAGGGTCTCAGCGATATGTTAATTTCGGACCTGTTTCTTTGACTATGCCTCACCGCCTACTGTATCCCAAGCACCGCTACGCGTGGCGCAGATGGGGTTAAACTAGATGGCTGGGACTCACGAACAGCAGCTACCTCATCTCCTGCAACTTCCTCCAATTAATTTGCTTATGAGTCCCCCCTCCCCCCCCCCCTCCGTGCCGTGCGTAGCGGCGCGGGGAATACTGTTGGCGGTAAGTGTAACCGCGTTTTGTGCATGCCGAAAAGTTTGAGGACAACAACAACGCTAATCTGCGTCGGGGCATGTAGTCTCCCCACCATGTGGCTTTTATCATCTGCAGAAACGCTAGAAAATGTCAACGGTCGCTATTATCGTCTGCTACTATCGTCTGCAGTGTTGCGTCTCTTAACATTGTCAAGTAATCAGAAACAATAAGAAACAGGTCTGCAGTTAACATATCGCTGAGACCCTGTTAGAGCATTTGTTTCGCTATACGGAGCTGATCCTAGTTTTGCTGCGATTCGTTCGTCGCTGGAAGTTCGCATATATTTAATAGCACTGAGCCCAGTACGGATATTTTTCGGTGCCACAATGCCGGGGTAGAAGTTCGGAGGAGAGCCCTAGAGTTTTATTGCATGTTTTAAAAAAATGAAATATGTGTGAATATCTTAAAACGTTCTGGTGCCCATACTGGTAGGCAATAATAATCCTGACTGTACTAAGGACTGAACTTAGCAGTCAAGTACACAAATCACTATCTCACACTGGCTCCTGCAATTAGCGTTAGTAATTGTTAACTTCGTATATGAAAAAATGTAACAATTCCTGAAGGTTTCAATTTTCTGTTAATTCAGAAACCTGCCAGAGTACTTGTCCAGCTCAGAGTTGATAAACATGTCAACAAATTTGACGCAGAAAAAGTACAACCCTAACACATATGGGGAAGATTCAAATTTGAATGGATCTCTGCGTCTAATCTCCCATCGTTTGAATCGTATACGAGAAGATTTAAGAAAATCTCTTTTGGATAATGAGAACCAGAAACTAGCTCACACCTACACCCAGGCTGACCGCAGTGAAAGACTAAGAGAAATCCTTAACAAGTATCCATCTTCAGTTGATTATTTGTCAAATGCAGAATGGTATCTTAAACCCATCCATTTAACATCATCTGTGTATATTCCTATGACAACTGATGACATGTTAGCAACTCGCTACTTTCCTGTGACTCTGGGAGAAGCAAAAATGCTGGAAATGGTAAGTGAGGTTAAGCCTGGAAGAGAAAGATCCAGATCCAGATCCAGAACAACAGGTATTAGACAAAGATCATTAAGCTCAACATCTTCAAGAGAGAACTCAGGAGATCATTTGAAAAGGTTACATAACGCCTACTACTTAACGGACATTGCACCGCATATAAGTAAGTACATTAATGCTTTATTTTGTCTTGTATACTAGCTGGTAGAATGGAAATAGAGGTGGTCACTGCAGCTCTAAGATGACTATTGGATATCAGCATCATCATCATGTACCATGCCAGTAAGCCTAGGCAGTTATAAAGTGTCATGACCACAACTATCACGAATCAGGTCTGATATAGTCCATTCTATAGAGAAAAAAAAATGTGTTGTGGATCCTTTACAAGACGTTGTAGAACCAACTCCAGCATGTTTTGGCTGTAGTAGTTTTTCTAGGCAAATTTCACATTCAGTAGTTTGTCATTGTTTTTAATAAAAGCAGTCATCATAACTGACTCTTTCAGTAATTGAGATGGTTCTGTCCACATATTTCTGACATAAGTGGCTGACACATAAAAAGTCATTACACTGACTGAAGCTGCAGTGGTTATACTGTCCAGACCATGTACAGATTTGGAAATGACAGAGTCGGACAGTTGGTAGATTAGTGAACAGTTATTTAGAAGCTGCAGAAATGTGGTTGTATAGATGAATGATGAGAATGCCCTGGACAGATATAAAGGGAAATGAAGATATATTGAAAACAACTGAGGCACAAAGCAAACTGATTGCCTACATCAGAAGGAGGTAATCTGTATTCTTTAGTCATGGGATGAGAAGGAGAAAACTAGAGTACATCGTGACAGTTGGAAAGTTAGGGGAGAAGAGAGGCATAGGGAGACACAGAGAGAGAGAGAGAGAGAGAGATTGCTGGACAGTTTGACATCATGGTAGGGAGGATAATTTGTGTCAGAGTTGATTGAAAGTACACGAGACAGATGGCTGTGGACAGACTTGACTACCAGTGGCACATGGCATGGACTTTAAGAAGAAGAAGGGGCAGTTATATTTTATTCAGTGTATACTACTAGGTCAGGGAACTGTTATAGCAATAGCTAGCATCCTTGTCTGCAGTTCATATGTTTGAATGACCATAAAGACAGGATTTATTTTTAAAATGTACCCAACCTGAAATGGTTACTATGAAATATTATAAAATTAAAGGCATGCTTTTTTGCCACATTATTTACAAAGTGACAATTGGTCGTCTATAAAAAATAGATTCAGTAAAGTTTACTCAGTGGTGTAGTTGAATATTCAAGCTATTGAACAGCAGCAGAAGTCAGAAAAAGAATTGATTTAGCAGTGCAGAGACTAAACTGCACAAAGAACCAGTCGTGCAACGCCTGCGATCAAGTTAAAGTAAAAATTCTGAGATCATGCATCTTTCCCACGGCTACTGATGGATGTGAGTCAAGGTCTCTTACTCAGTCATTGAAGAAACAAATCAAAGCTTTTGAACAGAAAAATGCTTAGAGTACCATGGAGCAAGAAGAATAACAATACTGACATCCTACATGATCTAAGCACTAGGGAGAATTGGCTCATAAACAGCATCCTGTCCCAAAGGCTGAGGTATTTTGGCTATTTTAAATGTCATGGTGGCCTGGAAATAACGGTGATGGAGGGTATAGTTTCCTGAAAATGAGGCATTTGCAGAGGCAGACCTCCATAAATGTGGATACAAGACATTAAAGATGCTCTGGCTTTGAAAGCACATAAGGCTGGAGATTTGACTAGAGAAATAGATTTACAGGCGTGCCGCAGTGAGAGCGACGTTCTGTAAAGGACCTGTTTACTGTTGATGATCCATGGAGCGAAGCTAACTCAGTGGTGATCATTATAGTTTTCTGGTCCTGAAGTAATGTTTTAAAATCTCCCTCAAGATCTCCACTGAGCTTCCATCGTGACCCAAGTTACAGTGGGTACCAAGATGGGCTCTAGCAAGTAAAGGCAGTACTATTTTTTTCTTACTACATTTTCTTTTTTTACTACATAGTTCAAGGATCTCCATGGTGAAGTGGTCAAGTCATTTGCCTCATGCTCTGAAGGTCCTGAGTTCATTTAAAAAATGCATCGTTCAGTTAGCAAGTGCAGTTTTTACAAAGATCGTCACTGGAGCTAAAGATTGTGTGCTTTTTACGCCACTGACAGCCATTCTGTGGAGAGAGACTGAGTGATATAACACTGTGCAATGAATTCAGTCCTTTTGACTTCAACCACCACTACATAAATGTTACCTGGACCCTCATGGGAAGCAAAATATAGTACCACTGCAGCCTGCCAAGCATATGGTAAGAGTCAACTAAGGGCATGGTTGGGCTTGGAGGCTGGAGCTGGAAAGGATAAGGGGCCCAAAACCTAAGTGGTAAGTACTTATGAAAAGAGTTGTAAATAAATAAGTTGAAATTATCTATGATATGTTTATTTGCATGTATGATTTTCTGAGGCATATGTGTGCATACAAATAATTCCACAAAAAGGTGAGCTTTAACTTTGCCTAAAACCAAGTTACAGGGCATTTTCGTGAACCCACAAAGTTATAAAATAAGTACATACAGGTTTTCAGGCTCAGGGAATGCATTCCATTTAATGCCTTGCTCAAATCTTCTAATTAATTACTCCTTTTATATATCTTTATATATTTTGAAAAATATGATAAATATGTTTTAAATTATGTTTGGTTACCTATATAATTTAGTTGTTTTTATTTTAAAGGACTTTTTAGGAAATTTCTGTGGATTTATGACCCGTATTTTTAGCATTTGCTGGGCTAAAGGGTTAAAAAGTTTAGGCCCACAAAAGTCAATCAGATGTGAACAAATTTAAGATCTTTGTGTGAGCTGGTTAAGAACTAGAATGCTTTTCAGGATAAAGAGAAAAAGAAGACAAAAAAGCAGGAGTTATATCCAGAACAGCTTTCTTATATCAGACAATATGTGCTGTTGAAGATTTATTTTATGAATCGAAGTATCTTGTGGGTCTAAAGCAAGCATTCTTCATCATTATCATCATCTGCGTTGCCAAGTGGTGTGATATCAGTGTTTCTGTATAGATATTGACCCTTAGTATTCTGGGTTAATTTTACTGATTACATTACTCCCTGCTGGCCCTTATCTTTGGTGGGCAGCTGGTCTAGGAGGGAAGCTCCAGTTGGTGAACAGACTGAGCTCTACTTTTGTGAACCAGCAACTTCTGCTGAATGTGCTTGTTCCAAACATATTAGGGTTTTCATTCTTTGGAGTTAATGTTAGTGTAAGTAAAGTAAAGTATAGATCCCTTTTCATGCCTTTCGGCATGACCAGGCCTTGATAGCAGATACAGCCATGCATGGAAAGAGAAGAAGGTAGTAGAGCAAGAGGTAGACCAAGAACAAGATGGAAGGATAACATCAGAGAAGCTCTACAACAGCACAATGTGCCTATGGTCGAGGCAGCCAGAAGAGCCAGAAACAGAACCTGATATCTCCCTCGACACCCACAGCGGTAAAAGAGGAAGTGAAGAAGAAGGAGTTAATAAAGCAGACCAAGAAAGGATTCATGCTCCATAGGCATCTAATTAGTCACTGTCATTTATTTCAAAATATAGATCCACACATCTAGCAGCTATACAGATAAGATGTGTCTTCTTCTTCTTTTTCTTCTCCTCCTCCCCCTCCTCCTTCCTACTCTTTCCTCTTCTTCTTTCTCCTCCTCCTCCTTCCTACTCTTTCCTCTTCTTCTTTTTTTCTCCTACTCCTCCTCCTTTTCTTTTCCTCCTCCTCCTTCTTTTTTTCTTCTTCTTCTTCTCCTTCTTTTTTTTGCACCCTTAAAAGGACGGTTGACATGTTGTATTGTGGTTTACGGCTCGGCTGTGATATCTGCATCTTTCATTCCAACACTTCTGATTTCAGCAAATCCCAAATTAATGGCTTTTTATGACATACTTGTTAGGGGATAATGAATCTATTTTCCCACCTTCTTTCCCCCCAAATGGTGCCCTGGAACCCGTAATGGGGAAGGTATGGAGTTTTGCATCTTAGACTACCATTTCATTAAGCAAATAATACAAAGTCTGTATTTATTTTAATAGGTATGAACTCAGAACTCCTGAATTTCACTACGAAGCAAGTAAGAATAACGAACTGTTGCGTAATTCTGACAAGTGGGATGAGCTGCTCCGATACAGAGAAAATCTGGTCAATGCTTCAAGACGCTTGCACACAGCACTACAGGGCTCTGAGGTGTCTGTGTACTGATTTGGTTTACCATGACAGCCAAAACTTCTGTAACATTCCTTAAAGGGGAAAAAAACAGAAATTTATTAAAAATGCAAGACGTACCATATTATCATATTAGTTTTAATTAATTTTAAGCTTTTACAATTTATAATATGTAACTTTAATTAATTTTTTGGGTTAGTTGTCAAATGTTTGAAACATTTGCCTATCAGTGCATATTTTGGCTGGGATTTTTCTGGAAAGTTGTTGTAGTAAACCATGCACGACGCACGAACAGTCACTCGCATGCACATGAATGTGTGTGTGTGTGAGTGAGGGCAAGGGAGGGGTGTGAGGTTGGTGATGTTTTCATTAGGTACACAGCTTAAAAGTTTAATTTCTTAATTTAAACACATTTTATTTTTATTCATTTAATACAAGTATAGTGTATCTCTTATTTTAAAAGTATATAAAGATCATTTTTTTCGCCACTAATATCATACAAGAGCCTATGTGCTATCAACCTTCAGGTATTGAATTTGCCTGAGAAAACATAACTTTTATGTTAGTGTAGATTTAATTTTCCAATTAATTTGAATTCATTAAAACTATGTAACACTAATTACAATTTAAAGATCATTTACAAGACCATTTGAACAGTTTTAGTTTAACATACAGAAGATATAACATGAAAGTAAAAATGACTAAAACTGAAGTAATGCAGATCAGTAGAATTCCTAGTCCACTACATATCATGTTGAATGGTACTTTTTTGAAGCAAGTTAAAGAGTTAGGTATCTAGGAAGTATATTCTCCGAGGACGGGAGAATAGATCGGGAAATAGAAATGAGATGCCAACAGGGCAGTGCATTTATTTACCAACTGACACCATTATTAAGGCATCCAAACATAAGTATAAGTGCCAAAAAACAGATTATTTAATCAGCATATTCATACCAACACTGCTACCAGTGCAAAACTTTGACATTTTCAAAAGAAATCTAAGTAAAATTAACACTTGTGAAATGAGATGTCTCAGGAAAATTCCCCAACTTAACCATCTGAGACAAAGTGAGAAATAATACTGTGAAGCACAGCTCTCTACTTTGTGGCGTACATTGATGTCACACCCAGGTTCGTCTTTAGGTTTTGCTACAGGAGGAGTCGATTGGAAAGTTATAGACGAGGAGAAAGATGATCGTGTCGATAGTGGTTATGATGATGATGTCTTGCTAGCTGCATGCTTCTCACGTGACTCTGGTGCTTGTATAATAAAATGCCTGGAAACAACAGTTCTTGTCTATACTGTCTTTATTGTGATACTTTAACAATGTCACAAACAATATCAATGATATTCTGAATAGCGCTGTGTTCTCTCTATGGCTAAATACTCATAGGTTTGCGTTGTGTTCTTCATCTCTAATTACTCTGTTAACTGGTTCTAGTATCTGTAACTGCCACCTGGCTTCTAGTGCTGTTTGGTACTAACGGCTTGATCGTCGATTCTAACATCTCTATAGTGTTTCTAATATGTCTGTTAGCCATGAATCCATGTATCTTGTTTGTCGTCTCTGTAGCTCGATGTCTCATTTCATGTCTGCTCTCCAGTGACTGTCTTCAAGGTTCTATATGAACGGCTGCTCTGTATTCCAGTGTTGAGCTGGCATCAAGGATCATTGAGACTAGTCGCTCTTCCTCTGAGTCTCAACGACTGAAGACTTCTAGTGTTGGGCTTACATCTCTACCACTGAAGGCTGCATTGAGAGTCCATGACTGGTCTCTCCTCTCTTGAGTCTTGTGGACTGAAGAATTGCTAAAGTGCTTTGTTACTCGCTATTTATACTTGGATACTGGAATGCCAGGTATTTGTTTTCTTCTCGCTCTTTGTGCTTCTAGAATATTCTAGAACGTCTGAACTTGTTTACTATGTACGTTCTCACATCGGATTTGCTAATTATATCTCGATTGCATCAGATTTCATCATCCAATTCTACTCAGATATAGTAGTTAAACTGACAATTGAGGTCATAGAAGTTTCTAAAAAACAAGTAGAATTGCGTTTGCTTTGATAGGGCATGACAACAAGGTATTTACTAGTACGACAAGGCTGGGTCACATGATGAAAAGAATGCATTTCAAAACTTCTAGAAAGAAGGCCAAGGCCAGACAATGACGTCAACAGCTAGTTTTGGCGGGAAAAGAAAATTCTGGAAAAGGGAATGTCAAGGTTACCAAAGCTTGTTGATCTCCTAATATTCTAGCTTTGTGCCTCCTAACAAACAAGCTATGAGCTCACTCTGTTACAACTGTCAGACTGTGGGAACAACAACATGCACCATATTTATTGAGAAATGGAAGATCAAATGGTTACACATGAAGATCTGATGTGAAAGCAAAGAGTCATCCTAGAAGAACATGGACTGATGATGTTAAAGATCTTCTGCATTGACAGGAAATGACAATATTCATTACTACCAATCAAACAGTGGCTTGCAAACTGTTCCTCCCCATGACTCTTAATAGCAAAAGTAGAAATTGATGATGATGACAGTTTGAAAGAAGGTCTTCAGTTGAAAGAATCGACCTCATTACCCAAGTAGCACTGCCGACTATTACAGATAGGCTCAAGCCAAAAAATCATATCTCAGAGTAGCCGCAAGAGGTACCCCGTACAAGAGGTACCCCGTACAAGAGATACCCTGTACAAGAAATACCCTGTACAAGAGATACCCTGATAATATTTATGTTATATATATACCTGTACTGCCCACTATTACAGATAGGCTAAAGGTGCAAGCAAGGTCATATCTCAGAGTTGAGACAAGAAGCACCTCCTGCATGAAGCCTTAGACAGAGCTAAGCATTACAGATTGAAAAGAGGAAGTTCTTGCATGGCGCAAGTTAGACATGTGTACAGGCTTGATAACATTTTGCGGGGATAACATTGGGGGCCATAGTGTCCAAGCAATAATCACACTTGTGTAAATTGGACCAGGAGTGCAGGGACTGACCAGCAGACACTGCAGATTTAGAAGTTGAACATTGGATTCATGATAATTCCGGCCCAGGTGATGTGATTAGCTATACAAATGGCTCTATTTTGAGACCCAAAAAGAGTGCATGGGAGTTCATAGCAAAAGCAAATGGACGTTGCATTGTGTAATAAAGCCTAGCATATGATAATGCCAGAATTTGAGAATGGAAGGGGAGGTAGTCACTGCAGCTTTCTGCTGGCTTGAAAACCAGCTGCACACAGATGTCATAAATGTAACTGACTCACAAAGCATGTTTAGAGATGGATATGCACTATGCAGAATAGCAAGCCTCGCTTTAGAGGTCCCAGATTAGCATTCTTTGGATATATTTTCCACGGCATCTCGGCGTATTAAAAAATGAACAGGCAGATAGACTAGCTGATTCTTCACCACCTGTTGGTAAATAGATGCATAAGCTAGATTCTGTAAGGGCCCTTTGGGAGCTAGATGCATAAGCTAGATTCTGTAAGGGCCCTTTGGGAGCAAGTGAACTGTCTGGGGTCACAAAGAGGTTATCACGGTCTTGACAGAAGGCTGTAATAACGAGTGACCGGGGGAACTGGCCGATGCACAACGCTCAGGAGAAAGATATGAGTATACAGTCAGACTTCTACTGGGACCTTCACAATTGGAATTCTGCATTTGCTGCAGAGGGTGCTTATGGGAATGTTCCATGTAATATGATGGCAGTTCTTAACTCATTGTCCTCTTGATTTAGGAATCAATTTTTACAGTACTGATAACAGATTCTTATTATTCTTTGCCATGTAAGTATGACAGTAGTAAAATAATTTGTAACTTTATTGATTGGTCTTGTGTTATTTTGTTTAAATGGTTATGTGGTTCAAATGTCCACTAACATAGGCTGAACCCATTGGAGCGTCATGACCAAATCTGGAATCAACGCATGAAGTATGCTTTCCTTACACAGCCACACTAAGTACCCCTAGGCATCAATGGAAAATGTGCCATAGTCTTTTGTCCTTGTGAGCAGTCTAGTGTGATGAGTGTAATGATTCCTTGGGTGATCCCATTACCAGTGCACCATGTATAGGCTTTGTGTTTATTAGGCATTCTTGAATGCTAGGGAATGTCTGTCCTCCGTCCCTGACTTCTCTTGAGGACTAACCAGTCACAGTTGCTCTGAATGTGTAGATCCAGGAAAAAAGATGTTATACAAACAAAAGGAGGCTGTCAGTGTCCACAATGTCACACGAAACTAACCAGGAAGGCTAAATTAGAAAGCAAATGCTAAATGAATCCGGATGTATATTGCAGTTATGAGGTAAACGACCACAGCAGAATTACCTTACATTGGACGAACAATGGAAAAAAAAAATATATGCCAGGCTTTGTTGCATGGTCACTTTTGCTATGAGCAACCCTGTCCTTCTTCTGCCTCTCAACACAGTTATCCCTGTAGTTAATGACTTCACTTGAGTGGGAATAATACGTTGTTTAATTTCTGATTTTGCAGTGTTCCCTAGGCAGTCCCCTGCACTCTCGGCCGAATGCAACTACAACCTACACGGGTCTGATTGTTGCTTAGGCACTTTGACCAACCTCTTTCCTTGCCAAATTGTTTCAAGCTGGCACTGATGTCTGACTGCCTTCTGCTTGTGCCATTACAGACTTTAATCCTTAACCAAACACACATTTAATGTTACAAATATGGTTAAATGAAAGTGATGATAGATTGGCCGGTTCTGCCTTAGTTACAGATGGCCGGCTTCGGGATCACACCCTAACTGCTAAGGCCCTTAGAGAGATAGGACGATTGGATGATTTTGGGAGCAGTGTGTCCATATCACTGCTAGGAATACGAGAACTGGCAGTAAAGGCTACACAGCCAGGCATGAGAGGCACACAACACATACAAGAAGTCTTGTTGAACAGCATAGCACTATAAACGGCAGGATACTGATGTATATGTTGAAGGGGGAATCTGAGCAACTATGGGTGTGTCCTGAGTGCTGTGAAGATAAGCCAGTTCTAACTTACGTATGGTGATAGAGCTACCAGTGTAGCCTAGCCAGAGCACTGACCAAATACTGTAGCCGCAGTGTCTCCCCCCCCCCCACTCCACACTGTCTCAATGTTAAGTTGAAAAGAGTTGAGAAACAGCATCACTCTCAAAGCATTTCCATAAACTCCTCTTCCTTATCATCAGCAGCTAACGCAGAGTTCTGATACCAATTATGACAAATGTAGTCCAGTGTGTCCATTTTGCCTTTCTCCTCAGTGTTGATTGATGTTCATATCCTGTGGTCACTCCCTATTGTATCATCCTCTCCAGGCATTTTTCACATACTCCTAAATAAACTGCTATCACAGAATGCTAGCTAAATGTATATTATAAACTTATCAGTACTACCAGGGAGAACAACATTTCTTTGTTAGTTTCAATATACAGATTTCTGTAGAGCAGCACATGTAATCACAGGCAAAATCAAGAATAAAATAATCTTACAACTTTTCAGTTTTCTGCAGATAAAAAAAAAATTCCAATACCTTTAGTATGCAAATGCATGAATTTAGTTTACCTAGTTGCAAACAATTGTATGGGGCGAAGAAATGGAGAACAACTAAGGCAATTACTAATAAACTACAAACAATAATTAACTGGTGCCTGCGCAGAATAGAAGGAATTAAATGGTATGATAGAATAACTAATGTAGAGCTTTGGGAGAGAACTAAACAGGCTCCAGCTGACCAAGAGGTGAGGAAAAGACTTTTATTACACACTTAGGAATAATTCGTTTCTTTGATACCACCATTACTTCTGTCTTCCCATTATTCAAACTGAGGCCCATTATTCCACTTTCTAACACCACAATGTCTATCATTTCCTGTAATTCTTTCTGACTTGTTGCTATCAAGACTGTGTCGTCAGCATAACGTAAATTGTTTATATTATGCCCATCAACCACAATTCCGGGCAAACCAATTAAAGATCTCATTATATATTCACTGTATATTGAAAACAAATCAGGTGACAGTACACATCCTTGTTGTACACCCCTCTTTATGCTTTACTAGAGCAGTATACTGACCTTTTCTTGGAAGAACATCTCAAAGTTTATGAAATGTCAGGAAAAGGGGGATACATCATATTTATCTGCCAATGTTTGTGAGGAACTTATTAAAATAATGGAACAACATGTTCTTTGTACTATCCTTGAAGAAATAAAAGTAAAAAGCAAAGACAAGGACCCTATATATATATATATATATATATATATATATATATATATGTGTGTGTGTGTGTGTATATATATTTATATATATATATATATATATATATATATATATATATATATATATATATATATATATAGAGAGAGAGAGAGAGAGAGAGAGAGAGAGAGAGAGAGAATGTATTTCTCCTAACACAACCTACAAACACTTGGAGTCACCAGCTAGAGTCAGAGGAGGCCAGCCACAGGGATAAAAAGAAGCTGGTGATATCTGCAGCAATAAACTTCAAATGCTCTGAATGCTGACGTAGGAGGAGGAGTAAGTAGGATGAATAGCAAGAAGGAGAAGAAAGCAGAACGAAGAGGAGGAGAGCAGCAGCAGCGGCAGAAGAAGGAGAAGAAGAAGAAGAATTTCGAATGAAGAAAGAACAGAAAGAATAATGTCATCTAGTTAGTTTAGTTTGCCGACTGATTAGTTAATTAATTAGCTAGTTAGTTGATAAGTTAGTCTTCAGATCATATTCATTGCACGTAGAACCATTTAAGAGAAAAGAATAGTACAAAAAGGCACGTTGCGTGCACGTCACTGGCAAACTGTTGTGTTGTTTGGCGCGATCAATCAGTTCATCAGACGACATGGGTTTCTCTAGTCAGGTATGGTTTAACCGTGTTGTTGTTGTTTTTTTTTTTTTCAATTAACTAAACATACAGAAATGTGCTTTAGCGGGTTTATTTTAGAGAATTACGTTTAACAGTATGAAGATGTTCTTTGTATATTATATTTATCCACGAAATCGTAACGATGATTTAACAAATGAAACCAAACGCCAACGTAACGGTCTGTTCGCTAACTCAACTTTACTTTATCTACTTAGTGCGCTGAAAATTACTCAAATAATATTTGTCACTATAAGTGAGACATCTCTACTCCGCATGTTGGATTCCATGGCTTAACTTTGACTGCTCCTTACTTAACAAGCATGTCGTAAAGGGTCAGTAGTCGAATATTTTTTTTTTAATCGGATGTTTTAGCCTAAAGTCGCAGATATCGCAACCTTGTAAATGTAAACTATTGCAGAGCAGTGTGCCTGCCGACTTTTTAAAGGCCGAGTGAATAAGAAGCGAAATTAGAAAATGAAAAAGAAAAAGAAGACTATAGTGCAGCCAACCGTGAGCTTTATGCGTAGAGTATATTTAATAGACCCACTGCTGGCTGTGTGCATTTTAATCATGGTATGGGGCGTTACAGGTCTACCCAGCCTAAAATGGGTACCAGGATGGATGTCCTGTGGAAGTAAAGACGACCGGCGTAATGCTGACCACATTACCCACCTAGTGCCGATTTGTCTGTAGAGATATGGGGTGCTCTTCCCATATGCCCGATGCGCTAAAGGCGTGAAAAGTGATCTTTACATTTTCTTTACTTATATTTAATAAATTTCTGAATACTTCAGGCGATATACCAGTACTTTTCTTCGTAGTACTACTCGTGAATACGCTGTTTATGTGTTGCCAGAGAGAAAATAGGGTATATTTTCAATAACAATATACATCTAGGATTATTGATCAGGCGGTCGATGATATAGAGATAAGTTACTTTGTAGTTATATGTTAACAATGTATGGTGACGCCACATCATTGAACGCGTGGCTACCCCCCACCCCCCCCCCCAACCGACACTGAGTCGATCAATCAGTCGTCAGCAGCAGATGGTAAAATATAACCGGTATATCTCTTTATATAAGATTACTTCTATATTGATAGCACACTGATTGATTTCACGAATGCAGTTCATCTCTAATCCTTTTCTACTTGATTTCAATTTTCAGATTAGTTAGTAACATGCAGATGAAAACATCACATTTGTTGTTTGCCTTTTCCTCTTTATAGTTTGTATCTGAATGTATGACTTATTGAATCACTGCCTACAGTGTGTGAGATTTGTATCTAGATCTATCTAGGGCTTTTAAAAATCCCAGTTGCTTACTTCTTTATAACTTTTCACAATTTATGTACCCTTGACACTAAAAGGACACAACCCAACCATTAACCAAGCCCCTCCCCCCCCCCCAATCCCCCACAAACCTCCTTTTTTCCAAGACCCCAAATACATTTTCACTTTTAAAACCTTTGCCATTGATTAGACCTGACCATTGGAGAAAACTGACCCATAAACAGTTTCTTGTTTTGGAACAATGAAACTTTGAGTTTATAGTCATTGTTGCACTTATTTATCAGTATAGTTCAGTGTTTCCTAAACTTTTCTTGGTCTCAGCGCCTTTTTTTCTTCTAAAATTGTTCCTCGGCGCCCTAACCTCAGTAAAAGTATGACTATCAGTGTATTGGTTAAATTAATTATGAAGCTTTTACAATATTTTGCGGCACCCTTTTAAGAGGTCGCGGCTCCCCGGGGCGCCGCGGCTTACAGTTTAGGAATCACTGGTATAGTGGGTCGGATTCAGTTCTCAGCAGTAATATGAACCCCCTCTTCTTCTTCTTCTTTCTTCTTCTTCTTTCTTCTTCTTCTTCTTCTTCTTCTTCTTCTTCTTCTTCTTCTTCTTCTTCTTCTTCTTCTTCTTCTTCTTCTTCTTCTTCTTCTTCTTCTTCTTCTTCTTCTTCTTCTTCTTCTTCTTCTTTCTTCTTCTTCTTCTTCTTCTTCTTCTTCTTCTTCTTCTTCTTCTTCTTCTTCTTCTTCTTCTTCTTCTTCTTCTTCTTCTTCTTCTTCTTCTTCTCTTCTTCTTCTTTTTTTTCTTCTTCTTCTTCTTCTTCTTCTTCTTCTTCTTCTTCTTCTTCTTCTTCTTCTTCTTCTTCTTCTTCTTCTTCTTATTTCTTCTTCTTCTTTCTTCTTCTTCTTCTTCTTCTTCTTCTTCTTCTTCTTCTTCTTCTTCTTCTTCTTCTTCTTCTTCTTCTTCTTCTTCTTCTTCTTCTTCTTCTTCTTCTTCTTCTTCTTCTTCTTCTTCTTCTCTTGTCTTGTTTTGCCTTTCAGCGTCAGGTTTGGAAGAGGCATCGAGTGCCAGCCTTGGTAGGCTATGTGCTACGTAGATGCTGGTATTTACGGCCTTGGATATGCCATCTATCTGTTGTCTCTTGACGTGATTTAGTACCGTTCCGTCCCACTTTCTTTCCTGATATTGTCATTTCTTTGCATTTTACTGACTGTATACACCATTAGAAAGTAAGTAAAGGACCCCCTTTCCACGCCTTTCATGCGTATTGGATCTATAGGGCTAGACCTGTATTTTATAGACCAACGGCACAAGATGGGTGATGTGGTTAGCATCACACTGGCTGCCTTTACTTCACAGGACTGCACCTGGTACCCACTCAAAGCTAGGTCGACCTGGGAGCCAAGGTCATTTTTGAAAAAGTCCGGCTCCACCAGGGAGCGGACCCACGACCTTCCGATCCGCAGGCGAGCGTATATCCGCTTCGTCACGGCGACTCCCCCTGTACCCAAAATATAGGCTATGTGCCTTTTAAATATACTTATAATGGGCATATACTGTATTGTCTTTTAATTTTTAGTAAAAGAAATACAGAAGAATGTCTTTGCAAAATCACACAAATTATATAATCATAAGAGTTGGTTGTACAGAAAATTGCAATTTAAATCTGTTAAAAGAAAATTTCATGTTTGAAAAAAACAATTGTTGAGGCCCTGCAGATTGTGAGGCCTTAAACTGTATCTTATTTAGCCTATGTCTAAATACAGCACTGCCTATCATTCATGTCCTGTTTGCACATATCTTAAAATCGTAAAAGACATTTCCAACGTCTTCTACCCATTTCCTAGAGGCTGAGTAAACCCCGGGAACCGCCCGCTTCGAACCCTGGCCTTGGGTTGCAGCGAGTCGCAACTGGATTTGAAAGCGAGTCTCCTATCGACTGCGCTAACGCGGCGCAAACACTGCTGTTAACACCCCCCCCCTCCCCCCCCCTTTTTTTCCAAACCACTTCACTCAGGTAATTGTTACAGACGCCAAAAACTGAAGGAAGGGTAGAGAGACAAGATCTATTTGCTGTATATTTATTTGCACACACCTTTTTCATTTTTGTGTAGCCAATCGTCATTGATGGAAGAGGCCATCTTCTGGGCCGATTGGCGTCGGTTGTTGCTAAAACATTGTTGAATGGTAAGTTAACATCAATCGTTCCTTGTTGTGTGTTAAACTGTTGAACAGAAAGCGTTTACCATTTGATAGCTTGCTTGACAGTGTTTACCAACTGGTGGTCCTTTTTAACCTTTAACTTTGAAGTCCGAGGATCCCCCGGGGGTCCAAGGAACATAATTAAAGAGTCCGAGTTATTATTTACAAAAATAAATTATGTTTTCAGTTGAAAGGTGTGGGTCCGGGCAGATCTTCGAAAAATTGGAGACTCCATGTCTTAGCTAGTTTCGAGCCACTACCTATGTATGTTCCAGAGCGCATTTTGGATTAAAAAAAGAGTAGATCCACCCCCTATCAAGCATGTCGTAAAAGGTGACTAATTAGGTGTGTTTCATCAGGTGTCAGGGTTCATCTGCCTGAGAGGCGAGGAACCAACAGTCTGCATATAAATAAGCCAAATCGGTAAGACGGATATGCATACAGTACTCACATTGTGGAACAGGATCTCCCTAAGTGGATTCCAGGGGCGTCATTTGGGGGAGGGAGGGGGTTATACTCACTTCTTTCTAACAAGCATGTCTTAAAAGTCGACTAATTAGGGCTTTTTCTCCAAAGTCGGACTGTATCTGCCTGAGAGGCAAGGGAACCAGCGGTTTGTATACAAATAAGTCAGATCCTTAAAACGGATGTGTACTCAAAACTCGTGTTCTTGGATAAGACTAAAATCCAGAAGTGAATGAACAACTCGAACTTCCACCGGAGTTTACAGTCGGTGAACGAAGAAGAAGAAGCAACAAGACCAAAGTCCAGGAGTGGACGAACAGCCAGAATTTCCCGCCTGGGTTTAAAGTCCATGAACGCCAAAAAAAAGAAGAGTGGGGGAGGGGGAGGGTCTATCGTAGTGCATTAAACGTGCTAATCACTGATATTAATTGTGTTGCTGTTAAAATGTTTGCGCGTTGTCTACTCCTGTCAGCACAGCGCCTTACAGTCGTGCAGCATTGCTGCAGCTGTTCCTAGGGCTGGGTAGTTTGGCATGCAGGTGTCTGGGAGTTGTGTAATTCTAGTGGAGATGTGACTGATGATTCAGTCACACAGGATAAGGGACGCAATTTGAACTGTTAGTTTTTAGGAAATCTCTCTCTCTCTCTCTCTCTCTCTCTCTCTCTCTCTCTCTCTCTCTCTCTCTCTCTCTCTCTCTCTCTCTCTCTCTCTCTCTCTTCTCTCCTCCCTCTTGTTGTACCCAACCAGGACATCACACATGCGACAAACACCTGGTAACACAAAGTGCCATTGTGCAGATGATGATCACCCATGGAGAGGTCACAGAAACCTATATTTTATAGACCGGTATTCGATATAGGTCTATATCACGCAGGGCCGTCTTTACTGCCCATGACTTTACCTGGTACCCGTTTGAAACTGCGTCCACCTGGGAGTCGACGTCATTTTTTTGAAAGAAAAAAAGGGGGAAAAGGACAGGACCGGAAAAGCGCGACTTTCAGATCCGCAGTGGAACGTCTAGCCGCTACATTTTATAGGTGTGCAAGCAAGCATGTGCTCGTGCGGGCATACGCACGTACATGTGTGTGTGTATGTTTATAATTATAGTGTATGACTGTATAAATCACATTAGGCTAAATTTACTGTGTCCTCCCGTTCTATCCTGGGCTGCTGTTTCAAAATTATGAATGGATCCAGCCCAGCAAATTTGGCCTCTCTTATCAGCGGGGGGGGGGGGGGGGGGAAGGGGGTGGGCGTACAGGCGTATGCACATTCAGAGATTACACAAAAACTGCTTTTGCTGAACTATGGGATGTTTTTTTTTAATGTATTTGTTCCCCCTAGTTAAATGTAATTGACTGGTTGAGAAAGTTATATATATATATATATATATATATATATTATATATATATATATATATATATATATATATTTGTTTTTTCTTTAGGCCAACGGGTTGTTGTGGTAAGGTGTGAAGGAATCAATATCTCTGGAAATTTCTACAGAAATAAATGTAAGCCTTTTAACAAATTCTTTCTAGTCAGTTATTTTACATACCCCCCCCCCCTTTTTCCCCCTCTCACACACACACGCTTTAGTTATTACAGTGTCAAACAGATATTTAAAAAAAGTATTTTTCTGAAATTGTTACTTAAAGCTATCATTCAAAACAGTAATTTATTACTTCAGTTATTTGATTTGTATCTAGATTGGCAGCTGACACAGTACTGATTACCGTACCCTATTAAATGCTTCCTCTTATAGAAAGTACAGATCTATCATCTTCTTTCCTCTATCGTAGAATGCCTCGCTGCTCCAAGACATAACATCAAATCTCTAAAGTGGTTTCATGTTGTGTTAACAGGTAATAATTTTACAATTACTGTGTACTTTGTTGTCTTTAAAAAGGCTTCAGTCTGCATTGTGTTTAGTTTCTGTTTGTGTTTAGATTTAACTGTACTGGCAATTAAACAATTTTTGTTCTGTGTGTCTCGTGTCAGTTAATGATCTTTACACCCATTTTTTTTTTTAATCTAGTGAAGTTTCTGAAATATTTGAAGAATCGCTGTAATGTGAAGCCAGCCCGAGGTCCCTTCCATTTCCGTGCCCCCAGTAAAATGTTTTGGAGAGCCATTCGAGGTACATTGCTTCTTGATACATGCACACATCTTTAGTTCTGTAGTGATTGTCTAACTTACTGTTACACCACAGTTGTAATAACTACGATAAACTGAATTGTTTAAAAATCACCAAGTCCTCTCCTTGTGGGATGCAATTTTTCGTTACTTGAAGCCCCACCCTGGCTTTTGCCGGGGGCCGGAGAAACCGGATCGTCCAGAAAGCAACGGCAAACTACTGGACGTAAACTTGCCTAGAAAAACCACAACAGCCAAAAATGCTGGAGTTGGTTCTGCAACGTCCTGTAAAGGATACGCAACTAAATTTTAACTGTAATAGACACTTGTGGTTAGTACCAACACCGCTTTAGACACTTTGTGATGAGTAACCAAATTTTTTTTTAAAGAAAAGAAAGCTATGTTCATAATTTACATCCCCAAGACAATGGCCCAGGCTGTGGTAGAATTTTCTGGCCAGTACATCTCAGGAGGTATACGTGTGTGTTTGTGACTTTTTCAGAATTTTCTCGGAAGGAAAGTGGCAAGGAAAGCAAAAAGGCACTTCAGTTTATTATGATATGGCCTAGAAGATGGGAAAGCCCAATATTTTACACCACAGTCACAAAAGTCCCTGACTGGTCTGGGCTTTAGGTTACAGTGTAACCGTCGGGTGCCTCAGTATAACTGTTAAACACTAGAATGGGGTTGTATCTGTTTAATTCTCATCCTTCAGGTGTTAATCCTACAGACTCCTGGAGGGGAAAAAACTACCTACCTACCACACTACAGTGAAAGTAATCGATATTGCAATGGGACTATATTTCCCTTTTTGTCTGTTTCAGTTTACTAGAAATGTATAATCTGGTTATTATTATCATTTTAAAAAAATGAAGCAAATTGTATACAGTTCCAGGCAGGATTCATAAAGATGCAGACAGCATCTATTTTTTGCCGCATTCAGGAGTGACAGGTTTGGAGGGGGGAAGGACTAGGCCACTCAGCTGTGACTCAGTACCTAGTCCAAAAAAAAAAAACATCTACTTATTGTGCTTGCTTAATTAAAATACTAAAGTGGAGCTCTGTCTTTAGTGCTGTCGTTTGTTTTTCAAAGGAAAACTGTTCACCTCCCGTGATACAAGTTCCCAGGTAAAAAAAATGTAGATATTTAATTTTTTTAAAAAAACATGCAGCTGAATATATGCATATTAATGATAGGATTATGAAATTTATTAAAGATCCAGACAGCATATATTTTTTGCCGCATTCAGGAGTGACAGGTTTGGAGGAGGGAAGGACTAGGCCACTCAGTTGTGACTCAGTACCTAGTCCAAAAAAAAAAAACATCTACTTATTGTGCTTGTTTAATTAAAATACTAAAGTGGAGCTCTGTCTTTAGTGCTGTCGTTTGTTTTTCAAAGGAAAACTGTTCACCTCCCGTGATACAAGTTCCCAGGTAAAAAAATATAGATATTTAATTTTTTTCAAAAAAGAAAAAAACGTATGCAGCTGAATATATGCATATTAATGATAGGATTAGGAAATTTATGAATTCTTATGGCACTTAGAGTACATCTATAATGCTGCCATATTTCACACTTTTACAAATAACAAGTTATTGAACCAAATTCCTTGTATTAATTAAGTCCATTGAAAATTCAAACACCCCCACCCTCCCTTTTTTTTCCCCCCAACATTGGTTACCGTTGATCAAGAACTGAGTCTTCTGAATTGTGTAGGAATGTACTTATTTTATACATATTTTACAGATATTAATGGACATATCCATGGGCTATTTTATTGATAATTGTTTTCACATGCTTGTTAGTTGAAACATATCTGGAGTCTACAGCTTAGTCTTCTTCATTGTGCATGCAGGCATGCTGCCACACAAAACAGTTCGTGGCAAGGAAGCTTTGGAACGACTCAAGGTCTTTGAAGGCATCCCACCTCCATATGATAAGAAGAAACGCATGGTTGTGCCTTCAGCACTAAGAGTGCTGCGGCTGAATCCAACCAGAAAGGTGAGGTTTTGAACATGTCAGCAAGTAATTAAAACAACCTGTCTGTATAAAGAAGTGTAGTGTATTCAGTTCAGTATATTTCAAGTAAACTCTGAAGTCTGTAAAGTTATCCATCTACTGCTTTTACTCTAGGCCAGTAGGTTTGCCTTGGTGTGTCTTCTTATGTGTATGTGTGTGTTTTCTGTTTGTGTATGTATGTAGGTGCGTGTTTGTATGTATTAGCTATGTCTCTATATGAGTGTGCATGTATAAGAATGTAAGAGTATATATGTGTGTGTGTGTGAGTGTGTAAGATTGTGTACACATGATGTGTGTATGCATTATTCTATAATTTATATTTCCTTATTAAATCCATGACATGCATTGTTGATGATAACAGGCATTGGTACTCTGAAAACTTAGTGCATAGAAGGGCCGAATGTCAGACGGGCCTGCGTGCCCAATTTGTAACCCTTTGAAAATAAAGTTTGTTCGTTCGTTCGTTCGTCTTCTTCTTCTTCTTCGATCCTTCTGTCAGAAAAAAACGTATACATCAGGAGGCCGGTAGGCTTTATGAAAGCTATCGTGCAATCCATATCCTCTCGTGTACCATACAGCTTTATCTTCGTTGTGGTTGGAACAGGCCAGATTGCGACTCTGTTGTCAACATACAATTGACAGTGTTGTAGCACATGCTTAGCATTTTCGGGTGCCACGCTGCAGGGACACGTCTCCAAAAAAATGTGAACATATGTTGACGAAGTCTTTTGTGTCATATTGGTGACTGTATTTGAGCAAATAATCACCGGTCTCGGATGCCATTCAGATATTGAAATGGCTGATATGCTAACATTAACCTAAAGTCGATCATGTCCCATTCTCAAGCGTAGAATAGGGCTGTTCTTTCTAGTTGATCCATAGATTAGTGAGACTTTAGCTGCTGGAATGTCACTGAATTTAATAAAATGGTACAGCTGCTATATAAATTTGTTTCAGTAGTGTTATATTGTAATTTTTTTTTTTAAAGTTCTGTGAAAGTTTACATTGATTAAATAGTATCTCGTTTACCTACTTTATCGATATAAGGGAATATGAAATTCTAAAGTATGTTTTGACAAGCCATATTTATTTTAAAAATTTAATGTGATTTCTGGAATTCTGTGTACATATTCCTTAGCTAGAGGTTTATTGTGTGCAACCCTCAAGATCAAGATCAGCTTGTTGCTATAACTTGGAGATTTGATACTAAGATGTTTGCTAGTCTGGATTAAGGAATAACGTTACATAGTAAAACGACCATTTCCCACGTTCTGAAGCATATAGTGCCAGAACTATATTTTACAGACCAATATGCACTCGGTGGGTGATGTGTTCAACATCGTACTGGCTGCCTTTACTTCCCATGACTCCACCGTTTACCCATTTAAGGCTGGGTCGACCTGGGAGCTAAGGTCATTTTTTTTAAAGCCCGGTTCAGTTCGGATGCGAACCCAGGACCTTCAGATCCACAGGCAAACGTCTGGCCGCTACGCTACATCACTGTGGCTCTTACAAAGTTACATAGTGCAGAAGACAGTTCTGTCTAATATTCCCACTTGATTAGGTATAAGCAGGCTATTTAATTGCGTAACTTCAGAACGCTGCAGAGCCAACCCCAACATTTGTTGGCTGTTATGTAATTTTACTAGGTAATTATTCATGAATCATTTCACTACTGCCTCCGATGGTCGGCTCTCGGTGCCCTTGTCGAAATCAGCGTAAAGCAGCCTGCTTCCGAATCACTTGTAACGGGAATTGAACCTTGTATTGCAAAATTACAAACTGTCACAACACTTAAGCCACAGAATAAGCCATTGGTGGTCAATAATAATTATCTTGAATGTGGGATGTTGAAGTACTTCAAGAGGGGCATACACAAGTCCATCTAATGGAGAGGGGTTTGGCCACTGTGAGAAGCCTAATATTGAATGTGGGATGTTGAAGTACAGTCTTACAGGTCATCAAAGAACAACAGATGAAGTGGTTTGGACACCTAACAAGAATGCCCTGGTACTATCTGCCACAGCAAGCCACACTAAAATGTTACAGCGGGTATAGAGCGAGTGTAAGACCTCGGAAAATATGGAGTGATGACATTAAGAACAGCCTTACAGAAATGAACATCAGTCTTAATAGTGCTCTTGACAGAGCTCATCGACGTACATTACATCTCCCCCGACACTTCGATGAGGTACAAGGTGGAAGAGAAGAAGAAGAAGAAGATGTTGAAGTACTTCAAGTGGGGCATACACAAGTCCATCTAATGGAGAGGGGTTTGACCACTGTGAGAAGCCGTATACTGAATGTGGGATGTTGAAGTACTTCAAGAGGGGCATACACAAGTCCATCTAATGGAGAGGAGATTGACCACTGTGAGAAGCCTTATATTGAATGTGGGATGTTGAAGTACTTCAAGAGGGGCATACACAAGTCAATCTAATGGAGAGGGGTTTGGCCACTGAGAAGCCTTATATTGATGGGGGATGTTGAAGTACTTCAAGAGGGGCATACACAAGTCAATCTAATGGAGAGGGGTTTGGCCACTGAGAAGCCTTATATTGATGGGGGATGTTGAAGTACTTCAAGAGGGGCATACACAAGTCCATCTAATGGAGAGGGGTTTGGCCACTGAGAAGCCTTATATTGAATGTGGGATGTTGAAGTACTTCAAGTAGGGCATACACAAGTCCATCTAATGGAGAGGGGTTTGGCCACTGAGAAGCCTTATATTGAATGTGGGATGTTGAAGTACTTCAAGTAGGGCATACACAAGTCCATCTAATGGAGAGGGGTTTGGCCACTGAGAAGCCTTATATTGAATGTGGGATGTTGAAGTACTTCAAGTAGGGCATACACAAGTCCATCTAATGGAGAGGGGTTTGGCCACTGAGAAGCCTTATATTGAATGTGGGATGTTGAAGTACTTCAAGTAGGGCATACACAAGTCCATCTAATGGAGAGGGGTTTGGCCACTGAGAAGCCTTATATTGAATGTGGGATGTTGAAGTACTTCAAGTAGGGCATACACAAGTCCATCTAATGGAGAGGGGTTTGGCCACTGTGAGAAGCCTTATATTGAATGTGGGATGTTGAAGTACTTCAAGTAGGGCATACACAAGTCCATCTAATGGAGAGCAGATTGGCCACTGAGAAGCCTTATATTGAATGTGGGATGTTGAAGTACTTCAAGAGGGGCATACACAAGTCCATCTAATGGAGAGGGGTTTGGCCACTGAGAAGCCTTATATTGAATGTGGGATGTTGAAGTACTTCAAGAGGGGCATACACAAGTCCATCTAATGGAGAGGGGTTTGGCCACTGAGAAGCCTTATATTGAATGTGGGATGTTGAAGTACTTCAAGTAGGGCATACACAAGTCCATCTAATGGAGAGGGGTTTGGCCACTGAGAAGCCTTATATTGAATGTGGGATGTTGAAGTACTTCAAGTAGGGCATACACAAGTCCATCTAATGGAGAGGGGTTTGGCCACTGAGAAGCCTTATATTGAATGTGGGATGTTGAAGTACTTCAAGTAGGGCATACACAAGTCCATCTAATGGAGAGGGGTTTGGCCACTGAGAAGCCTTATATTGAATGTGGGATGTTGAAGTACTTCAAGTAGGGCATACACAAGTCCATCTAATGGAGAGGGGTTTGGCCACTGAGAAGCCTTATATTGAATGTGGGATGTTGAAGTACTTCAAGTAGGGCATACACAAGTCCATCTAATGGAGAGGGGTTTGGCCACTGAGAAGCCTTATATTGAATGTGGGATGTTGAAGTACTTCAAGTAGGGCATACACAAGTCCATCTAATGGAGAGGGGTTTGGCCACTGAGAAGCCTTATATTGAATGTGGGATGTTGAAGTACTTCAAGTAGGGCATACACAAGTCCATCTAATGGAGAGGGGTTTGGCCACTGAGAAGCCTTATATTGAATGTGGGATGTTGAAGTACTTCAAGTAGGGCATACACAAGTCCATCTAATGGAGAGGGGTTTGGCCACTGAGAAGCCTTATATTGAATGTGGGATGTTGAAGTACTTCAAGTAGGGCATTCACAAGTCCATCTAATGGAGAGGGGTTTGGCCACTGAGAAGCCTTATATTGAATGTGGGATGTTGAAGTACTTCAAGTGGGGCATACACAAGTCCATCTAATGGAGAGGGGTTTGGCCACTGAGAAGCCTTATATTGAATGTGGGATGTTGAAGTACTTCAAGAGGGGCATACACAAGTCAATCTAATGGAGAGGGGTTTGGCCACTGAGAAGCCTTATATTGATGGGGATGCAGAAGTACTGACGTGCCAAGGCTGGGATTCAAACTGACCAAGATCTGCCTTTATCTCTTTGTGGAGCCTGACCAAGATCTGCCTTTATCTCTTTGTGGAGCCTGACCAAGATCTGCCTTTATCTCTTTGTGGAGCCTGACCAAGATCTGCCTTTATCTCTTTGTGGAGCCTGACCAAGATCTGCCTTTATCTCTTTGTGGAGCCTGACCAAGATCTGCCTTTATCTCTTTGTGGAGCCTGACCAAGATCTGCCTTTATCTCTTTGTGGAGCCTGACCAAGATCTGCCTTTATCTCTTTGTGGAGCCTGACCAAGATCTGCCTTTATCTCTTTGTGGAGCCTGACCAAGATCTGCCTTTATCTCATGGTGTTTGGGAAGTCTGTTGAGGTCTACAAACCGTGCATGGTTTGAAACTGCAAGAGTCTCAACAATTTTCCACGATGCTGGTAAATATAATCAGTATCAAGTCTTGTACTCACCACTAGGAGAGCTCATTACCGAGTTCGCAATTTGTTTCTTGCTTACTTAAACAAAAGTAAGCCATCAGCTAGCTTCCATTTTTCAAGATCTCGAATGTGTTTCTTAACAAGTGTACTTGAGTAAACAAGGTTCCACATTAAACCCTTTTGTGTAGCTAAAATGTGTACTAACATTGTACAGGACTCAAAAACGGTTTAAATTTATATTTTATGCAACTGCTGCATTTAATTTTTAAACCAGAAGCAATTAGAATATTAGATGTGGCATGACGTCAAGTAACGTACAACGTTCAACTTCATTATTGAAAGATGAGCTTAAGCTATATGTTATTCCTTCATAATACGCTGAAAGCATTAGTGGAGGAACACACATCACCGAAAGATGTTATTATAAATACAGATAGTTCTGTGATTCGTCAGAAGCCAAGTGCATGGACTTTCACAGCAAGAACTAAAGGGAAAGTAATAAAGAAGACAGTCTTTGCCTCTGCTAACAGCAGCATGACAGTTGAGGTCATGGCTGTGACAAAGGCCCCAGAATGGCTGAAAACTCAGGATTCACCAATGCATGTTTGCTCAGCAACTCAGTGAACATGCTACAGAAGATCAAGACAGAGTACATATGGAAACGGTGGCTCCATCTGATTCAGCATTTTGCAAAATCATCTTCATTTATATGCCAGGGCATGTTGGTGTGAAAGGCAGTGAGAGAACAGAGGCTCTTGCTGGCAGTTTGACTATCAGGAATGGACCCTCTATGGACAGGAGAGACATCATCAAGGCCATACGAGAGACTAAACGCTGTGAGGCTTTCAGTTTCTTGGAAAATTATTTTTATTTAATGGACTGCACACCCCGGGTGAATGCTAACTTGAGACGTGAGATAGGAAGGAAAACCATGCGGGAGCCACCCGTCGTTACATCAGCCAGAACAGAATGGGAGTTGTTAGCCTGAAAACACATGGAGACAAACTCAGGGAGAGATTGGAGCTCTTATAGTCATGCCCGATAAAAATTATCTCTAAAATGAAAAATACGCTGACAGTTGCATAATGAATTCAGTTTTGCAGTCTTGATCGTTTGTCTCACGAAGTCGGCTGGAAATACCAAAGGGTTGTAGCTACTCTTGAGGCCAAGAGAAAGGTGAAATCCAAGCATTACTATGAGAGCAAGAAGCATCTTTTGGTAAGTAATCAGTTCTGAATTATTGCAGCTAGATTTCACCATTTTTATGCTTTAATAGCTTAATAAGCATACTTTCCAGCTGGGACCAAAAAAATGTTCATGTTAACCGGGTGTTTTTCTTATGTGAGTTTAGGTTAACGAGGTTCTACTATATTATAGTTACTTATTTAAACGAGGTTTAAGCTTCTTGTCAGAACTCCAGGTGGCCACCATATGGCCCAGTAGCTAAAATGCTGGTCTCTCATTATAGCTAGGGTATTTACCCACCCTTTTTATGAGTCGGTTTTTTATCAGTGTTCAGACCTTACCAAACATTTGTCTTCTACAAAAGCCTTATAGGTCGCAGCCTATTGTGCATGTCACCCTAACAAATGCCCAGGGATTTTTAACTTTTCAGTCCCAAACCTTTGTTACTTCAGTTCTTTTGTCTTCCACTGAGGTGAGCTTAGAAGTAAAAAAAAAAAAAATTAGGTCTCAGGAAGTGCTATGGAGACAACAATGAGACAGAAATAGTTAACACTAGTAATTGGGAAACAAGGGGAATTAACAGACCCTGTGCGTGGGATATAAGGACATCATGTTATCTTTGGGATGGCCAACAAATGTAAATAGTGTGCAGACTGCTTGAGGCGATCTCGTATGTGGCAAATTTCTGTAAGAATAATACTTTGTTTATCTCCTATCCCAGCCGTTTATCTTTTTAGTCTTGGTAAAAAAAAAAAGTCCGGTTGAGCAGAATTTGTTTATCGTGAATTTTCGAATATGCTGAATGATTAAACGTATCCTGACTGTATAATTTTATCTCCTTAAGGTGAACTTGTTTCGTATGTCAGAACAGGTGCACACATTTTCAGAAATTGTGAGGCTAATTTCCTTTTAGAGTAACACTTGTGGTAGGTTAAACATTTTGTGTGTCGATCGAGCAATCATTCAATTTGTCCCACGTGGGATGCTACCTTAAAGTTCACCATGACATCCTGGGATTTAAACAATCTTATTCTGGGCGACAGACCCTAGATACCCAGTACTGCTTACTGCTGTGTGAAAGATGGGTGTTTGGAAGTGCCGAATGTCAGACAAGCCCATGTGCCCAATTTGTGACCCTTTTGAAAATAGTTTGTTCGTTCAACCTCCAAAGAAGTTATAATTTGGGCATCCGTAACGGTTACAGCAGCCTAGTGACAATTACCGGGGAACGACTGTCATACATCTAGTTGAATTAAGAATCAATATCACGGCACTTAGGACATAAGCGCTCTTTCCTCATCTTCAGCAACAAGTGCAGCTGTTCCTAATTCTTGGGTCCCAGGTGAGTTCTCATCAGGTCTGCACTGTATTGAGTTGTCTATACTAAAGGTCAATTCAAAGAGCTGCATTAGTTGGAAACACGGCCTTCTCCAGTCAGGTCGTACAACTGAATCACGGCACATTTTCGAGGAGTCCCCCTCGAAAATAGGTTATTGCAAGCGTTTCCATGTTGCATTTTGTGACATTATAATATGCTTACAAACTTCTGTGTTCTGATTGTATTCGTATTACAAATCGACAAGCGGATATTGTAAAGTGGATATCTAAAGTGTATATCTAAAGATGGCCGTGGTTGGAAACAGTGATACTAGGTATGCTGGGAGCTGAACACATATAACTGTCTTGACAAGCAAGCACACAAACCTTTGTGCGTGTAGCCAGGTAAAAATGTATGCCTATAGTCTCTGTTGCAGATGGTTCTTGCTGTAATAGAGCATTCACTGTTTTATTTCAGAAACTGCGTGAACAAGCTAAGAAAAACGTTGCCAAGCAGATTGAACCTTATCAGAAAATCATGGAGCAGTTTGGTTATTGAAATTCATGTTGACATATTTTTTACTTAGTGTTAAATGCTCTTAGGTCTTGTTTGTTCTGTTAGATTATAGTTATATCTGTTCTGTTAGATCGTTATAGTTATATCTGTTCTTTTAGATCATAGTTATATCTGTTCTGTTAGATCATAGTTATAGTATCTTTTGCGTGACTTCCATGTATATGTTATCAACTGTATTATAGGACATCTTAAAAAGAGTACTGTCCTTGTGTGGGTTCTTGGACTCCATTTTTGAGAATAAAGATAGAGCCACCACTCCCCTAACAAGTATGTGCTAGGAGGTGACCAAATGGGAGTGTTAACTTCAACGTTGGAGTGCTTCTAAGTGTCGAGGAACCAAGAATCTGCATACAAGTAAGCCAGATCTGTAAAATGGATGCGCATGCAAAACTCAAGTTCTGGATTAAGACCAAAGTCCTGAAAGGGGATGAACAACCAGTACTTTTCACCGGCATACACACCTAGTGAACACAAGAAAAAACTAATATTGAATAATCTCGTGACAGGAAATATTTAGAGTAGAAAAAAAAATATTGAAGAATTTATAAATTATTACTTAAAAAATTACACCTTTTTTCATTGAAAAACAGTAGCACATTGTGTTTGTTGCTAGACACATTTTGTTGGTGGTGGTTATAATCATGGCAGACCATGAATAGATTATGAAGGGGCTTTATGTAAACTACCATTCTTGAACAGGTTTCCAGTCTGGAGCAGCACTAGTGATCATGACTGCCCAGGTCTCTTTGTCATCTGAAATTTTATCGAAATGTGTTTTATTTATCCTACTCGTTATCCTTTTTACTTAGTCGATACTCTCTACCCTGGGGTCTAGAGTTTTTCCAGAGAGGCCACCAGACTTAAATTTTTTTTTTGACTCAGTTATATTCCAGTCCTCTGTCAGTCAAGGACTGTCGGGTGTGGTCTTCCTAGAGAACCTTGGGTCGCCTGCTTTTTATGCAGGAGTTAATATTTTAGTTTTTTTGTTTTGTTTTCATGTGTCCTTCCTTTCTAGTGGCTAGCATTTCCCCACTTCTTCTGTTGGTAAAAATTTTGTTTTCCCTTTCCTTATGGTTTTTAGTTTGTGTCTGCAGCTTAGGTGTTGTAAATGTGCTTCATAATTCTGAGGTAATCAGTTGGATTGCAGCTGCAGGCAATCTGTCAGCAGATCTCCATGCGCTTTTCAGGAGGGTACTGAGGGCGGATCGTTCAGTCTGCAGTGGCAAACTACTAAACAGAGAACTGCCTTTTGAAAATTAACAGCCAGAAAATACTGGAGCTCGCTATTTCATCAATATCATCGTTAATTTCCACTTCTTCTGTTGAGCGTTGTGGGGAGGAACAGTTTGCGATCCACTGCCCTATTGGCACCTAGGGCTATTGCCATTCCGTGTTGCTGTAAAAGCTCTTTAATGTTTTCAATCCATCTTCTCCTGGGGCGACCTCTTGCTTAAACTTCAGATGTTTTCATATGTAGCGCCTGCGTTGGTATTTATACTTAGGTCTTGTTGTACTTGTTCTGTAACCTCCTGTAAAGGATATGCAGCTAACTTTTATGGTTTTGATTAGTGACCTAGGGACAACTGCAGTTGCCAAAACTGTCCTTGTTTGCCCTTCAGCAAGGTGAAACACCTATCTGCTATGTCAGTTCAATGTCAAATACTGAAAGTTAAGCAATCATTGAACTCTCAAACCTGTTGGTTAAACTTTGAACAGCCAGCTCCATATTTTTCACGGACACTCGCTGTCATGTTCGGCTGATAACACAACACCCCTCTGTTTTATACAGCATTTGGAATATTCATCTTTTTTAAACGGCATTTATAATTTTATTACTCACTGATGATGATGATGATTGTCCAGTATTTACAATCATACAGAAGAAATCGCTGGTGCAACTGAGTTTGTGCACTGAGCTGAGATTTTTCAGACTCAGGCTTGAGTTACAAGAAGAATGAAACACTTATGGGTTACACTCGTGTGCGATGATATTGATCCATTGAATAAACATAAAACAAACATGAATTTATCAGTAAGCAAATGTTACTGCTTGGCATTTTTGGTGTTATTCATGAAGTTATTTAATGTATTTATTTTACTGTTTCAAATACATGGAATAAAAATTTGAAGGAAAAAAAACAAGCTAGTGTTGTCCTGAATGCATGTTTTACATTAGAGAGTGCAAACCTTCAAAACTATTGATGAAATACAATTATTAATTTAAAGTCAAGAGATTCCGCTTCAGGTCATCCCATATAGCTACATAGCTCAGTCTCCGCAGAACAACAAGCCCTTCAGAGAGCGTTGCACAAAGCACAGAACTCTGTAGCTCTAGCAATGATCCTCAGGAATCTCCCCAAAAACTGCACTTACAGACTCAATGATGTGGCCATTAAACAAACCCATGACCTTCAGAGAGCAAGGAAAACGACTTGACCACTGAGAGACTCCCAGAATAAAAAATATGATCACTTGTGAATCTAAATTGTACATGTATAATGCACAAGGTCTTATGCAGCATGTTGTGACAAACACACTTGCTCCACTAAGTTTTTAACTTATTCACTCCTAAAAGCAGTAACAAAATAAAAAAAGTGTACTATTTTATCGTTATAAGTGTGGCATCCGTGGTGGGTCCAACTCGTAATTCCAACGTACCGCAATCGAAAGCCACTGCTGGCTGCGTGGATTGTTATCATGGCATGGGGCATCGCAGGTCGACCCAGCCTAAAATGGGTACCAGGATGTATTTCCTGGGAAAGTAAAGACAACCAGTGTAATGCTGACCACATTATCCACCTAGTGCTGATTGGTCTGTAAAAATATGGGTGCTCTTCCCATATGCCCATTGCGCGAAAAGGTATCTTTCTGGTAATCTGGTAATCTGGTAATCCTAGTTTCAGCTTCATAGCAAACGGGTCACCCCACACATGCTCCGCTCCTGTGCCAACGAAAAACAAACGCAGCTCACAGTGTCACGCCATGCACTCAACTCAGAAGCTGGGCGACAAAACTACATCCTTCCAGTTTACAAATGGAGCAAAAATGCAACGGCCACCGTCTGGAAAAATATTTGCCACGGCTTAAAAAAAAAAAAAAAAAAAAAAAAAAAAAGTGGCCGTACCTAGCGTCCATTTTGACCGGAAGAATTATATGAGGGTTAATAAACGGTCACCCCAGCAGTACCCTCATTATTAGCTGGGGAAGGGACTTAGGACATTACATCCACCAGCAGGCGTCGCCCCTACAACGACCTGCCTGCCCTCGTTAACGACTGTTCACCCAACAGCCATGCAGTTCTTTGGCACGAAGGAGACACCTTGAACTTGGGTTTCGTACTGCCGACTCCCTACTAAGATGTTATTTTATGTTCTGTTATCACAATTAATGTCACTGCACATTGGGCATACCCATGCGTGCTCAGTTCTCCGAAGCAGCAGCCACTCTAAAGTACTTCTACTAATTGTCCCCATGAGAAGCTGGTTATATTGTCTCCTTTCTCGGCCTCGAAGACGGCAAAGACGTGCATCCCCATGCTTAACTCCCATGTCACGCAATCGTGTTAGTGTCAGGGATTCCTCATTCTCCACTAGCCCGGTTCGTACAGCGTTGACTATGTCTGCTCTGTCCATACTTTTTCCTGCAATCATTAGTGCAGTGCTTGCCAGTTGGTCTGCTCGCTCATTTCCCTTCACGCCCGCATGACCCGGTGTGTAGATCCAGGTTACGGAGGTTAAGTGCGATTCCCTGATGCTTTCTATCCATTCAGAGCGCATACTGCCTGTTGCTATCTTCTGAAGCATATTCATTGAGTCTGAGACAATTACTACCTGTGTGGCGGTTTGCTCGGATACCCATGCTAAAGCTCTAGAAGCAGCGGCTATTTCCATTGTCATGCTTGACGTGGTTGTCTGGTAAGCGCCGCTGTCCTCATGTATTGTTTTCCCCTTTCTTTGCGCTGTGTATGCCCATGCTGACCTTGATCCGCGCTTCACAGATCCATCTGTGTAGATGATGGTATCTTCTTAGTCTGAATGCTGATCTATCAGTTCCCTTACTTCTGTGTCTACCGCCGCAGGAATTTGATCCCTGCAGTACCTTCCGAGTGTGATGACAACCTTAGAGATGCCATGCATGTCTACTGGTGTATTCGTCCATTCTTTTCCGTGGCTGATCACGTCTAGGTCACATACCTGCTGGATTAAGTCCTCAGCCTTTGCCATCCAAGAGCGGCCCCTTTTGAGACGCGTTCCTTTTGTGTCGTGAATAGCTTTGTGTAATGGGTGGTTAACATCTGCCGATACCCTCATGTAAGCCTTGACCTGTGCCACTTTGTATCTGCTTGTCATAGTCGGCAGACCCAGGATATAACGCATGGCGTTGCAGGAGGTGTCTTTTGTGCAGCCGAGTATGAGTCTCATGGCCTCATTCTGTACTCGGTCCAGTCTTTTCTAGCTGGGGTTTTGCTGACAGTGAGGAGGCCGAGACCATAGTCAATGACGCTAAGCACAAGCCCTTGATAGAGAAGGAAAAGTAGACGTTCAATATCAGCTGCTGCTAGCACCTTGAGTGCTGTCAAACCTTTCCTGGCTCTAAGTATGACGTTGTCTACGTGGCATTTGTATGACAAGCATCTGTCAAATGTCATGCCCAGGTATTTCATGGTGTCCGTTCTCTCGATGTCCACACCACAGATGCTTACGACTGGCGTTGGTGTACTCACGATGTGGGTATTAAGAGAGAACCATGTTTAAGGAGGCTTTGGACGGGTTCACATGAGCTCTTGATTCCTGGCACCACTCACTAAGTCTGTCTAGTTCGTGTTGTAGTGTGTGGTTGTTATTTCCTGCCTGTTTTTTACCTCGACGGTACACAAGGATATCATCTGCATACGACATTGTTCTGCCTAGGCCTACGCGTTGTGCACTAGTGACTCCTGCTGTGTACACATTGAAGAGCACAGGCGACAATGGTGATCCCTGGGGCAGACCCATTAGGACGCGTTGAGGTTTGGATGCCCATTCACCACATCGAAGCGACACTGTTCTTTCAAATAGCGCTGCTGCGATCCAGTTGACCAAATTTGTTTCTATCTGCATATCCAACAGCAGTCTGATGAGCATGTTGTATGGGACGCTGTTGTACGCATCTTCTAAGTCAATAGCGGCTGCAGCCGTTTCTATTCCCTCCTGGAAAACCTTCGTATGTGTCGTAGGCAAATACTGCAGCATTGCACCATGTATCTCTTCCTGGTCGGTAGCCACCTAGTGTAGCGGGGAAATGGCCACCCGACTCCAATATTTGGGTTAACGTTCTGGCAACGATTTTTTCCATGAGTTTTCCTACAGTGTTCTGGAGTGTGATGATTCTGTAGCCATTTATTCTCGTGTGGTCTTTTCCTGGCTTAGGAACCGGTCTGAGGTAGCTGTGGAGCCAGTCATCAGGAATAGTGCCAGTTTTCATGGTGTTGTTAAAAATCGTGGATAGTTCATTAATATCTGTCGCCTCGAGGCTTTTGAAGTGGCTGTATCTAATGCCATCAGGCCCTGGAGCTGTGTCCGGACAGGTCTTCAGTGTTGCTCTGATGCAGTCCGTTGAGATGTATACTGTATCATCGACTTCCTCCATTTCAGCCATCTGGATATCATATAAACTCTGTCTTATCTGTTCCCTCTCTTCCCTATCTTTCTTTTCCGTCTGCAGAAGAAATCTGTGCAGGATAGCCTCGCCCTTGTCTTTATCCGATTGTAACACCACCCCGTTGTCCATCTTTAGCTCGGGCATAACAGAGGTTTGTTTGCCTCCGTTCATCTTTTGGTGAAGCCGCCAGAATTTTTTAAGTGATTTTTCATAACCTATTTCCTCGCAAAAATGTTCCCACATTGTGTGCTTAGACTCCTTAGCGAGTTGTTTAAAATGTTCAGTGAGTCTGTCTTTTTTGTGTTTAATGTCTTGTTTCAGCTCCTCAGTAAAATTCGTATCTTTACTTATTATTTTATCAGCGGCCAAATGTACATACCTTGTACAGAACAAATATGCTGTCAGGCTTCTTTAGTACGTTCTGGGTAAATATAATACATATGATCACAAATGTTAATGATGAAGAATAGTCAACCAAGTAATATGATGTATTGCTTGAGACATAAAGATTTCAGCTAAACTCCTGCACAAACACTAAATCAGCATTATCATGCTGGTAGGTTTAGTTGATCATTCATACATGGTCACCTCTAGTCAGTTAGCACTTTGTCAAAGCATCCAAATATTTGTATAATTCAGGTGTTAATCAAAACAAAATTGCTTAATTTTTTTTTACTCTTAATGGAAAGGAGCATCTATCTGAGTGCTTGACAGCTAGGTTTTTTTTTCCAGGAGAGCCAGGTGCAGATTGTAAGGTGAAGAAAATGAATGTTGTCAATAGAAAATAAAACCCCCACCACCACTGTTCATGGTGACTGCACTAACCATGCGACCCCCCATGTCCTCAGGCTCAAGACACTACATCACTCTAAAAAGTGGTTATTAAATATAATAAGGACTGTTAGTCTTAACGGAAACCTTGAACAAACTGCACCTTCCTCTGCACAATTGTGCTAGCTGTGCATGGCAATATCTATTCCAGATTCTGCTAATGTTTAATATTCAATAGTTTTTTGTATGTAGGCAAAAAGAAATGGTCGTTGCCATACGTTTACCTTGGTGAAACAGTTTGAAATCTACTCAAATTTGTGTTTCAGTTTCTAGGATTCAGCTATTTGCTTCATTTTAATTAATTGTTACTGTAGTATGCACCTGATGAGATACAGCGAAATATGCCAGGCAATAAAATTGTGCAGTCTGTTGTTTGTGTCTTCTTTGTTCAAATAGTTTTTTTGGTTTATGTAGCAAAAACATGGATGTTTTCTGGATCTATACCAGTTATGACATTTGAATACTGATCTTCTCTGTGTGGGTTTTAAAGAACAGAAGTAAGGGACCCACCGCCTACCTAACAAGCATGTCGCAAGAGTTGACGAATTGGTAACTTCCTTCAGTCAGAGTACATCTGCCTGATAGACAAGGAACCAATAGTTTACATACACATGAGTCAGATCTGTAAAATGGATGTGCACACAACAGTCAGGTTCTGGAATAGGACTAAAGTCCAGAAGTAGGTGAACAGCTAGGACTTTCCGCCTGAGTTTACAGCCGATGAACACCACGAAGAATACTGAGGTGCAGGGGGAGGGGACTGAACACACAAAATAATGCAGATGTGAATAATATCTGAAGTTTTATTTACAGACAAAACTGAAGTATAACAAATTTGTGCTTTGCTCACATTATCAGTATAAATTGGCAAGTATAAATAAGTATTCATGGTCACAAAGAACCCAGGGATGCTAGGAGACACTGCCTCTGTTCTATTAGCAAACTAATATAATACACTGTTTACAGACATGCCAATATTTTTACTTATTAGATTTTTCGTCGGCTCTGTGGCTAAGTCGAGGCGAACGCTTCGCTTCGTAATGCCCGGATGCCAGGTTCGATCCCAGCTGCGGGCAATGCACCTTGCATTGGTTTCGACAGTGGTATCAAGAAAGCTGACTGTTCAGAAAGAAATGGCAAACTACTGGATGTAAAATGCCTAGAGACGTTCTGCAACGTCCTGTAAAGGATATGCAACTAACTTTTTATTAGATTTTTCAACAACCTGGGAAAGGGACATTTACTTGGGTTGTGTCACAAACCGAAAGCTCAAATTTTTGTGCTTTTCAGTTCTAGAGGGCTAAAAAAAAAAAAAAGCATACCGTAGAGGGAATGCGCCAAGTGTCCTTTTAAGGTCAAATGAAGCAGAAGAAATGTTTTCTGCATTTAAATCTGTAACCCAAGACCACCACAGAATCATTATTTGATGTTAGATAAAAAAAAACTAACCAGGTCATGCTAAACATTTTTTAAAGCCTAGAGAGATATAACCCAGTCAATTCTCTGTCTCATTCATGTTTACTGGTTCTTCACATTATTTTGTATGCAGTTAAATATTTTTTTTAAAGGTGAACCCGAAATTCACAAAATACAGGTCTTTGGCGGTTAATCTAGGTCAGCATGGTGAAATGGTTAAGAGATAAGCGGGCTTTTCACAAGTGTCTTCAAGCTCATTTGTTTCACACACACAGCACACCCTCTGACTGTTTATTCATAAGACATACACTCCTGTACTGCATATGTACATAAATAGCCTGATTACTGTTGAAACACTCAGACAAAAAAGTGAAAGACATAACAAGACGATTTCCAGGTCGACGTAGCCTAAAATGGGTACCAGGTACTGTCCTGGGAAGTAAAGGTGGTTGGCACGATGCTAATCACATCACCCATTGAGTGCCAATTGGTCTCTAAAATCTGAGTCTAGCACCAGATGCTCAATGTGCCACTGGCATTAAAAAAAACACAACCTTTTACCAACTTTATAAAAAGACAATACATATTATCGCGCATAGGTAAGGAAGTAGGTGACTGCATATAACGCACTGCTTTAAAAGAAAAGCATGTTAACCAAACACTATCCCAATTTGCTAGAGAAATTCAGTAGAAAATGGGTTGGGTTGAGTAAAGAATTGACATCACAGCACTCAGAGCATTCCCATGCCTACTCTGCCCTCATCTTCAGCAGCCAGCGCAGAGTTCCAATACTATGGTACCAGTCACAATCTAGTTAAATGTCCGTCTTGCCTTTTACTCTGAGTGTAGTGAGCCGGCTAGACCCTCTGGTTACACTCAAGTAGAGGTCGAGGGTCATGGAGACTCAGGGCTGTAGTGGCTAGACTCTTGGGCAGTGGAGCACACCAGCTGTTCCCCCTTGTAAGTCTCTGAGTCTTGCCTTTAGGTGAAAAGGGCGCATTCGGGTGGTAGGTCTACTGTCCTGGTAAACCTTTCTACAGTTGAGACCGTTGTGTGTGACCGAAAAGTCAAATCCTTCGTGAGGTGACCCCGCCAACCAGGACCTCGTGGTCCTGGGACAAAACACAACTGACCTAGAGGAGACAACCTCGATAAAAAGTGGATCTATGTGCTGAATAGCTGTGGAATAGTCAGTTGTGAACGTGGACGTCTGGTCAGCATTATGCGTATGGACTCCATAAGGACATCAATTGCCTCTTCAAAGCAGGCAGGCTCTACTAGGGCGACTGGTTACTTCCTGCTCCAAAACAACTTCAACATATGGATTTTTCATTTTAAATTTAATAAAAATTGTCGCCGGAGCTACGGAGCACAAGCTCTGCACTTGACGTTATCTTCAGCAAGCAGCGAAGAGAGTAGAAAACGGGATATGCGGAAACCATCATATTGTTAAGATGGCACAGTCACAGACAAATTAGCACCACAAACCGAAAGACGCTTAAACAATGTCACAAGTTTTAAAATTTAAAAAGAACTTGGCAAAACCATAAAATGAAAACACATCTTGTAATAGTGTTGTTTTTTTCTAATGCTCTGTCGGTAATCTCTTTATTGAGAAACTCTGGGTCGACAGACAACATTAAGTTACATGAAATTAGCTGGTCACACATTTTCTATATAATTATGCCGCAATAATGGCTTTGAGTTTTATTTAGAGGGAAAGAGGCAGATGCAGCAGTAAATAACTGAGACAATCTACTCAACAATAATAACAATATCATACTCAGAGGTTCACGAAAAACACCCTCTATAAAAGAACTGAAAAACATATTCAAGATACCACAATGGCAAACCTATACTATTACATCACATAAAAGAACAAATAATACTTTTCACATTCCATCCAGGCCACAATATGTACTCAGGAGTATCAACTTTGTAACAGACTATCAGTGCCCATGTGCCACATAAAAAAAATGACCTTATTCTGAGGGTTTCCAACAAGTATGTATTTGCCCAATGCTAAGATAAACTCTGGCTGCTCAGAGGAAATGTGATGAACTCTGATATTTATTAGGTACTTAAAATGATTAGAGTTCTGGGCCTGAATTGTCGGCAAGGTTGTAGATTTTTTTTTTCAGTCGGGGAGGGGTAAAAATAAAATCCTAACCTGCACAGTCGTGACAACAGCATTAGACATGCAGCCCTAAATCCCCGGCGCAAATTTTTTTTTTTCGGCACAGGGAAAAAAGCATGATATTTAAGAATGTACCAAACAAATAAAATGAAGAAATGCTATAGGCTAAACCGACTCATGATTATTACTACAACATTAATGTCAGAATTAACAGTTAACATCTGTAATAACTTCTGAATAAATCGGCACCTTAAGCCTGAATAGGTCTACATATTTTCCAAAATGTCTTCACAGAACTTGACATTTACAACTACAATATATACATAACCAGTATGTACAGACATTACTTTAATTAACTGCAGTTTTCCTGTCATCGTCATCCTGTGTGGGCTTGTTTTTCTGCTGTTTGATCTTGTAATCCTGGAGGGCTGCTTTGATTGCATCCTCAGCTAGCACTGAAACAATCCAAGCATACAAAAAAAATTGCTTTGACTGCATCCTCAGCTAACACTGAAACAATCCAAGAATACAAAATAAATTGCTTTGACTGCATCCTCAGCTAGCACTGAAACAATCCAAGCATACAAAATAAATTACTTTGACTGCATCCTCGGCTAACACTGATACAATCCAAGCATACAAAATAAATTGCTTTGGCTGCATCCTCAGCTAACACTGAAACAATCCAAGCATACAAAATAAATTGCTTTCATTGCATCCTCAGCTAGCACTGAAACAATCCAAGCATACAAAATAAATTGCTTTGATTGCATCCTCAGCTAGCACTGAAACAATCCAAGCATACAAAATAAATTGCTTTGATTGCATCCTCAGCTAACACTGAAACAATCCAAGCATACAAAATAAATTGCTTTGATTGCATCCTCAGCTAGCACTGAAACAATCCAAGCATACAAAATAAATTGCTTTGACTGCATCCTCAGCTAACACTGAAACAATCCAAGCATACAAAATAAATTGCTTTGATTGCATCCTCAGCTACACTGAAACAATCTAAGCTTTGAAAAATAAACATTATCCCTTTCTCTATCATGCAGGAATAAGAGGCTGTATTTCATGGAGAAATAAAAAAAAAAAAAAACAATCAAATAGAGAGGTCCTTAAAGGGACTTGGAAGAAAGGTTTCTGAAAGAAATTTTAAAGAGAGAAGTGAAATATTCTGGCCACATTAAAAGACAATCCCCGTACGCATTCTGGGGCTCCAGTCTGGAGAGCAAAGAAGAAATCCACCGCACCCCTAACAAGCATGTTTATGGAAGGCGACTAATTAGTGGTGTTTTCTTCAGACTGCATCTGCCTGAGGCAAGGAACCAACAGTCTGCAAACAATAAAACTACATCTGTTAAATGGATCAAGACCAAAGTCTAGGTGTGGATGAACAACCAGAACTTGCCACCAGTGAACACAAAGAAGAAAAGACATACTTATTAAAACTATACCAGAAGGAAAAGTTGAAGGCAAGGGGCAGACAATTCAAGTGGACTGATAACGTTACAAAATGGATGAATAGGAGTCTCAGTACATAACCAGGGTGAAAGACAGAGCTATTCTGGAGATCCATTGAACCAACCTTTACCGCAAGGACAACAGCACATTATTGACTGAGGAGGTTTACAATAAAGTCAAAATCACATGCCTGCCAGATGGTGCAGGTGTTCATTTCACTTCACAGATTCAACCCTTGGCACTGAGGATCAGTTTTACTGACATTATTACCCTACTTCTGCTGGTCATTTGTCTATTTTTTTTCTCCAATGCCTTTCATCTTATTTTATGGCATCTTTAAATTTATATGTAAATATTTCATGCAAGTAACACAAATATTTTTTTTTAAAGCATGCACACAAAATTTCATTTTCTTTACTGGCCGTAAGTTCTGGGTGTCAACCTCCAGTCTTATTTTAGAACCTGAGTGTTGTGTGCATATCCATTTCACAGATCAAGCCTATCTATATACAGACCTATGGTTCCTTGACTCTCCGGCAGAGGTACTCTGACTTTGAAGAATGCCCTCAATTAGTGGACTCCTACGATATGCCTGTTGGGGAGGCTGTGGGTCTGCTCTTGTTTCCCCATATAATAAGATCAAGGACCCACTTAGACAAAACAGCTGATTAAATTTATGTTCTATTTTACATCCTGAACCTTTCAAGCTACAAATGAAATCATGCAACTTACTGGAGCAATGCAATTTTACAGGAGGAAGAGAAAGTTCTTTGGCAATTTCTGTGTTCTTGATTTGCAAAGCTTCATCCATCTAGGAAGTCAATAAAAGCAAAGAATGAATACTTGCACCCATCTACGGGGTCAATAAAAGCACATAGAAAATACTAAAACTTGGGTGACTGTATCTGGCTAGAAGCTGTTTTAAATGAATACCAAAACAAACTAGGCAATCTTTATTCAGCTAGTCTTTGTATGGTCGTTGCTAAAACCAACCAGCCAATCTTTGTACTGACATTTCTAACACCAACCAGCCAATCTCTGTACTGACATTTCTAACACAAACCAGCCAATCTCTGTGCAGACATTTCTAACACAAACCAGCCAATCTCTGTACAGACATTTCTAACATCAACCAGCCAATCTCTGTACAGACATTTCTAACATCAACCAGCCAATCTCTGTACAGACATTTCTAACACCAACCAGCCAATCTCTGTACAGACATTTCTAACACCAACCAGCCAATCTCTATACAGACATTTCTAACACCAACCAGCCAATCTCTGTACAGACATTTCTAACACCAACCAGCCAATCTCTGTACAGACATTTCTAACACCAACCAGCCAATCTCTATACAGACATTTCTAACACCAACCAGCCAATCTCTATACAGACATTTCTAGCACCAACCAGCCAATCTCTGTATTGACATTTCTAACACCAACCAGCCAATCTCTGTATTGACACTTCTAAAACCAACCAGCCAATCTTTGTACTCATATTTCTAACACCAACCAGCCAATATCTGTATTGACACTTCTAAAACCAACCAGCCAATCTTTGTACTCATATTTCTAACACCAACCAGCCAATCATCCAGACTGCCAGATTTCTGACCATTAATGTAAAATACAATAACTTTCTATTTGACTTTTCCATGGACGGTTAGTTTTTGTAGCTACTGTTTTAAACAGACAAGGTAGCCAACCTCAAGCCCAACCCCACCCTTAGTCGCCTCTCACAACATGCCTGACAGGGTGCATTACTACAATTCTTTGCTTCCCACGAGGGACACTCGCTGAGAAAACCACAGAGCAATATAGGAATAAAGGAAGACAAAAAAAAAAAAAAAACCCACACAGAAAGAGGGAATTGGAGAGTTAGATTAAAAAAGATGGGGACAGTTACATGCGATGGCGAAGGATAGAACATTTTGGCATGAGTTGGTTGAGCGCCTATGCTCCATTAGGGGTTAGAAAGGCAGAAGAAGAAGAAGATATTAACTTTACTGAACCCTTTCTTTATGTGGAAAATAAAACTAATCTGTGAAATGACTTACTGTTTTTCCCTTTACCCATTCTGTAGCCAGTGAGCTAGAAGCAATTGCAGACCCACAACCAAAGGTCTTGAACTTTGCATCAACTATCTTTCCATTTTCATCAACTCTGATCTGCAAATTTTTGAAGACATTTATTATTTGTACAAAATAATAATAGATATATAAACTGCTTACAAAGAGAACTTCTATGTATGGTGGGGTCTGAGGATGGGTAACTCAAGCTCAGCCCATAGGTTCCAACCTGTTTTCATCCCTTGAAATCTGTGTAAAGTTAATATTATAATCTGTATGCATTGTTACTGAACTATTTATGCATTTTAAGACAGAATGTGTATTACCGGAACAAATGTAAGGGTTGTAAACAGGGGAGGAAAAAAAAGCTTGTCAACACAATTAAAAAATATGCCACATAATAATAAACAGAATTAGGAAAAGACAGAGGCACGAGGCAAGCAGCCCACTGTGACAAGAAACAAAATGAATACTGGGATAGAACCACCACTGTAGAGGCAGCACATGACTTGCAGAATAGATAAAAGGAAGCCAAAATACAATCACCAATAACAGAACAAGTTTCAAACCTATATTAAATATGTGATGACAGCTGGTGAAAATAATGACAAATAATATAGTCATCAACATGCTCCTAGCTAAATGGTGACATTACCCTACACAGTTATATAAGTCATTCACAATCTGGATCAATTCTTTCGATATATCTCTACATAACCATCTTAGATAACCCAGTCACCACAATGTCTTCAAATGCCTCTCTCTTCTTTGACCAAGAACTGTTTGCTGCTTTCATGTTTATAGGTGAAATGTTTTACTCTCAGGTGCTTTGAATAAAGACATGAATAAACACATCAAGTCTATTTAAATGATGGCTGGCATAATGTTGACATCACCAATCTAGTGCTGATAAGACTATAAAAATGCTAGTCCAGCATGATATGCCCAAATGCTCCACAGGGGAAAAGATCTCGTGGAAGACCAAGGGAAACCCTACGTAGAACTATCATTAGGGAAGGCTCGCTCATGGGCCACTCAAACATCCAAGACCTACAACAGATCGCAATGAACCGCCATGCATGGAGAGTCATGACCTCTGCCCTATGTGCCGCACTCGACACAAGAGGAAAGACTAACTAACTAACTAATTCCACTGGTGTCAAACAAATTCTCAACTACAACTTCTTAATATATTCCATTATAACCTATAACAGTGGTTTTTAAGTTGAGGGGTGGGGGGCCACCAAGAAGTTTCAAGACGGCATCAAACAATTTTAAAATTGAGCTCATTTTTACTCATAACAACCTGTTATACTAACATTTTTTCCAGTTTAAATTTTAAAAAATTGTAACTATAAAATTAACACACAAAAAACCAAGGATGTTTGGTTTTTGTAAGTAGTTTGTAATCTAGCTCTCTTATGAATTATTGTTGTGTGCTATCTAATGTCCGCAATACTCAGCCCACGACCAAGTGTTTACAGGTATAGATCTAAACTTGACACAGAATGAATTAAGACTTGTGGCTGTTAGCTCTGCCTTACATCAGGTTTATTGATTCAACACAAAAGGGTATTTACAAGCCCTCACACTGTCAATATTTCACGCTCAGATACGCAGACATTAAAGTACAGATTTATACCTGTAGACACTTGGTCGTGTGTTGAGTATTGTGGACATAAGATAGCATTAAAAAAAACGTTTTGTCTGAAGTGACAATTCTGGTTTACAGTACCTGCAACTTCATAACATCGCCACAGGCTGGGGCTCCAACAAGCCCAGTTCCCACATTCTTATCCTCTTTGTCCAAAGAACCAACATTCCTGGGGTTCTCATAGTGATCGATCACCTGCAATTTATTAAAGAAAAGAAGACAAATCAATAACAGCAGGCTAATCGCTAGTTATTTGTCCGTCTGTACACTGAATCATCTGTATAGATGACGACATCACCTGGTCAAGTGAACATGTGGATGAGGGCTTTCATTTCAGCATCAGCGGCTGCTTAGCTCCATTTCCTGCAATACCTGGCCGGGGTGAATATTATCTGAATGTGCCTCTGAAACTGTTCTGGTGTTTCTATCCACTCAGTACTGAGCCTGACAATGGACAAATTTAGCTAGTGGCATTCTCTGCTTCCGCCCCCTTTTTGGGTGTTTAACTTTGGCCATTCATAAGCATCAACACTGTACAGACTGGGCTAGTGGATAATGAAGAATCTATGACATTAACCATGATTGTGTGGCATGGAAGTAAAGCAGGGTGAAACCCATCTATGCTGCCTTTGAAGCAGGAGTATTTATAACCAACCACTCATGGGAATAATTAGTAGAAGTACCTTGGCTGTAGCATCGAAGGACTGAGCCCACATGGAAATGCCGAGTGTCCATTTACGTCAATTGTGATAACATAACATTAACCCGTAAACACTGTGCAGAAGGTGTTTTTATGTCAGCAGCAACACAAAGGTACACCTTTGCCTTAGCCATCTTGTGTCTAGTGACCATATCTGGCAGGTCGAGGCAGTTATCGCATGGTGTAACATGAGATGTCTCTTCATTTTGCACTTTTTTTTTGTAGCTGAATGACAGCATCAACATGATAAAAAAAAATCTATCAAAACACTTAAAACAGCAGTTATGTTTTAGACAAAGTCCTTGGTAAAATTTAAGTATTTGCATCATGCTCTGAAGATTGTGGGTTCGATGTTCGATGTCTAGCTGGCCATGTGTTTTAGTATGTTCACTTGTTCCTACAGCAAGGTGCTATCATCGTTTGTATGTTAGAGGTGATGTGTTCAGTCATCAGCATGGTAACTAAACTATAGCTTTCGGTTTTTAATAATTTAAGATCTCTAGACAGTGTCCTTCCACCTATTTCTAATAAAACTTCGGCTATTCTTCGAATAACGGTCCTAAATTATCGAGGCCAAAATATACCTTAACTAACAGGACTCAGTCACATGTAAATTGCGGAATTCCTGCGACCTAAATTGCAGACTTCCAGCAACTACCGCCACAGCTGGGAGTATCTCCCGCGCCACGCGGAAGGGGTTAAACTAGATGGCTGGGACTCACGAGAAGCAGCTACTGCATCTCCTGCAGCTTCCTTCATTTTATTTACTCGTGAGTCCCAGCCATCTAGTTTAGCCCCACTCCGCACCGCCTGTAGCGTCGCTGGAGATACTCTCGGCGGTAGTGGCCAGAAGTCCACATTGACATGTGACTGAGGCTCTGTTAGGGTATATTTTTGGTGTCGATAATTTTAGACCGTTATTTGGAGGATAGCCAAAACTTTTTTCTATCAAATTTTTTGAGTGCTAATCAATACATGTCTAGTAGTTAATTATTATATACATAATATATGATGGGTTCCGTTTTGACCTCTGTAGTTGTTTGATTTGTGAGTGATGTTTCAAAAATCCCTTGGGGTCACTGATGGAGCTATGCTTTCATCTATGGTCTATGCTGCTCTCATGCTTTGGACGGCAGTGGGCAAAAAAGCTACTGTAGAACAGAGACAAACCCATATGGAAAAACATGAAAACCAAGCGGCATTCAATATTGAATCTAATCTTATGTAGACTTATGTGCTCCCGTTATTGAAATGAAAGTCAAAGACACAAAGTGCAAAAAAAGATGAGATTGATGAGATCATCAGAGAAAAGAGCAAGCGGCATTTTCTAATCATTCATGTGCTCCCGTTACTGATATGAAAATCTAAGACACAAGTGCAATAAAAGATGAGATCATTTAGAGAAAAGAGCAAGCATCATGTCATCCCACCTCCTCTCGGTAGTTCAAGTTTCTACTCAATTCACATGTCATCCATCCCATTCAAAGATTACATTACATAACACAATAATTCGATGCATTTTTTAGATTTTTTTTTAAACAACAGCCAGCACTTACATTTTTGTGATATCCTGCTACAGGCGCAATGATGCCTGTATCAGTTCTGAAGAATATCGTCTTCGTTAGCTGCATACATCCTCGAAACATCGCCATTCTGATTGCGAAAAAATGTTTAGAATGACAGTGTGGCTATCAACTTGACCGAACTATAGAGCGTTTGACCTCGCGGAACGATACAATGTTTACTGCCTCAACACAAATATTGCCAAATGTAGATTTAAAAATGTATTATATTCAAAAATTATGATAGAAAAATAATTACAATTCGTTTATAGTATAAATATTTGGTAAGCAGATTAAAATGCTTTTTAGCATTGAATTAGCTCGGAATATCTTTGCGTGGTCGGAGACACTTCCTGTGTGCTTGCACAACATGTTGTGTAAGTGTGTTGATCAGCCAACCGTGTCTTTTGAGTATTGTAAATAAATACACTTTAATAAATGGCCCTAAGGTTTTATGATCGACTTATGGCTAAAAAATTGGAACTTTTCTGTTAGATTTTATTTAAAAATATTAAAATGTAAAAAAATAAAATTCGTTTTATTAAAAATTCTATTTTTTTTTTAAATGAATGTTTTCATCATTTTTACTATGTGGGCATTTGCTGGAAAGTGAAGGTAGTTATCATGGTGTTGACCATGTCATCATATTACTCATAGAATGCCAATAAGTCTGTAAAAATGCATCTAGTACCATTTACCTGGTGTAAGTTATGAGAAGGGTCCTTTACTTGAGTTGTATGCATTGACAATGTTTTTCATCTTCTCTGGTGGAAAGTCCTGGCTGTTTGTCCACTTCTGTCTTGTTTTGGAACTTGAGTTCTGCTTACACATCCTCTGTTTTACACTAGATCTAACTTATGTGTAAGCTTACTGTTGGTTCCTCGCCTTTCAAGCACATTCACTAAGACTTTGAAGAAAACCCCTAATTTTTCAAATTTTACATGTTAGTTGGGGACAGGGGCAGTGACTTAAAATTCAAATTGAGTCCCTGAACCCACAAGCGACATTAACAGTTACTTTTTAACATTGCCTGCTTGTATTGAGTGGATCTTTTTCTTATTCACTTCTCCTTATACAGCTTCGGGTGTCAAGGGGAATATAAGGTTCTGCTTCTTGCTTTTCTGGCCGCCTCAACCATGTACACATCCTGCTTTTGTAGAGTTTCTCTGATGTTATCTTTTCATCTTGTTCTTGATCCTCTGTTTTACAGATCAGGCTTATATGTAGGCTCTGTTGGTTACTCACCTCTCAGGCACATGCACTTGGACTTCGAAGAAAACCCCTAATTATTTGCATTTTACAACATGTTAGTTGTGGGATGGGGACAGTGACTTAAAAATGGAGTCCCATAACCCACAAGGGACATAGACAGTTACTTTTTAACATTGCCAGTTTGTATTTAATGTGTCTTTTTCTTCTTCTGCTATTTTTCTCTTCTTCACTTCTTCTTTAACTGCTTCAGGTGTCGAGGGGGATATAATGTGCTTCTTGCTCTTCTTGTCGCTTCAACCATAGACACATCCTGCTGTTGTAGAGTTTCTCTGATGTTATATTTCCATATTTTTCTTGATCTGTCTCATGCTCTACATCCTTTTCCTCTTTTCATTTATGCCTTATATGGTATGGCATCACAAGGCATTCTAAGTGTGTGAACCATTTTATTTGATGTCTTTGTATGTAATTTAGATTTGGTTCTGTGCCAACTTGTTCTCTTTTAACTTCATTCTAGATTTTATCTCTTCTGGTCACTCCTGCAGCCTTTCTGAGACTTATAATTGTCCTGTTGCAACAGGCCTAGCACGCCAGCAGTGGATTCATTATCACTACTAAAAAATAAATAGAGATATTTAATGTATATATGGTGTTATTATTGTTATGTGTTTACTCTTGATGAACTGATTATTTTAATTCTTCATGTAGGATTGACACCAGTTTTTCTGTGCTGATTTCGTTTCTGCCTAACTGATGGCAACATTAATAAGAAAATAATAGTTCTTGTCATCTAAGGATAAAGCATTGTTGGAATATCCCATAATGGCTGCCAGTCTTTCAAACACGGCTGGCTTGGCTGTTGCATCTTTATCAAACCATGATAGAAATGAAATCAGCATTGTGATCAGGTTCAGTAAAAATCAGTCATACATTATTGATATTGATGCCAACAACACAATCAAGGATTTAAAAGAACATGTGGCAAGAGAGTCAAACATATCTTCAAGACAGATAAGCTTTGTGCTTGGAGGACTGTTGCTAAATGATAATTCAGTGTTAAAGGTAAGAAATCAGTCATTACATGCTTGCAAACAAAGAGCCTTAGTTTACTGTCGTACTTACACAATAACTTCTTCTCTTCTTCTTCTTCGCGTTCTCATAAAGTTCTGTTTCTCATCTTCTTCGCGTTCAGAACCTGAGGGTTGTGTGTGCATCCTGTAAACTCTGACTCATATGCAGAGTTCTGCCTCTTGCACTCCGACTTCAAATGAAGCTCCCAATTAGTTCTTGGACTGCTTTGGGTAGAACGGGCTAGTTGTTCTTGTTTTCCCTTTAATAGGGCCCCGGAACTCACACACACTGTAACTGTCTTTTACTGCCGTTATTCCGCTTATGTGTTCCAGTGCCTCATTGGGGGGATAGACCCTCCAACCCCCAACAAGCATGTCATAAAAGTCTTCAGGGGTTTGTGGAAATTTGATGTGTTGGGCCAAAAGGTGCAGATATTTCAGCTGCCCTTTCAAGAGGGAGCACAGAAGAAGAAGACTGCCTTTATGACTCCACTTTTGCTTAGAATAGGGGGGTCTTTTTTTACCCTTAGAATTTAGGGCTTCATGGCAGCTGCCACGAACATTCCCTAATAGAAAATATATCTTATCAATTACCAAGGTTTTGAACCCAGGTCTCCTGAATGAGAAAATAGCACTAACTGTTGAGCCAGATTCTCTTCACAAACATGAGAGTAACAAGATATTTTACGTTCATTATTGTGGATATCAGCATCATGAAATATGTCTGTTCTTTTTTCTTGTTACCTCTTCTAGAGTATTGGCCCTAAATGACTATGTTTGGCCGTCCTTTCATTTGCCACATATTTGTCTTTCTTTTGTTACCCATCTGATTTTTTAACTGTCTTGTTTGTTGTTATCCGCCTTTGTCATTAACTCTCTTTTCTTGTCTGCTGTTATTCACCTCTGTCATTATCTCTCCTATTAAGCTAGCAATCCAGACACCTTTCACTTTTTTCCAGATCACAGAAATATTTTTCTAGTGGAAGAACTTAATGTAAGTTTGGCTGGCTGAATTGTTTTTCTTTTTTCAAGACTTCTCATGATTGGCTGTATTTTGTAGCTAGGTTTTATATGAGATATGATAACCAGCACCCAACTAAGGGAAGTCACTGTAAACTAAAAAAGCAGCCTGGTAACACTGACCGTATTACCTGCTGTGTCTTTAGGATTCAATAAAATATAGACCAAATCTATTGAGAGTAAAGATTGGCACAAGAAGTACACTGGACATACAAACAGTCTTTTCAACCAGCATGGGACTGGCACTGTTAACTGTGGGGTGTTGAGATGTTGAAGGGGAAATCTGAGCCCTTGTTGATGTGTTCAGAGTATGGTGAAGATAACACATCTCATGGACCAAATCTAATATTTCCAATTACACCCTGGCAGTTTGTGAGGGGGCAATCTCTGGACTTGTACGGAACCCTTTACAGATGACAAAAAGTATACTTGAATTCAAAACAATTATTTGATGATTGTAGCAGGTGTTATCTATTAATCAACCTGCTCAGTGGGGCATATAATTATTAAAACAACTGTTTTTAAAAAACAGTAAACCTTAGATTTCTCATTACATTACCACTTAATGTGATAAAAAATCAGGTTATGTTACAGTTTTCTTGTGGTAATTAGAATATGATTTTTAATAACTATATAGAACCCTATAATTCTGTACAGAAATAGTGAACAAATGCAAAGTGGCTAAAGAAGCCTGACTGAATTAAATGTGTACAGAGGTTGGGGTAAATCACAGGAAAGACTCACATTCCATGTACCAACAGATAAATATGTTAACAGGAAAGATGACACATAACAGCACTGGATGTTTAAAATCAAAAGATGGCGACCTATTAATGGGACATAGTAATATAATTAACAGACTGGTTGAGTATATAGGATAATTGTGTGATGATAATAGACCAGATGTAGAACTGCAGACCAACAATGATGGTCCACCAATAATGACTGCAGAAGTTGAGGATGCATTGCACCCGAGCCAGACATATCACTGGAAAAAATCTAAGCACTGGAATATTTTGGATTTGAAATAATAACTAAACTTTTAAATGATATTTATAATAGTTGGTGCACTCTAGATAACCTTTTAAGATCCATATTTATAGCTCTGCCAAAAAAAACAGGCGCTTTAAAATGTGAAGACCATCGCACAATAAGTCTTCTGAGTCACATGACTAAGATTTTACTGAGAATAATTATGAGAAGAATAAGAAACAAAATTAAACCAGAAATCAGCGATGAACAATGTAGATTTATTGAAGGAAAAGGTACAAACAATGCCAAATACATCCTAAGGACATTGTCAGAAAGAGCTATAGAAGTAAAGACTGATTTGTACTTATGCTTCATAGACAATACAAAAGCATTTTGACTGTGTGAAACATGAAGAAGTAATCAAACTATTAGACAAATTAAACATTGATGGAAATTTTCTTCGAATAATAAAGAATGTATATTGGCAGCAAACAGCAGCTATAAGAATTAACAACTGTTTAGGTACATTTCAGAGCATAAAGAGCGTACGACAAGGATGTGAACTGTCACCTGATTTATTTTAACTATACAGCGAATATATAATGAGACCTTTAATTGATATGCCCGGAATTGTGGTTGATGGGCACAATATAAACCATTTACGTTATGCTGATGACACAGTCATGATAGCAACAAGTCAGAAAGAACTACAGGAAATGATAGACATTGTGGTGGTAGAAAGTGGAAGAATGGGCCTCAGTTTGAATAATGGGAACACAGTAGTAATGGTGGTATCAAAGAAAAGAATTATTCCTAAATGTGTAATAAAAGTCAATGGTGTTATTTTGGGACAATAACAGAAATTTAAATATTTGGGCACATGGATAACATCAGATGGAAGATGCATAACTGAGATAAGAAACAGAATAGGACAGGCAAAAACTGCATTTTATAAAATGAAGAACATCTTACGCAATATGTCTCTGTCATTAAAGGTTAGAAAAAGAATTCTTGCTTGCTACAGAAATCCCGTTTAAACATATGGCTGTAAGTCCTGGACAATCGGAAGACAGGCCAAACAGTTTCCTGAGCCTCAGAGATGTGGTTTTACAGAAGAATGCTTAAAATACCTTGCACAGCCAAAAAGAGCAACCAAGAGATTTTGAAAAAGGCGGGAGCCCGAAGACAACTTATCACAGACATCAGAAGGAGACAGTCATCAGTTTTCTACCATGTTATGAGAAGAGGGAAAATGGAACATTTTGTGACCACTGGAAAGATCTGTGGAAGGAGAGAGAGAGGAAGACAAAGAGAAGATTCTTGACAGTTTTGCTGCATGGCAGGGAGGTCTGTCAGCACAAGAACTAATACAGGCTGCAGGAGATCACAGATTTTGAAGAGGCAAGGCACCTGATGATGGTGATGATGATAGAACTTTATTTATACATAGTTCTAAATACCCAATGTGCAGAGGTTCAGGATGGGTCCTTTGCTTTTACTTTTAAGTAATACTTAAAATATGGAATTTAAAATGATGTCATTATTTTTCTTTGTTGGCAATTCTTCAGGACTGTGATCTCGGGGTATGCACCACTATTCATGCATTCTGCTGGTGTGATGATGGCTTAAACAGTGGAGATGTAGCTCTTAAAATTCCTCTCCCTGGAGCTCAGGGAGTTCAACCTGTAACTGAATCTCAGATTCCTGAAGCTAGGGAATCAGATGTGGATGTAGGAGAGTCGTTCCCTGTACACCAGTCTGTTGCTGGAGGGTCTGATATTGATATCAGAGAACCATTGAGTCGAGGCCACTGCTCTTCTGCGACTGTAGGATCTGATGTTGATATCAGAGAACCATTCGGTCGAGCCCGCTGCACTGCTGCAGCTATAGGGTCTGATGTTGATGGAGCTGCTGGCACCCATGCAAGAGAAAAGACGCTGGGTGACAAGATGTGCAGCAGAACAGTGCGACAGAATGGTATGTAAACATTCTTAATGTGAAACTGGGGACATTTTTTGAACACTTTCTTATATCTATTCATATTTTTATGTCAGAATTCTGACAATTCCCAAGTAAAAAATACCTATGATTTGCACTGATAACACAGTAGCAGGTATCATTACAAATCTGAAAATCTAGACCCAGCAAGAAGAGAAACAGGTAACCACATTATGAAAATCTACCAGGGGGAAAAACTGCTGCAAGGAAAGAATCAAAATCAAAGTTGAAGCATTAAGAAATAAAATTATCTGTACTGAAGCTCATATATAGATGTAGGACTGAAACTGTATAAGTTACCTTTTTTATATATCTTTGTAAATTTCGAAATTTGTTTTTAAACTTTAGATACATTTATTAGTGACCTTTGTTAAATGGCTGTTTGTGTAAGGATTTGGAGGAAAGGGGGAGGAGGGAATTTCCGTGGAATCATAGCTCATTTTATTTTAACATTCTCATTGTTAAAATCAAAATAGGAAGTTGATGATGATATTTGATTATTTTCATATGATTCTGTTTTACATTTTCCAGCTAATTTGTTCACATATATTTTTCATTTATCTTTGCAGAGTGTCACAGGTTCTTTGTCTTCTGTAAACTTTGTGACTGTATCCGTCCAGCAAAGTTGAGGTTGAGTTGTACAGAATGTGGCAATGGAGCGTTTATTTTAGAACGAGTAAGCTTTGTATGTTTTTTTAAATAATGTATTGTTGAGACGTTTATCTGACTATATCTTTCAGTAAACACGTGTTACTCGTTAGTCCTGGGGTCGGTACTGCCATAGCCATGTACAGTGTTATATTTTCCATTTTCTAAAAATGGAAGGCCAGCTTTATACTGAGGGGTGTTGGGAAAAAAAAGGGGGGGGGGGCAGCATTACCTTCTTCCACACACATCTAGGGTGACCATAATGTCTTGAGCTAAAAATGGGACATCCCAAGCATGTCAGTTTAACCCAACTCTGTTTTCTTCTATGTGCCTTTTTGAAAGGGTTAATTGCTTGCTTGAAAATGGTATTAATACCCGTACCGTGTCACCGAGAAATGAGTGAAACAGTTTCCTCTTTAACTGCACTGAAAAAACATGCTGCAGTGAAAATTTTCACCAGCACATTTAGGCTTTAAAATTATCCAGAGCTTTTTAACCCTAGAAAAATAGGTGCCAGTACTCACTATAAAGTGTCTGTTACAGTAGCGCCAAAAAACTGAAGCACTAAAAAGCTACAAGTACTGCATACTGCCAGAAAAAAAAACTTGAAGTATCTCAAACTATTTAATTTAATAAGGTCTACAAACATAACTAAATATAAGTGTGTATATTCTGTTCTCGAACTGATCGCTAAATTTGTATAAAACAGGACCATTGGCACCTTTTTTAGACTGTCTAGATGAAAACTGGACATATGGTCGCCCTACACGTATCCCTCCCAGACTGTTCCCTAAACATTTCTGAATCAGCTACTACTCATTTAATCCCCCTCAGCACAAAGAAACATCTACAAAGCATATTTATCCCCACCCTATGCTACCAATGCCAGACATGATCACTCATAACAGACCATTAAAGAAAATTTATTAACGATGGAGATGTGGTGTCTGAGAAAGGCTGCAGGAGTGACCAGATGACCAGCTTGAAATTTTTAACAGCATCATTTTGATCAACATCATGGCACACATATAATAATACATAAGTACTGCGTTCTTCTTCTTAATTAAGTCCAAGTCCAAAGAAGTTCAGCACAATGAACAGGCGGGGATCCTGAAATACTTTGGGTAGATTTTAACTCAAAATTTTGCCCGGGCAGCGCTGTTACGCTACTCTTTTCGATTTCCGACTGCCAAGGGATTTTTTAAAAACTGTACAACAATGCACACGGGCGTCCGATCTCACTGTCCAGAGACCAGGGAAAATTACTAGAAGTCTTAGTCCACGTGAAAGAATGCCAGCCCTTACCGCGGATTGAACTTGGAACCTCTAGCACTTGAGGTAGACACCTTGCCTTGAGACTGCACAGCCCTCCCCCCTCCCCTTCCCTGATAAAATCAGGAATGAGGTCCTAAGAAAAAAGTTGACACAGAACCAGTACTGAATTATATACAATTAAACAGTTTGCCCACATAGAGGGAATGTCTTGTGATACTGTAGCATGCGAGGCAGACACCAAAAAAGGAGAGCAATGTAGAGCAGGAGATAGACCAGAACAAGGTAGAAACTGTACAACAGTATGATGGTCGAGGCACCCAGAAGAGCAAGAAGCAAATCCCTATTTCTTCCTCAACACCTAAAGTCATAAAAGAGGATTGTGTTAATTTATTTATATATTGACTAATTTTTTTTTTTCAAGAACCCATTCCAAATATTCCAGTAAAGTTCCTGTGTCTTTGTCTTGATTTTTAAAACTAAAAATGTTTCATCTATAACTTGTATTATATCAAAGTTCCTAATCTTACTGAATCTTATTCTGCAAAACTTGTAACAGTGAGCTAATTGACTTTCTTTTGTTGAATTATCACACTTTCACATTATTTATATTGGAAAACAGGGACCTTCCAACTGGGAGGACATATCATCGAATACTACCTTGAAAGGAGTTTGTACAACACCCAGCTGTGATTGCAATACCCCAGTAAGTTGAACAGTGAATTTCAGCATTTTAAATGTTTGCTCATTTTATATATAATATATATTAATTGTAATAAACCTTGGCTTGACTTGGACTGCGCCTTGGCTTACTACTTATTGGCTTTAGCCACGGCTCACTCTCTGGATGTTACTGCTACACAACTTGCACTACTTTAACGTCTAGAGTTGACAGCACAAACGCCGCTCAGCTTCTTGGTACATTCTGTCAGTTTATTCTCGTCCATTTATTTCACATGTTCAAACATTATTTACACTTTATCACTCACGACATATTCAACACTAACCATTTGCGCAACATAAAGACGACATCTTCAAATACTACAACCGTCTTCTCTGACTTCTGATGATCGACTGACCACGAGGCTAGCTCGGGCTTTCCCTCGCTTCCTCGACTAGGCACAAGTATCTCGTGCTGTCCCTTGTTGCACGGACTTTCTGCTTGCCACTATGTAATCGTGAGAACCATGCAAAGCAGGGTCATTACATTAATAAATATATTTTAAAATCATGGAATCAAGAAAGAAGAAGAGGGAATTACCCTAAATATTTTTAACACTATAACAACAAATACAGTAAAAGTGAGAATTGACAAATGTTGTGTATTTTAGAACCCCATCGAAAATGAACAGTCTACTGCATTTTTTAGTCATATTGGGAGAAGCAGAACACAGGAGTATGTCGTGACAATGGAAAATTGACTGTGAAGAGAGGCAGAAGGAGACAAAAGAGAGGCAGAAGGAGACGAAGCGTGAAAGTGCTGAGCAGTATGGTCTTCTTCTTCTTCTCCTCCTACTTAGCGTTCACCAGCTGTAAACTCCGGTGGAAAGTTCTAGTTATTCATCTGCTTCTGGACTGAAGTTCTATTTCAGAACCTGAGTATTGCATGCGTTTCTGTTTTACATTTCCGAATCGTTTAAATGCGGACTGTTGGGTCCATGCCTCTCAGGAAGTTGCACTCCGACTTTGAAGAAAGCTCCCAATTAGTTTAATCTTATGACATGCTTTTGGGTAGGCTGTGGCTTGTTTTTCCTAAAATAGGGTCCCAGAACCCACCCAGAGAGGCAGTGTGGTTTGGAACCCACACAGAGAGGCAGTGTGGTGTGGAACACACAGAGGCAATGTGGTTTGGAACCCACACAGAGAGGCAGTGTGGTGTGGAACACACAGAGGCAGTGTGGTTTGGAACCCACACAGAGAGGCAGTGTGGTGTGGAACCCAGACAGAGAGGCAGTGATGTGTGAAAGAACTTCTATGTCAGAAATGGCTGCCAGTACACAAGACAAACGTGGATGGGCATAAATACCAGCATTGACCATGGAAAAAAAAATTAGTTACATATCCTTTACAGGAGGTTGCAGAACTAACCCAGCATTGTGTGTGCGTGCATGTGTTTGTAATTTCACTAGGCAGTTTTGTTTTCAGTAGTTTGCCATTACTTCTGAATAGTCAACTCTCAGTACCACTGTCGAAACCAGCACTAGGCAATTTGCTCTGAAAACACCAAAACCCGGCGCTCGGAATTACGAAACACGTTTGCAATGCCGAAGCCACAGACTCTGACATGAAGTTTTAGAAGATGTATCTGAACACTGCAGTCTGCTGAGGAAACCGCAACACTGAACAAGCACCTAGTTGAATTAGGACTCTGGAAATGAGGATGTACAGAAGAATAGGTCATATTTCATGAAAACATGGGGTCTGGAAACGCTGGGAATGAAAAGAGTTAATGAAACACATTAAAAAAAAAAAGAAGAAGTAGAAGAAAAGACAAATAAAATGTTTAAAATGAGAACCAGACAATTTTCAGAATTTCTGTAAATTATCTGATAAGAGTAGATTGTGGAAGAGAACTAGATATTCTGTCTCACTGTGTCATGGTCATTGATATAAGAGACCTTAGATTTTACACTAAGGCTTCATTGTCTGTTGTGTGACAAGCTGTTAACTTTAGATGTGCACAACTTATTTGTTCTAATTTTCCTTACTTGCTTGCCCCATCATGTATCATGCCTGGTAGCACATGTGATGTTATATATCTGTTTAATGTTTTCTCATTCAGTTTCACTGGCGGACATTTTCTGTGTAACTCCACTGACTCTTTGAGCATTCTCTCTGTCTGTGTCTCTTCTTCTGACACTGATTACTGTGATCTAACACACACACGCACACACAAATGGCTGTCTTGCCCTTTATAAGATTAAACCTGTCTTTATAAATTTGTCTGCTTGTTGTCCACTTACTGTAGCATAGACCCACAACCAATTTATGCCAGGCTGTCCTATCTTTTGTCATCTGCTGCAGCTCAGTCCGTGTCTTTCCAACGTTTTTCGCCTGTCTCTATTTCTCTACCTTGAATCTGTTAGTCCCCCTCCGTCATTTTGCCCTTTTTTTTCTTTCTGTACAAGAACATGCTGGTTATAGTATTATCAGGTTTTCTCTCTGTCCTGTTAAGTGACATTGTCTTTCTTACCATTCATTTCATTGAAATTCATTTTGTTCTGTTCCTGTGTTAGGTATGGTGGTTTAACTTGTTTTTCTCCCCCAGAAATTTTACCTGAGATGTAGTCAAAGCCACGAAGGAGAGCTGGAAGGAACATCTGTGGTGCTAAAACATGTACAGTCTAACCATCGAAGAATAGCATGTATCATCTGTGAAGATGTTGTGTAAGTATTTCGTCTTCTGCGTTCACCTGAAGATATAAATGTGTTGTGCCCATTTACAATATGGCTGCAATATTTGCGCCTTTCGGCCTTCGCATCCAACTTCTGCAGGCATTTGATGGCCTGGTTAACCTTCTCATGTGTAAGTATTTTATTCTGATCTTACCCATGGCCATTAAGTGACTGTCCTCGCCCATATGGTTTCGGGGGTCCTATTTGGTCCTAAGTTATGAAATAGCAATGAAAATAATTTTATGGTTAGGGGTCACTACAAAATGTATTAAAGGATCATGGTGTTAAGAAGGTTGAGAACCCCTGCTCTAGTAGATGGCTAATTAGGGGTTTGCTAAAATCAGAGGTGTTGGGCAGAAGCATGCAAATATTGCAGCCTAGATTTAAACAGCAACATAATGTACCAACTACCCTTTTAAGGGTGAGCATAGAGGGAAGACTAAAGAGTTAATGTGTATGTTTGTTGGCATTCAAATGTTCTTAAACTTAATCTTTTAATTTTTAATAATTGAGTACCTTTCTTCTTTATAACAATTTTTTCCCTGCAGGTCTCATATCTTAATATTCCCTTGTTCTCTTGGTCATGTGATTTGCCTGGAATGCTTTCGTCAGTATGGTTCTACTTGCTTAAGTGAACGTCGATTTGTTGAACATCCTCTACATGGGTATACTCTGCCTTGCCCAGGTGATTTATTGTGTTTTCTTTATCTATGTACGCTGTTTTATTTTATGAAATGTATGTAATTTAGTGGGAACAGAAACTATCAAATACAGAGTTTCTAGAAAGAGTGGGAATAAAGAGAGTTGCTGAAAGAAATAAAGGTAAAATTTTAATATTTTGGCCTTATTAAAAGACATTACATTAAAAATGAAAATTTTGCTTTTTTTTTTCTTGTTACTTCTTCTTATTCTTTTTCTTCGCGTTCACCAGCTGTTAACTCTGACGAAAAGTTCTGGTTGTTCATCCACTTCTGGACTGCAGCCCTGTTCCAGAACCTGATTGTTGCATGTGCATCCATTTTACAGATCTGACTTATTTGTATGCAGACTGCTGGTTCCTTGCCTCTCAGGCAGATGCACTCCGACATTGAAGGAAGCTCCCATTTAGTCGACTCTTACGACATGCTTTTGGGTAGGCAGTGGGTCTCTTCTTGTTACTGAAGCAGCTTCGGTGTGGATTGCAGCTTCTGCTCACCACAACAATCTTTGTTGGAGCTTTTATAGGTTTAGAGTGTGGTTAGTGCCTTGTGGGAGAGCATGTACAGTTTGGAGGAGCAGATGGATCACCACAGTCTAGTAAGATTGATGCATCATCATCACAACAGCTCAGAACATGATTCCTTAAAAACGACACAAGAAACAGATTTACATTACAGAAAAAACTTTCAAGCTGATAGAAGAAAGAAGAAATTTAAAACAATTAGGGACAGAAACAAATAGCCATGCATATAGGAACCATACAAAAGAAATCATAAGAGCTATCAGAGGAGATAAAAAACAGTTTATTATAAATACCTGTAACAGAATTGAACAACTCCAAATGCAAGGAAGAAACAGAGACATGTTTAAAGAAATTAAAACATTGAAAGGCGAATTCATGCCTTTTTTCATGTAATAAGTGATAAAAATGTTAACACATTAACGGAAACTAAAGACATTAGAAAGATGAAAAGAATAATGCAGAGAAATGTATGAGGATCTGACAGGTAATTAAAAAACAGCTTATGAAAGTTATGAAAAAGAACCAGAGCCTTTACTGGATGAGGTACGATCAGCAATACACAGCATGAAGAATGGAAAGTCATCAGGTTGCGACGAAATACCAGCAGAACTAATTCAAGCAGGAGGAGAGGCCAGCGTCCAAATCTACCATGCATTTTGCACGAAGATCTGGAACAGAGGCATTTGGCCTAAAGTGTGGAAAAGAACAATCTATATCCCTATCCCAAAGAAAGGAAATCTGAAACTATGCACCAACTTACGAACCATCGCATTAATAAGTCATGCTAGCAAAATCCTTTTACGAATTATCATGAAGAGGATTGAAAGGAAATTACAATGTGAGCTACATGAAGCACAAGTGGGTTTCAGACAGGGTAGATGAACTAAGGATCACATCTTTAATATGAGAATAGTTTTTGAAAAATTCAGAGAATACAACGTGGAATAGATCTTCAAGCTTGTTTTATTGATTATGGCAAGGCATTTGATTTTGTCCAACATCAGAAACTGGACTATTATAATAAGAATGGGGTTTTCAGCGCATTTAGAGCATTTAATTGAAAATCTTTATCATGAACAACAAGCAGCCATCAGAGCAGCTGGTGAAACATCAGATTGGTTCGAGGTGCGAAAGGGGTGTGAGGCAGGGGTGCATTCTCTCACCATACCTTTTCAATATATACGCAGAAAATATAGTGAGAAATGTCAAAATGACCAGACTTGTGACAGTTTTGATCCGCTCAAAATTGGTGGCAACCCTATTCCGGAACTCCGCTACACAGATGACACAGTCCTCCTTTCGAACAGCGTAAAGGGGATAGAAAATTTAATATTGTCTGTCCAAAAGCACAGTGAAGATCAAAATCTGTTCTTGAATTTAAAGAAAATGAAATTAAAGTCCACAGATAAAAATAACAATAAATGATAAAGAAATGGAAAATGTCACAAACTTTGAATATCTAGACTATAATAAATAGCAATGGAGACTGTTTGGCAGAAATTAAAAGGAGGATGGCCATAGCAATGAAAGATTGAACAGCCTTAAAAGTCTTGGGTTAAGCACCAGCAAGGAGATCAAAATTCAAATTTTAAGAGCATTCATCTTCCCTGTGGACTACCTCCCAGTCCTTAAGAAAGAGAATAGGGGCTTTATACATGGTACCAGGAAGGAGGGGCAGGGGCCAACCGACACGAAGATGGGCACAGGCAGGAGAGCTGGTGAGAGACCAAGTTTCTTTCAGGCAAACCATGATGAGAGCGACATTCTGCAAAGGACCTGCTACATGATGATGATGATGACTATTGCAATAAAAGCTCACGGCCAGCTAATCGAAGGAAAATTATTTTTAAATATTGACTTGAAAGACCAGAATAAACACTTGAAGTTAACTAAGAGCAAGGGAATATATTCATGGAAAACGTAAATTAAAAGCTTACTGCATATCCAGATATCTGGGTAGCAGTATTCACAAAGAATGGGTGGAAGATGGTGATATTAAAATAAGAAATTTGAAAAAAAAGTTTTCCTAATGTTAAAACATTTTTTGGAGTCAGAAAAAAAACTAGTACCAAGCTTAAATATTTACGTTCAGGTGTCAAATCGATTCTTCTCTACAGGGCAGAAACAGTGAGAATTATTAAAACGATTATTAATAAACTACATTCACTCAATTTGTGGTGCTTGGGCAAAATAGAATGACTAAGACATTATGACTCCCCTCCCCCCCTCCTTGAAACAAATAAACTGCCATAACTATCTGTATGCCATATGTGGGTTTTGGAGACCCATTTGGGGGAAAGGGGGGGGGGGGGTACACTCACTGCCCCCTTACAAGCATGCCGTAGAAGGCAACTTCTTAAGGGTTTGCTAAAATCATATGTGTAGGACCAAAAATGCACAGATATTGCAGCCTAGCTGTAAACAACACAGCGTATTAACTACACTTTTCATGTCAAATACAGAAGACTGCGGCAAACTAGCTTCTTATTATTACTTAGATAGCAATGTGTTTTTTTTTAACGATAATAATCTTGTGCTTCAGTCATAATAACCAAAAAGAAATAACCCTTTTTTTTTCCTAGCTGGTTGCGTCGACTCACATATAGAAGAGAGTCATCATTTCATTTTGCTGGGACCTGAGAAGGTACACCTTGATTATTTCTCTGATAGTGTTTGTTTTAGGATTGATACATACTTAGTGGTTCAGTACTGAAATTTTGATGGAAAAACGTTTTTGTTTGTGATGTGTTATATTTAAGCCATGGAATTGGTAAAAACACATTATTCTTTGCCAATACAGAACTAATACTTAACTTAACATTTGTAAATCTGATGTCAGATCAGTACTGTTGTATGGAGCCAAAACATGGTGAACAACTAAAAGTATAAACTACAACCATGCATCAACTGGTGCCTGTGCAGAATGGAGGGAAATAAATGGTATGATAAACTCAGGTAACTGCCCTGACGGAGAAAAAAACGGCAACACCTAATGCCATTGTGGTCTTGAGTTCAGTTCTTGAAAGTGTTTGAGTTGTCATTTGTTTTACAAGTCTGAATTGAACTTGTTCTGCAAATCATCTTTAGTCTGAAATGTTGATCGAGCAGATCTTTTAAGCATATATTATATATGCCAGTTTGAGATATTAAATATGGCCTTCGTATATTATGGTACATGAAAAACACTTCATGAAATCTTACCAGTTGTTACACTAACAGAAAAATTAATGTTTGAATCCTGGTTACATATCTGAAAAAGTATGCAGGTTACACTTTGAAGCAGTATTTGCAACTTGTATTAACTTTCTTCTTCTTTTTTTCTTTGCGTTCACCTGCTGTAAAATTTAGCAGAATGTGCTGGTTGTTGTCTGTTTACGGGCTTTGGTCTTGTTCCAGAACTTGAGTTTTGCATTCACATCCAGTTTGTAGATCTGGCTACATTCTACACAGACTGTTGGTGCCTTGCCTCTCAAGTAGCTGCACTTTGACTTGGAAGAAAACACCCCTGATTGGTCACTTTCTATGACCGGATTAACAAATGCTTGATGAAGTGGGAAATGAAAGGCACAAATATCACAGCTTTACTGTAAACAGGCACAATCCAGTTAGATCACTAGGACAAACAAGAAGAAGAAGAAATCCTGTTGCTTCTGGATCTAGACCCACCTCCTCAGACATGCACTAGACATTTCTCTGTGGAGAAATACACTTGTGAAAGATGCTTGTCACCCCACCTGGTAAAACTGACCAAGTGATAATGGAAACTGACCACCACACAGTAGATGTCATCCAGTTAATGGAGTTCGGGTTACGCCGGTGTGTTGGGAAATGAACAGGCGGACGGACTGGCTGGCTCTGCACAACTTGGTGGAATACTGCTACATGATAGGGCAGATGTGGTTAGTGCCTTGTGGGAGAGCGTGTACAATTCGGAGGAGCAGATAGATCACCACAGTCTAGTGAGATTGATGCAGTTGGGGGTGACGAGAGGTTCTGGCAGAAGCTCGAGGCTCAGAGGAAAGGCAAGACGGACGTTTAATCAGAAAGCTACTGGCACCATTAGTATCGGACTCTTCGCTGGCTGCTGAAGATGGGGACGGAGCGCTTATGGGAATGCCCCGAGTGCTGTGATGTTGGTTCTTTAATCAAATCAAATCAGATCAGTTAATGGAGTTAACTGTTGTCCTTTAATACCTGTAATGATGCTATAAATAGGGATAACGCCAGGGGATGACTGATATAATTGGGGAAGTCCCTGAGAGCATGGGTTTCACGGAGATATGGTGAAACGACAGGAAAGAGTAGTCACGTGTGAATGGTGAGATCTGGGGGATTGAGAATCAGGCGGGCATTCGGTGACTGGGCCCCAGAGAGAAAGGATGTGAAATGAAGCTGTGAAGATGAATGGAGAATGACGAGAGCATGTGGATCTGAATCGGCGAGGAATGAATGACCGTGAAGGCCAGCTGTTATGGTACCCTGTTTGATTGTTAAAGCCAGCCGTGAATATGTCAACGTCTATTGTCCGAATGCTGTAAGTGGATTCTCCTGTGATTCGTGTATTGTGCTCCAGTGATAATAAACTCGTGAAATGTGCCGCTAGTGTCAACCGTGTTAGAAGTTGTGTGACCGTGAAGAAGATCATGTCTGCTTTGATTGAGTTGTGACCCTCTAGACATCAGAGCCAGTGTTAACTCTGCACCACAGATAGCCAGTGTGGAGGAGACACAAGTGCAGTCATTTCATCGAGTCATTACATTGATTCATTACATTGGGGACCCGTCCTAAGTGCGAATACATTGTAATTTATAAGTATGAGTTACAGTGGAGGCTTGTTCTAACTATGGCAGTACATTAGACGTAGTGTTATTGTGGACAGAAGTAAAATTTAGGCAAACACCGGCAGCCGTAAGTTTTGAGTGACTATGTGTGTTGGAAGATGGAGTTTAAAGAAATGTCGGGGTATTATGTAAGACCAGGACATGCTGTCAAAGGGCATTAAGTAAAACCGGGACAACTGAATTCCAGACTCTGGTCATTCTGAGACAAACAAGCTAGCCTGAGAAAAAGTGGTAGAAACACGGCGAAGCAATACTGGGTAATGTATTCACTCCACGTGTGAAAAAATTGCACACGTTTCATCCCGCGACGTGGGAACGCTTGTTCGTCGCTGGAAGAGACAGTGTAAGCTGAACTTTTGACCCTTGTGGTGGGTAATCCACGACGGAAAATTATCAGCAGCAGTATCCCTGTGATCGTTGTTTGACGTGGGTTTTGTTCGTCAAACAAGAGGTCATAAACCAGAGATACCAATTTCGGACTAGATTTCTCCGCAAAAACACTGCATTGCCAGGGGCCAAGACGGCACTCAGTTACAGCAAGCAAGGTCATCAACAACGGTCAAGTACAACACAGTAGCAGATAAAAGGTCATCAGCGACAGCTAACTTGAGGCAACCGTACAGCACACCGGCCATAAATGAATGCCTCAGGTCAAGAATACTTGTCAATAAAAAAGAACGGGGTCCAGTCAGTACCAGAAGTAGTACTTTTACTACTAAATGTTTGTAATACGTCCGTATAGGTGAGTTCAAGTGTTATGGTGTAGGCAAGAAGGAGTGGTGTTTATCAACATTAATTACGTCACGAAATGTTTACAATTTATAATGGATAGACAGTAAAAACAGTGATTAATGTGATAGACTATGACTATTCAGGTTGTAGGGTAAAACTACATACATTCTCTGTAAGAAAAGTATTTCAGTGAGAATATAACATTTATCAACAGTTTGTGGTGACAATTAAAGTGAAATTAATATGCGCTAACTGTGAACATTTAGTGATCTGTGCCAACTGATCAACTTCAGTGTAGATTGTTAAACTACATGGTATAAAGACTTTTGGATATATGTGAATTACTGAATGAGCATAAACTAATGGTAGTCTTTTAAGATCATTTACAGACTTAGACCACGACACAAGACAAGAGCAGTGTCCTACAAAGATCAGAAGAGCCTGTCCACAGACAGTAAAGACGTGCAACGGAGCATCAAGGGCCACAAACCTAATCCAGTCCATTCCAACAGCAGAATAGCAAGGGAGCCATCACCAGGACCAAGGAAAAAGAATTAACTCATTACATTGTTTACATGCTTTCTTTTTTCTAGTTTCAGGTTCTTTGATTGTGATATTCTATTATTCTGTTTAAGTAAAATAGATAATTTTTTTTTTTTTATTTATTAGTTGAGTATAAAAATTTGTTAGGGGATATAATTAAATTTAAACTTTCAATTATTTAGTTAAAGAAGGGTATAAAATAAATAATACGGAATTTATCTTAAATTTAAACAGTTTCAAAAGTAATAAGTTACAATAATCAGTTTTAAAATGTCAAACCTAGCAGAATACATAAATCTGGGAAAACAGTTAGGGTTATCAGGAGAGGAATTGAGAAAATTCTGTGAAGGAAGAGAACAGGAAGATAAAGAAGCACAAAGGATCCAACAACAATTGGATCGAGAAGAAAGAGCCGCAGCACGCGCCCAGGAGGCAGCGCTAAGAGATAAACAATTACAACAAGAAGCAGAACTGAAAAATAAACAGTTACAACATGAAGCAGCAATGAAACAACAGCAATTAGACCATGAGAAAGAAATCAAATTACAAGAATTAAAACTTGAACAGGAGCGGTTGTCAGCACAAATAAATGCAGACAGACAAAAGGTTGAAGCACAGATAAGAACAAAAGAAATGGATAATGAATCCAAAGCAGAACTGGCAGCACAAAGGGAAAGAGCTAAAGAAGAAGAACATAAATTTACAAAATACAAAGGATTAATAAAGAATTTTGGTGAAAAGAATGACATTGGATCATGGATTTCAGCATTTTTACTACAAGTTCGGTTTCATAAAATTCCAAAAGAAGATTGGGCAATACTGTTCCAAAGACACCTTGGAGGAGAACCGTTAAAAATACTGGAGACAGTGCCAGAAAATTTACGACTTGATTTTGATTATATTAAAGACCGGATAATGAGACACTATGACCTACAAGAAGCAGGATACAGATTGCAATTCATTGATTTAAAACCAAAATCAACTCAAACATTTGTCGATTATATGTCCGAAGTTCAGACAACTTTTCAGAAATGGGTGGATTCAGCCAAAATTAACAACGACTATGATCTGTTAGTTGATTTACTATTAAGAAGTAAATTGCTAGAATCATTACCAAAACCTATGACCACATTTCTGAAGGAACACAAACCTACTTCGTTAAAACATCTTGAACAACTAGGAGAAAATTATTATGCAGCACATCGTGATATTTTTCTCATACCACAAAACACTGATATATACTCAGGAGCCAGTGCCGAAGGACAAAAGTCATATGAAGCAGGATATAATAGATCAGCATATCCGTCCAGAAAAAGAGTTAATGAAGGAAAATAACAACAATAGATTGTGACATATGCAAAAAAAGGCATGGTAATGAAACCATATGCGATGCCAATCAATTGTATGAACAAGAAGTCAGAAAGAAAATTGAAAATAGGAGAAAAAAGGTAAAGAGATATGATAGTTCAAGTAAATGCTGGGCTTGTGGATTCTACGGGCACACGCGTCAATTTTGTAAATATAAGAAAGAATTTAAAGCAGCAGCAGTATGTGAAACATCAGACTCCGAGTCAGGAAGTGAAATATCAGAAACAAATGCAGCAGTGCTACTAGAAGACAAATGCACAATGTGTGAGACGTTTCAAGAATATGGAGACTTGAAATGTGGGCATAAGATACCAGGGCATAATGTAAATTCTGTAAAGGATTATGGAAAGTTAAACCTACACAAAGGGATTGTTGGTAATCGAATCGTGTCAATTTTGAAGGACACAGAAGCAGCGATCTCAGGTATACATAAGTCATTAGTAAAACCAGAGGACATGACTGATAAAGTTGTTAGATGTAGAACATTCGGAGGTAGAATAGAAAAATTCAGAATAGCATCAGTATGGGTGAAAACGCCATATATCACTAAGAAGATGGACATGGCTGTATTATGTTCGCCGTGTGCAGAACTTATCATTGGTAACCAACCAGGGCTGAAAGAGATGACAGATTATGAAATAAAACAGTGGGAGAAAGAAAACATACCGCAGATGACAGAAGAGGTGATGCTAACCACGCAGAGACAAGAGACAAATGCGGTCATGGAAGATAAAAGTGACAGTATAAATCTGCAAGAAATAGAAAATGTAGCAGCAGTCACAAGGAGTGTAACTAAAAATCATCAAACTCAAGAGCACTCCGTAAACATGCACAAAGAACAAATACCAATAACTACAGAAGATAAAAACAGATTTTTTCCAAGTCTATCAACAAACTACAAAAAACAAGTAAACTTAATAATGCAGTGGCTAGTAACATTAATTGTGACAGTGTTAATGTCAAGTGTTAGTTGTTGTGTTACATATGTTAGGAAAGTTGCAATATTAAAGTATCAGTTATTTACAATGCAATTTAACAGGAAGCCGACAAAATTAAACTGTGATCAGGGAAAAATAATAAAATATAAGTTTCGAGCAAGAGGCATTAACTATTGTGATCAGTTTAAAAAGAAGAAAAAAAATGATAGAATTTCCTACTTAGAAAAGAATTTACAGTCATTACAGGTAAAATTGCAGAACATAAATGCTAATGACAACGCTAGTTTACCATTAGACATTAATAAAAAAGTTTAAGTTTGATATTAGGCATGTAAAAGGGGTTGACAACCACATTCCAGATATTATGTCTAGGTTATAAAGATAGTAAGCAGAAATAGTCACAAGGGGAGTTAAATAGAAAAGGGAGATAATTATAGGTAACAAGTAAACAGAAATAATCACAAGGGGAGTTAAATAGAAAAAGGAGATAATTATAGGTAACAGTCTAACATTACTAACAAATGTTCAATAAACGTGTTGTTACTAACAATTAATATTCAAATAAAATAAATGTTGTATGATGTGATGATATGAAAGTTATGATGTGAAAGTGATAATGAGGAATGGTGTATGAAGTCAAAATAAAACTAAGAGATGGTGTATGAGCTCATAATAAAACAACAGACACATTAGGTTATAATAAAAATTTTATTAACAACCATTACAGATATATTGAAACATAGAAATTTGGAAATATCTATTATATAGTGTACAAACGGAAAATGAAATTGCCACAATGCTAAAATGAGAAAATTCTGGCAAAGTAAAGACCATGGTGAATGACAAAGACCAACAAGAAGTAGCAATCACTTTTAATGAACTGTCAACAGGAACTTGGTTCTATGGGGGACATACAGAACTGTGTGATTTATAAGTCTGGTTTTGGAGCCATTTTTGGACTTCCGCGTTGTTGAGGAACGCTTTGGGGTGTTGTTCAGTCTTCTTTATGTAGACTGACTTCAGGACTTGATAAGTACGTCACAGAGCCTATAAGGTCATCCGCGTTGTTTGAGGAACGCTTTGGGGAGGTGATTCTGTTAGCATATTGCCAAGAACTGTCAAGGGGAGTGACAAGAGATGCTGCATATGTTGTATAAGTCAGAGAACCGATGGTAGAATTCCAACCAACAGTAAAAGAATATTAGTAAAATAAGGCAATATATTCTGATATGAAAATTTATATACGTTTATGGAAAAAAAAAATATTGCATATTTTTTTTTGTTTAAGGGGAGGAGAGATGTAATGATGCTATAAATAGGGATAACGTCAGGGGATGACTGATATAATTGGGGAAGTCCCTGAGAGCATGGGTTTCACGGAGATATGGTGAAACGACAGGAAAGAGTGAGTCACGTGTGAATGGTGAGATCTGGGGGATTGAGAATCAGGCGGGCATTCGGTGACTGGGCCCCAGAGAGAAAGGATGTGAAATGAAGCTGTGAAGATGAATGGAGAATGACGAGAGCATGTGGATCTGAATCGGCGAGGAATGAATGATCGTGAAGGCCAGCTGTTATGGTACCCTGTTTGATTGTTAAAGCCAGCCGTGAATATGTCAACGTCTATTGTCCGAATGCTGTAAGTGGATTCTCCTGTGATTCGTGTATTGTGCTCCAGTGATAATAAACTCGTGAAATGTGCCGCTAGTGTCAACCGTGTTAGAAGTTGTGTGACCGTGAAGAAGATCATGTCTGCTTTGATTGAGTTGTGACCCTCTAGACATCAGAGCCAGTGTTAACTCTGCACCACAGATAGCCAGTGTGGAGGAGACACAAGTGCAGTCATTACATTGAGTCATTACATTGATTCATTACAATACCCATAGGTCAGTAGAACTATGAGCCATGTGGTATTTGTAATCATTGTTCCCTCTTTGTTTTCTTTTCAGTATGAGCATTACAAAATGTTTGGGGCTGAAGAGTATGTGCTGCAGAATGGTGGCGTTCTGTGTCCTGCTCCTGGCTGCGGCATGGGTCTCTTTCCAGAAGAGAATGAGCGCTTAATTAAATGTCAGGAGTGCAAGGTACATGGATTGTATTCATTGTGTATATGGGGGAGTTGCAAATGTTTCTAAAGGATTATTGTCTTCTTCACCAGTCTTCTGTACCCTTGAGGTTCACTACTGCAGATATCACCCAGCTGTGTTCATCTCTGTGATAAGCCTTCTCTTTCCTGTTAGTGACTCCTAGTGTTTGTAGGTCTGTTGTATATTATCCCTCCACTGTCTTCTTGGTTTGCCAAGCATCTCTTTTGTACAGTTTTTGTTAATCTGTTGTTTGCCATCGTCTCTGTATGCCTAAACCATTACCCTCTTTTAGCCCTCATGATGCCAGTTATTAGTAGCAATTTAATAGACTATAAGTTTCATTATTGCTTCTGTCTAAATTTTCCTGTTTTTATCTTTGAAGAGTCCAGAGGTTTGTGATTAGATACTTTTCCAGAAATGATTATTGTATACTTGTATTGTTTTTGTAGTTTTTTTAACACTGTTCTGAATTTGCATTATTATATCTTTGTAAATATCTTCCAAGACATTATTTTTACAAAACCCAACTGATGACAACTTGATGACAGAAGTAGATGTGCTTATTTGAGTGCAAACACAAATACAGTTGAGGGTTGCAACAGAAACCTCATCTTCTTCTTCTTCTTAGCATTCACCAGCTGTAAACTCTGGCGGAAAATTCTGCTTGTTCGTCTACTTCTGGGCTTTAGTCTTGTTTCAGAAGTTGAGTTTTTGCATGCACAATCGTTTTACAGATCTGGTTTATCTATATGGAGACTGTTGGTTCCTCGCCTCTGAGGCAGATGCACTTCAACTTTGAAGGAAATACACATAATTAGTTGCCTCCTACGAAATATTTGTTTAGGGGAAGGGTCGGGGCAGTGGGGTCTGTTATTCCCCTGAGATAAATTTAACCTGAAAGTGCTGTTAAGCAGCAAGCGAGAATAGTAGCCTTGCCACCAAAAGCATAGAAAATATACATATTCAAATATTTAATTCCCATGTTGCAAGAGTTTGTGGAATAATTAATTGTTACTAAACAGTGGTGGCGTCCGTGGCTTAGGCGTTGTGGGTCCGACTCGTAATTCCAACGTATCGCAATCAAAACCCACTGCTGGCTGCGTGGATTGTTATCATTGTATGGGGCGTCTCAGGTCGACCCAGCCTAAAATGGGTACCAGGATGTATGTCCTGGGAAAGTAAAAACGGCCAGGGTAATGCTGACCACATTACCCACCTAGTGCCGATTGATCTGTAAAAATGTGCTCTTCTCATATGCCTGATGCACCTAAAAGCGTGAAAAAATATTTACTTTACTAAACAGTGTATTGGGTTATTTTATAAATTGTGATTGTTTTATTTTGGATACAGTATGAAAGCTGTAGAAACTGCAGGAGAGCTTACCATACAGGTTCCTGTGAAGATTATTTTGATTCAATACATCTTAATCTTTCGGTAGGTATTTGAAGATTTGTTTTATATTTGGTGTTGAGCTTAACTAGTCATGAAGTATTATTAAAATATAATGTAAAATTGGTATAAAGTGACAAACTGTGTTTGCTGAAACAGTGCACAGTGAGTAAATTGTGAAGGGTGTGTGAATATAATCTCTCTAGATGAAATCCTATTCCGAGATGTGGACTCAGATAAGGCAGTAATTTAGACAGTGATGGGGGAACTGATAGAGATAAAAATGACAGTACAAAAGTCAAGAGGAGTAAGTTTACTAAGAAATCGTAGGAAATTAGAGAAAATGAAGATTTACTAAACATGGTATTTAGCTTTAATATCACATCAGTACTATTGTACGGAGCTAAAACCTTTACTAGTAAACTACAAAAATTCATTAACGGGTGCCTGCACAGAATAGATGTAATTAAACGGTGTTATAGAATGACTAATGGCTATGGAAAGAACTAGAAAATTCCATTGAATCAATACGTGAAGAAAAGACACAAAAGGCAACAGATAGGACATACATTGAGAAAACCTGAGAACTTTATAACTAGAATGTTTTTGCACTGGAACCCACAAAGTCAGAGGGATAGTGGCAGACCAAAAAGCACTTGAGCAGAGTACTAAAGAGTGAAGTTAAAACAAGTGAAGAGGATGTGAAGTTAACTCCATGAGGTAGCAAAAAATTTGACAACTTAGCATGAGCTTGTCTGGAGGTCTATGCTCCATTAAAGAATAAAGCGCAGAAAAAAATAAAGAATATGAATGTAAGTTGAGTTTCCATTAGAACATTAGATTATATTAATACTAATTATTTTCATCACATGCCATGCCAAGTACTGTTGCATTCATGTCTCTCCATAGATTTTGGTGTTCCTAATCAATTCTGTTGACAATATTCCTCCATGTGTCCATCACACCATCCAACATAATTTTGCTTGCTCTACCACTGAGCTTTCCATTCATCACTGTCTTCCCGTTTTATATTTGGTGGCCAAATTATTTAGCTACTTGTAAGTAAAGGATGGGGGGGGGGGGGGGCTGCGTAGTCTCAAGGCAAGGTGTCCGCCTCGAGTGCTATAAGTTCCGGTTTCAATCCGCGGTAAGGCTGGAATTTTTTCAAGTGGACTTGGACTTCTAGTATTTCCTCATGTCTCTGGGTAGTGAGATCTGACGCTCGTATGCACTGTTGTGCACGTAAAAAAGTCCCTTGGCAGTGCGAAATCAAAAAGAGTAGCCTAATGGCGCTGCCCAGGCAAAATTTAGAGTTGAAAATCTACCTAAAGTATTTAAGGATCCTCACCGGTGCTACAGAGCCTGTGCACTGTGCTGAGCTTCTTCAGACTCAGACGTGAGTTAGAAGAAAGAACGGAGCACATGTGGGTAACAACCTGTGTGCAATGATGTTGATCCATTGTTCAAACTTCAAAGTAAAGGACCCTTTACCCTGCTATTAGGCGCTTTGGCACATAATGGTAGACCGATATCTTATAGACCAGTCAGCACTCAGTGAGTGATGTGGCCGGCCTTACTTCCCAAGAACATTGTGGGTTCTGTGGCCCTATTGTGGGGAAAACCAGAATAGACCCACTGCCTTCCCAACAAGCATGTCGTAAAAGTAAACTAACTGGGGATTTCATTTGAAGTCGGAATGCATCTGCTTGAGAGGTAAGAAACCAACATACAGATAAGTTAGATCTGTAAATCAGATGTGCATGCAACACTTGGGTAATTAAACAAGGCTAAAATTCAAAAGTGGACAAACAGCCAGAACGTTCTGCTTGAGTTCACAGCCGGTGAGCGGGAAGAAGAAGAAGACATCCTAAAACCTTAGCTGGTACCCATTTTCAGCTGGGTTAACCTGGAAGCCAAGATCATTTTTGAATAAAATATCCTGCTTGATGCTGATTTGAACCTACAACCTTCGGGTCCAATCTGAGCATCTAGCCACTACACCACAACGATATTTAGCTGCTTGCACATTTTGGTAATACTTCTGTTTCTTTTCAAAGGATCTGGCTATAGATGATGAAAGAGCACAGCGGTCCTGTTGGGAGACACAGTCGCTTAGTTTGATAGAAGAAACAACCAAGCCTTGTCCAGGTTGCCAGACAAAAACTGAAAGAAGTGGTAAGTTCTTTGTTTTGAATACTAAAAGATAAAGTAAAGGACCCATTTCCACACCTTCAGGTATATCGGGCATTAATGGGTTAGACCTATATGTTATAGACCAATCAGCATTTGGTGGGGGATGTGGTCAGCATCACGCCGTCCACTTTTACTTCCCAGGACTGCACCTGGTACCCACTCAATGCTAGGTCGACCTGGGAGCCAAGGTCATTTTTAGAAAGAGTCTGGCTCTGCCAGGATCCAAACCTATGACCTTCTGATTTGCAGGCGCTACAGCATGGCAACTCAATTTTTTAATAGTAGTATGAATCGTGGACTATCTCCCAGTCCTTGAGAAAGAGAATAGGGGCTTTTGAGCTGAAATGCTATAGAAAGATTCTCAGAATATCTTGGACAAAGAAGAGAAGACATACTGACATCTTGAAAGATCTGAACATCAAGGAAGATTAGCTTATAAACAGCATCCTGTCTCAGAAGTTGAAATATTTTGGTCATATCAAGCGCCACAAAGGATTGGAAAAAATTATAGCAGAAGGCATGGTACCAGGAAGGAGGGGCAGGGGCCAACCGACATGAAGATGGACACAGGATATAAGTGACTTTTTGAGTATGAAAGTAGATGAGGCGGGAGAGCTGGTGAGAGACCATGTTTCTTTCAGGCAGACTGTGATGAGAGCGATGTTCTGCAAAGGACCTGCTTACGTGATGATGACTTGTAAATTACAAAAGATAAAATGTATGAATAATAGATAAATTAATTGTGAAATAAGTTATTAACAACTAATTTTCACCAAGTGTTCGAATCTCTAAACAAGAGCTGGCATCACAGACTGGTTCCCAGTAACATCAGGAGTAAGACAAGGTTGTGTATTATCACCTTTACTTTTCATAATATTTATGGACAATATTAATAAAATAGACATAACACCAACAGATGTCGATAATCAGGAGGACTTCAATGAGCTGCTCTTTGCCGACGATCAATGCATTTTTCACAGTGATAGTAAACAGCTGCAAGACCACATAAACCTACTACACGACAGTTGCCTCAAGCATCATATGAAGATCAATACTGAAAAGACAGAAGTCATGAGCATAAGTAGAGAGCAACAGACCATCGACATAAAGATTCTAGATCACAGCCTAAAACAAGTGCAAGAATTTAAATACTTGGGAAGTATCTTTACTTTCAATGGTAAAATAGACAGAGAGATCGAAGCAAGAATCCAACAAGCCAACAATGTCGCATACCAGCTTGCCCCAATTTTAAAACACTCCGCTGTCCCAGCTGAGATAAAAAGACAAATTATAAATACAATCTTTATACCGACATTAGGTTATCAATGTCAGACTTGGACATTAACAAAAGAACACGAGAGAAGACTAACCACCTGTGAAATGAGATGTTTCAGAATGGCTGCGAATAAAACCAGAAGAGATCGAGTAAGAAACGATGTGATTACAAGAACTATTGGAACCATACCCATCGTTAAATTTATTGAGAAGCAAAGAATGAAATGGTTTGGTCACCTAGTGAGAATGGAACCAACAATGCCAGCATCAAGAGCATACAACATGAAAATCGAAACACCAAGAGGCAGGGGAAGACCAAGAAGAAGATGGATTGAAGGAGTCACGGACAACTTGAGACTTCATAACATCACGGCATATGAAGCGACTGAGCGCGACCTGGCTCGGTTGCCGATCATCTGATAGACTGCGACACCTAGCGGCACAAGCAGATTTTGACAAAAGAAGAAGAAGAAGTTTGAATCTCTTGGCTTCAAGAGCACCAGTAATGGGAACACAGAGAAGGCAGTTATTTTGAAGACTGTCTACAAACAGTAGTTAGTTAAAGGCACATTAACAAATGGAATTCATTCATTCAGTAGCATGTCCCTCGCGGAACCTCGCTGCCATAACAACCCTCCGGAAAACCTTCCTATCCTGAGCAAGATGTCCTGCGTCTGATACACCCATCTGGAGATCATCTGCCACATCCTGCACCCATCTTCTCCTTGGCCTTCCTCTTCCTCTCTTCCCAGGCATATACCCCTCCATTATTGTTCTCTCTAGACTTCCATGACGTTTCAAGTGACCAAAATATTTCAATTTTATTAACAAATGGAATGGGAATTTTAAATGATGATTAGTTGGGATTAACTCAGTCTAGCCAGGAGAAACATATGATGGTATATATCCAATGTATTTAAAGCCAGCAGCGTACGTTACTGGAGCAGTCAGCATCTGTATTTTACCATATTTGCTGTGAAAGGTATAATATCTATGTTTGCATAGAGTATTATGTATGATGTCAGTTGTTGAAACTACAAAAACTATGAATGAGCGAGAGTAGAAAGATTAGAAAGGATTATCATGACAAAACTCTGGACAGATCCATAGGTGCTCCTATCTCCTCCTCAAAAGCTCCACGCCTGTTCTGTGTTGGTTAATAAAACGTCTTGTTCCCTTAGTGAAATGTTCATTTCTTGCAGCTCTAGGCTGAATCCTCATGTCCATCAGTCTAGACAGGGATACAGAAGAGTAAAAAGAATATCAGACAGTAAATAGATGGGGATTTGTCTCCAGTGAAAGAATACCAGAAAATGTAATAGGAAGTAAAGATGACCAACTCAGTATTGACATCACTAATGAACATGAAGCGATCTGTAAAAATATTGAACTATTACCTTTATCCTTTCTTTTTCTTCAGCATTTGCCCTGAAAAAAAAGGCAGTTTTGTTGTTGTTTACATCTAGGTTGCAGTATCTACGACTTTTAGCTCAATCGCCTATTTCAACAAACCTTTAGTTAGTTGCTTTCTGTGACATACTTATTAAGAGGTAGGGAATCTGTACTCCCCCCCCCTCCTCCCTAAAATACATTCCCCTGATCCTACATGGGGAGCACTAGTATGCCTCAAGATTAGAAAGGTGGCCTTTACTTTTTAAATTATATGTTTACTGCTGAAATCTCTCACTTAGTTTTTTTTTTTTTTTTTAATGCATACCTGTTCCGCTGAAATATTTAGATATATATAAGTATTCTGTAACATTTACTCACATGTAGTTTGTAATTCTCCACACAGGTGGTTGCATGCACATGGTCTGTAGCCGCTGCTACCAGGAATGGTGTTGGGTCTGTGTCAAATCTTGGAACCGAGAATGTCAGGCCAGCCATTGGTTTGGATAAATTGTTATAGTTTCTGAATGATTGTTACTGGTACAGGGAAAGATATCTAAAAAAAATGTTAAATTCTTAACTCTTTACCACTGATGACAGTTCTATTTATCCAAATCCTAATATGTTTATAGTCACAGTCAGTCTGTCCTTCATAACATACAAGGTCCGACAATTAAATAATGAGACTAATTCCATAAAAATTAAAATAATCAACAGTTGAAGATATAACCTGTATTTTATTCAAAGTAAGCCCCTTGTGCATTGATACATCAAGTAGCACGATCTAACAAACACTGGAATGACCTCAGTAGTTCTTCTGTTGTTATGACCCTTAAAGTCAATGTTACGGCCCTTTGGATGTCATAAAAATCGTTAAAAAAGAAGCATCCTTTCAATCTAAACTTTAATTTTGGAATGGAAAATAATCACAGGGAGACAAATCTGGAAAATAGGGTGGAAGGCTGAGAACATTTGTTTTTTTGGCCAAAAATTCTTGTTTTGTTGATGTCTCTTGTGTACTCAACCCACTGAGGTTTTTGGTCATCAAACAATGAATGTGGTACATACTGGCAAGCAACTTTTTTCTTGCTAAAATCTTGCACTAAAATGTTATGAATGGTTTCTATTACCACCAGATTCATTTGCCATCATCTTAACAGTAAATCAATGATCTTTTTGTATCCGTTCTCTGACTTTTGCAATGAGTTCATCATTACGAACAAAAATTTTGCATCCAGGTCTAGGTGCATTAGTATTCATTTCTTCACCACTTTTGAATCGTGAATACCACCTGAAAATTTGTGCATGAGATAAACAATTATCCCCATAACAGTTCAACTGTTTCAATGGCACTTTTTCTGAGTTTTAAAAAGAAGTTAATGTTAGCTTTTTGCTCCGTGCTGATTACGTAACAATGCATCTCTGACTAGGTCAACAAAATGGCGGCTTGTTTGTTGTCTGCTTATCGAGCAGTGATGAAAAATTGCCAGATCATAGATGAATGTTGTCTCTTTAGATTCCATGCTTTGCTTTATATATGTCATTTTTGTCTTGGCCATAATAAAATCAGTCTCATTACTTAATTGTCGGACCTTGTATAAAGCTACTGCCGTCAGTTATCTTTGTCTAACTGCTTTGTCTTAAGTAGTGTAGTGGCGAGAAACTCACCTACAGACCAGATTGTCTTGGGTTCAAATCCACATCAAGGTGGATTTATTTTAGCTAAAAAAAACATCCCTTGGCTCCCAGGTTGACCCAAAGTAGAAATGGCTTTCATGTAAAGCCTTTTGAAGTAAAGGTGGCCAGCATAATGTTGACCTCCTCACCCACATAATGCAGCAGGTTGGTGTATAAAAATATGAGCTTGGCACCATATGCCCATTATGCACTGTCATAAAAAGGGTCCTTAATTTTCTTTTTTAAATTAGATTGTTTGCAGTGTATGTATGTCACTTGCAGTGTATGTATGTCACTTGCAGTGTATGTATGTCACCTGCAGTGTATGTAGATCACCTGCAGTGTATGTATGTCACCTGCAGTGTATGTATGTCACTTGCAGTGTATGTATGTCACTTGCAGTGTATGTATGTCACCTGCAGTGTATGTAGATCACCTGCAGTGTATGTAGATCACCTGCAGTGTATGAATGTCACCTGCAGTGTATGTATGTCACTTGCAGTGTATGTATGTCACCTGCAGTGTATGTAGATCACCTGCAGTGTATGTAGATCACCTGCAGTGTATGTAGATCACCTGCAGTGTATGTATGTCACCTGCAGTGTATGTATGTCACTTGCAGTGTATGTATGTCACCTGCAGTGTATGTATGTCACTTGCAGTGTATGTATGTCACTTGCAGTGTATGTATGTCACTTGCAGTGTATGTATGTCATCTGCAGTGTATGTATGTCATCTGCAGTGTATGTATGTCACCTGCAGTGTATGTATGTCACCTGCAGTGTATGTATGTCACCTGCAGTGTATGTATGTCACCTGCAGTGTATGTATGTCACTTGCAGTGTATGTATGTCATCTGCAGTGTATGTATGTCACTTGCAGTGTATGTATGTCACCTGCAGTGTATGTATGTCACCTGCAGTGTATGTATGTCATCTGCAGTGTATGTATGTCACTTGCAGTGTATGTATGTCATCTGCAGTGTATGTATGTCACTTGCAGTGTATGTATGTCATCTGCAGTGTATGTATGTCACTTGCAGTGTATGTATGTCATCTGCAGTGTATGTATGTCACTTGCAGTGTATGTATGTCACTTGCAGTGTATATATGTCACCTGCAGTGTATGTATGTCACCTGCAGTGTATGTATGTCACCTGCAGTGTGTATATGTCACCTGCAGTGTATGTATGTCACTTGCAGTGTATGTATGTCACCTGCAGTGTATGAATGTCACTTGCAGTGTATGTATGTCACTTGCAGTGTATGTATGTCACCTGCAGTGTATGTATGTCACCTGCAGTGTATGTATGTCACCTGCAGTGTATGTATGTCACCTGCAGTGTATGTATGTCACTTGCAGTGTATGTATGTCACTTGCAGTGTATGTATGTCATCTGCAGTGTATGTATGTCACTTGCAGTGTATGTATGTCATCTGCAGTGTATGTATGTCACTTGCAGTGTATGTATGTCATCTGCAGTGTATGTATGTCACTTGCAGTGTATGTATGTCATCTGCAGTGTATGTATGTCACTTGCAGTGTATGTATGTCATCTGCAGTGTATGTATGTCACTTGCAGTGTATGTATGTCACCTGCAGTGTATGTATGTCACCTGCAGTGTATGTATGTCACTTGCAGTGTATGTATGTCACTTGCAGTGTATGTATGTCACTTGCAGTGTATGTATGTCACTTGCAGTGTATGTATGTCACCTGCAGTGTATGTATGTCACCTGCAGTGTATGTATGTCACCTGCAGTGTATGTATGTCACCTGCAGTGTATGTATGTCACCTGCAGTGTATGTATGTCACTTGCAGTGTATGTATGTCACCTGCAGTGTATGTATGTCACCTGCAGTGTGTATATGTCACCTGCAGTGTATGTATGTCACCTGCAGTGTATGTATGTCACTTGCAGTGTATGTATGTCACTTGCAGTGTATGTATGTCACCTGCAGTGTATGTATGTCACCTGCAGTGTATGTATGTCACCTGCAGTGTATGTAATATCTTTGACTTTCACAGTGAAGTTTATTATTACTAAACCACAACATCCTCTGGCTGCCCATGCTGCATCCCCACATCTTTATGTATTTGAAAAGTGCCCATAAGAGTAGATTTATCAAAGTTACTGTACGGTGAAGAGTGTGTGTTAATAGTTCTTTAATGCACTGTAACAACTGAGGATCTGGATATATAGACCTATAGAAGATATTTCACTTCCACAGCAATTGTGACAAGTTTTGGTTCATGTCACACATGCACACACACACACACACAAAACAGCTCTTGCCTTGCTATGAGTTGGGAGAAGAAAAAGAGAAGGAAAAAAAACTTGACACAGAACTGAACTCCTCATTTAATAGTGCTGTGATTTTATATATTTTATATCCTTAACATTTTACATCATTATAAAGATTCAATGTGGGATTCATTTAACTCAAATTCCACAAATTTTTATCAAAACCTACATTACTGAATAATTTTCTTCCATGAATATAGCAGATTACAAGTAAGTAAATGGCTTTTCTTTACGCATCGTGACTCTTATATAGACCAGTCAGCAGTTGGTGGGTGATGTGGTCAGTATCACGCCGGCCGCCTTTACTTTCCAGGACATTACCAGGTACCCATTTTAGGCTGGGTCGACCAAGGAGCCAAGGTAAATTTTAAAAGAAAACAATCTGCCCCAGGGCAGATTCAAACCCAGAACCTTTTGGCCAGCAAGCAAGCATATAACCACTACCATGGCTCTCAGGAGGTTACAAGCATTTTTTTTTTTAAATGACTTGTCATTTGTCTTTTATGGTATTCTAATTGCACAAATAATTGGTGCTATTTTTGAACGATGTATGCAGAGTATATTTCCTTTAAATAGAATAGACACTGCATTGCAATGATTTTATTAGAAGCTAAGAATGTTTTGATCATAGAATATTCTCTTGAGAATAATAAGCATTGTAAATCAGACTTCATAGAAAATATTATCAGATTTTAATATACTTGTATATGTATGGACAAGCTGTATGTAAACCACAGGGTTTGTTACAGTTGGTTGATAACAACATTTGTAATTTTTAAATTGAAAAAAATTAAAATAAGAATTTTTTTTTCTTCTTTTGTGTTCGCAATTAGAAAGGACAGTTGGCATATTGTGTTATAGTTCACAGCCAATCCCTAACCAGTCATCTTTTAATACATGTTTGGGTGTGGGAGAGGGTCGGTCTATCCCACTCCTTTCCCCCAAAATGGAGTCCTGTAACACAGATGGGGACAGATTCGTTTTCATTAAGGCACTGCTTGAAATTTACATCACAATTGCGGCCCATCTTTTCATTATAAAATTTCTCCTTATCTTTACTAACTCACATAGGTGATCATAGTCTCCACAAACTGTGATCTCCAAAAGCATGTAACATTTCGTCAGCTGACATCTTTCCGTGCTATAACAAATTACTGTCAGAGATCTTCTTATGTTAAAATTATTTTATCTGCCCAGTTGTCACAACCGGATAAATGTCACTTTTTAATTAAAACTGTTAACATGCCATTACCAAGAAGACAATGGAGAGATAATATCCAGACAGACCTGCAAACACTTGATGTCACCAACTGGAAAAAGAAGACCAACCAGAGAGATGAATGGAGAGGGGAGGGGGGATATCTGCAGCAGTGAACCTCAAGGGCTTGGAATGCTGAAGAAGAATATGCCATGAGAGAAACATGGCTACATGAAGTCATCTGATGACACAGTTTGTTCCTCTTCTGTTTTCACCCTGAAAGGGACAGGTGACATGTAATGTTGTGGTTTACAGGTGTGCTGAGATATCTGCAAACTTTTGCCCAACACATCCAGTTTGTTGATCTAAATGTATCCTGATTATATGAAAACTGTCCTGTATCTGTCAGAGATTCTCTCTGATGCTCAAAGTGAATCATAATTCAGGGCAATGGTTCCCAGTTAGCTAAGACATGTGGACATCTCCTAACTTTGAAGGTTTGCCACAGAATGTTTAATTTTAAATAGCCATAGTGAAGAATTTATTATAATTTTAAATATTAATAACAGTAAGAATTGCAATCTGAAGTTGAGGGTCTTCTGGGTAAATGATATCATTATCAACATGTGCCGTTCTGGTAAGAGTAGGCTGTCATGTTTTGCTGTCTCACACGATCACGGGAATGATGGATCAGTTCAGGATTTTTGTCTGGTCACATCCATCTGACCAGGCCATCCAGGTGTTATCTCTGTGCCTTCCTTTCATCAATCTTGCCAGTTGTTATCAAGTTCTCAAGTGCATTCATTCTCATGTGTCACAAAAATATTGATTGTCTGCGTCTGATTGTTCTAATAAAAATGATCACAGACCATTTAAATTTGCTTCTCAACCACCATATGGAAAGACCTATCTCGGATGTCTGTTATTAGGACCATACATTCCCCCTTTTCAGACCAACATATTTGTTATGATACAGCAAGGGTCTCTGAAGTCACAAGACCTTGGATCACCTACTTCAGGATGTGACCTATCCACAGACTACCCCTGGTCTAGCCAGTGTTTCCAGGATTGCCTCTGTCATCATGATCTTACACCCCCTGCAAGTTTCTGAGCTTCTGTTGGTACCGCTTTGAGAGGAAAGTCTCTGCATTGTCTTCACAGTCAACCAACGTCACATAATTTTCTCAAGAAGACCTGAAGGTTTCAGTCTTATAAGAAGCAGTGACTTTGGTGGTTTGCTAAGTCGATATTGGAAAAGTGAATAGTGTCACACAGCAGGGTACTCACTTACCCTGGCAGTCTGAAAGATTGCCGAAAATTGAGATGCTCAGCCATGTTAATGTGGAAAGGAGGGAGGCGAGGGGGGGACTACCACATTATGTATCCCTAGAAACTCAAAATGGAAGCTGAAACATAAAGGAAAACTTGCTCGTAAACAGAATCCTCCCCCGAAAGCTGAGGTATTTTGAACATGGCAAGCGCTATTGTGGTCTGGAGAGAACAATGATGGAGGATGCGGTTTCCAGAAAATGAGGCAGAGGCTGACCTCCACAAAGGTGGATGCAGGACACTGCAGATACAAGGGCTGTGAAAGCACACAGGGCTGGAGAATAGACTAGAGAAACAGAGACTTTCAGGTGTGCCCTGAAGAGAGTTGTGTTTTGTAAAGGACGTGCTGTTTGATTTATTGATTGACTGACCATGTTTTTGTTTTAAAACCAAAGAACAACAATCAACAGACCCCTCTTCACAACGTGAATAATGTAGGCCTTATGGTGTTAGCCTCATATTTTGAACCAGTCAGCACTCAATTTATGATCTGGTCAGTCTCACACTAGACATTAAAAACCTGTTATATTTTGTCCAGAATAAAATGAATTCTACAACTTCAGTTATTCATTTTGTCATTTTATGTTGATACATGTGATTTGAAGATGCCAGTTTTAAAAAAAAAACACCATAATCAGTTTATGTTTGATTATTTCACAATTAGTTCAACTTATTCACCATCTCTTACACATGATTACACATGATCTGCTTGTGTTATTTATTTATGTACAGATTTAAATGTAGTACATAAATGTATACAAAAGGTACATAACTAAATCACAATCATGGTATAGCACTGTTTACAATTTGTGTGGTTATGGTTAAATAAAAAATAATTATAATATAAAAATATAATTAAAAAAAATAATTTCAGTTTAACAGTAGTTAATTAACAAAATACAGTTTAAAAATAATATACTTTTTAAGTTCAACAGTTGGTTAATTAATCAACATTTTTAAAAACAATTTAACAGCAATTGTGAAGCAAACATTTCTGCCCATATGGGGATAATAATATAGTAGGGAGAAAGAAAGCTATCAAATTATTACTGCTTTTCGTCCTTCTTAGGACGTTATTTTTTGTTATTTGAAGCCCCACTCTGGCTTTTGCCAGGGGCCGCAATATAGGCAGGTCATCATTATGGCCAAATGTCTGAACGCGGTTTCTGGGTCCTCTCCACGGTGATCCTCATCCGCATGGTGGCACTTTGTGTCATCGGGTGTTTATCGCTTGTGTGATGTCCTGGTGGGGTAAAAAATCCAATCCAAAGCTATCAAAGACATGTATAACACATTAAGTATTATAGTTACAAAATACCAATTTACAACAAATACAAACTACAAGTGTAATTCTACTCATAAGTAAATATTGGCTACTGTTATATTGCACTTAATAAATTAAACACGAAACAATACATTTTTCATTAGACTATTTTACTTCTAACATTTACAATAATAACATCAAAAGAAAATTCTGTTAAATGTAGCTGAATGTGAAATTTAATGAATGATTTTCTCATGGAGTTCCAATTGCTGTTATAGGATAGGGATTAATAATTTACTAGGCAGACATTTATATGTGGTCATAAAGGGAATATTTCAGATGAATGACAATAGCAAACAAAAAGTTTTTAAAAAAAGGTTTTCCTACCAAAAACAAGGCCCTAAACCTGGGGTGGGCAAACTGGTCTGAGGGCCAAATGTGCCTGCTGAGTAGTTTTTATTGGCCAGCGAGGCTGATGTAAACTACTATATAATCTTATTATGTATATAATTTAGGAATATACAGAAGTGCTTCAGTGGGTGAGTGTGTTTGGTTAGAGGCGTAACGAGAAATTATAATCTTAGACTGTCCCACAAAGTATATTATTTTTATGTTTTTTTTTTTTTTAAATGGCCCATGACCAGGTTGAAAATTCTCAATTTGGATTGTACACCACAAAGTTGCCCACACCTGCCCTCGCTTTTTGGAATTTAAGTGTTTATACCAATTAACTGAGGCAGTCTAAAAATCATATCCAATCTATCTAAAATGTAAAGGTTATCCATTGGTAAATATTGTAGGAATGTCCAGCCATTACATTTACACTGTCATGGTATTATGAGTTAGTTAACCATTCCCTGATCTCATTTCCTTTTGACAAGATCAAGATCAAGAGCAAATCATGGATTTTTTGCCCAGGATATTCAGGTGTGCGAGGTAACAAGCAGGCTGATCGATTACCTGCTGCCGCTCCTCAGGGCGGTGAGCTACTGTATGATAAAGCGTATGTGGCGAAGGCTCTGTGGGATCAAACAGAGAGTACAAAATTACAAAAGAAGTGATAGGGAATCCGTACACTGAAAGACTTATTCAATGGGGGGGAGAGAGAGAGAGAGGGCGGGGGGAGGAGGGGGGAGTAAGAGGTTCTGGGAGATATTGAACACTGAAGGGGAAACAGAGGCAGACTTTTGATCAAGTTGCAACTGGCACTATTAGTATCTCAACTCTTTGTTGGTTACTGAAGAAGGGACGGAGCACATGTGGGAATGTCCTGAGTGCCGTGATATCAATTCTTTATTCATTCATTCTTTTTCTCACAAGTTTTTTATCCCCATACAAAACTTTGGTAATCATTTTAAAAAGCTAGGTTAAAAAACAAAAGGTAGATTGACAGGTTCTGCACCTGGTGATAAATTAATGCATGACAAGATAAATGTGTTGATGACCCTTTGGGAGCGAGTCAACAGTAAGGAGACACAGATCATCATATTCGGAAAAGAATAGTGCAATAAGGAGTGATGAGGGAATCTGGCCAGCAATGAACACTCAGGCTAGGGGGCCACATGGCCATACAATCAGACTGTTACTGGTACCATCAAAAATGAAACTCTTCTCTTGCTACAGATAGAAGGTATTCCTAGAATTAATTGCCTGTTAAATTCTTTGAAAGCTTAGATGCCCTGCAAGCACAAACCATTGGTCATGATTTTTAGACTGATTTTTTAATGGACTTTTTCAAACATTCATCTCATATCCTTATAATCATGGAAAAACAGGACCAGCAATAAATCTTAAATCTGAATCATAACTTAACAGCCAGAAAAATACAAAAACATTAGACACTTTCAGCATACAGGGCTAGACCAATATACCAGTTGGTACCCAGTGGATGATGTGGTTAGCAACATGTTGGCACTTAAGAACACTTTTAACATGAAAAAATGTTGGTCCTGGCAGGGATATGTCAATTTGAGTCCCTGATTAATAGGGACATTTTTTATAATGAACTCTTGATTTTTAGATCTTTCGGAAATCATGTTAATGAGGTTTTACTCTAATTATGCACTTATTCAACACTGGTGTAGTGTTGCTTGGAATAATTTATGTGTCAGTTTCGAAACCTCTGTTAATGATTATATTAAAAAAACTATGCTAGCAGTAAGCTGTATGTCTGAATACAGATTAAATAACCATAGGAAGACAAACAATAGGACATTCAAAGAAGACAAGAGTTTTATGCATCAAAATTGGATGCAGTCATTTAGATGTACTCATAGTTCTTACCCATGGTACTGCAAAAATCTCAAACACTTACAGACATGTAAACATCTACTGGATCATTCTACAACTGCTGCAGACTTCTGTCTTGTGCTGGGTCTTTTTTTCTGTCCTTCAGTTTTCTCAACTCAGCTGCTTTTCCATTATAATTCCTGTAAAATATTTAGAAAATAATGGCTAAGATATCAGTATGGCTGTTTGCACAAATTAGTATAGTTAGTAATATTTTCACATTTGAAGTTATGGTATTTGTCATGGCCATTGAGTTAATCATATGTGTCGATTCCTCCTCACCATAAAAATGGCTGACACATTCCGTTACTGGGGACAGATTTAATTGAGTTTGCACTCTAGACAGTTTCAGTCACCTGCTGACGAGATTCTGTCTTCCTGGAAAGTGTGTTGTCACGATCAAAACATTGCGAAGGCAGCGTGGTCGAGGCTGCCAGATCTATAGGTCATTATCCTGCCCTGACATAGTACAACCACAATACACACTGCATAGTATCTTGCATTGGAAATGCACACAAAACAGCTGTCCATGATAAGGGAAAAGAACAATCTGAGAGAAATCACAGCCATAGAAAAATAACACTGCTGCTGTTCGCCATTTTGAAAACAGGTTCATTACGGTATTCCATTTAACACCAATTATTTTTCCATGTGTAAACGTATTGGATTGAACATAATTAAACATACGGTTGTGAACCCCTGACAGTTTTTTGAAGCTTCAGAGGTATTTTGCAGACGAGTACTTCAAATTCCCTGAACAGAAAAGAAAAGAATAAATGTTTTGAAGGAGGCTAAGACTGGAAGGCAACTTATGTGGTGGCAGTTTTTCTTAACCTAATTATGTATTATCTTCTTGAATGTGTTCTTTATAATCCTATGCATTTAAAAATAGTTTTGAATTAAAAAAAAAAACAATCAGGAAAACCTACTTTTCAAATTGTTTAAACAATATTTGTAAACTAAATTAGGTCACTGGCCATTTGTTATCATCATCTTATATCACCGTTCATATGTCACATAGGGCTCACACAGTTTATTCTCCTATAATGTTTTACCCTGTCCATTCTTTTCCACATCATCCAGTCCAGCACCTTTGGCCTGTCACATCATTATCTGTCTCAGGGTTTCTCTCTGACATCTTCATTTCCTCAATCCGTTTCCTACCTGAGTGCCTGTTTGGTGATTAATATGTTACCTATACTGTATCAGATACAAAAGTGTATTGTTCCAGTGATCTTTCTCCCTAACAGCATGTGTTTCCATTACTAGAACTGGATTTCTACTGCAAGGGATCAATGGAAAAGTGAAATAATATGAGTGATGCCTGCAAAGATATTTAATATAACAGATTCAGAAACTATAGCAGTAAGAAACAAGGGAGCTCAAATGTCAGCAATAGATTTTATTGTAAGACAAGAGTCACATATTCGATCATATAACATGAATGTGGCTCTTTTTTTTTCTGGGGATTTGCAAAACTCCCCTTTTAAGGCATAATGTTTTCAGCTCTACTGTAATAGATACTTTGTGATGAGCACCTGCACATTTTTTTCCCTAGAAAAAAAAGCCCTGAACTCAAACAGCCTAAAACAGCACTGACATTTACATCCAAAGAAGAAAAGAGACTAAGAGGCAAATCCCACAAGTGATGAATTAACAGAATAACTGATGCAACAAACACCATCTCGTCTGCAGGCCACACAAAGGGTCATACCCAGAAAGCTCTTTGTGATCAGATGCTAAAAGATGTAACAGGAGAATCAAAGAGAATAAATGAAAAATTATGCTCACCTGTATTGCCACTCACTGATGCCCCAACCTTTAACTCCATTGACTGTATAGTTGCAGAACCGTTCATAAATCTTGGCATCCCAGTCTTTGCCCATGTAAAAGGTAGGAGACTGTATCACTTCACACTCCAGATGATAAATTTTGTTACCTGTCACAGAAGAGATAGTTCTGATAAGAAGCCTTCCACAGGTTAATGTTAAGAGGTGATGCTTAGTTTGATAGAAATATTAAGTAAAAGTGAAAGGTCTATTTACAGGCCATGAGACGTACTGGGTATGTGGTGTTCTTCTTCTTCTTCTGCCTTTCTAAACCCCCAATGTAGCATAGGCCCTCAACCAACTCATGCCAAGTCGTTCCATCCTTCGCTATTGCATGCAGCTCCCCCCATATTTTTAACTTCACTCTCTAGCTCCCTTCTCCATGTGTGTTTTGTGTGTGTGTGTGTGGTCTTTTTTTTTGTCTATGCCCATTCTAGTTGTATTGTTCTCAGGTTGTCTCAGCATGTGTCGTATCCAACACCAGGGTCTTTTCTTCACCTCTTCGTCGAATGGAACTTGTTTAGTTCTCTCCCAAAGCTCTACATTAGTGATTATATTTTACCATTTAATTCATCATTTAATTCCCTATATTTGCACAACTGGTACAGCCACACTCACACATACACACACTCACACACCAAAAATACCAAACAAATAATGCAATTAATAGCCCAATCTGAGAACATAAGGAGACACTATATTCATACTCTGCACAGAGCATGTCAAAAAACAGCAGTGATCTTTAGGTCCGTTACAGTCTGAATGCCACTGGTGCAGAGAATTCACAATTGTAAAGTAAAACTCATCATCATGTAGCAGGTCCTTTGCAGAATGTCGCTCTCATCACAGTCTGCCTGAAAGAAACTCGGTCTCTTGCCAGTTCTCCCGCCTCATGAACTTTCACACTCAAGGAGTCACTTATATCATGTGCCCATCTTCGTGTCGGTCGGCCCCTGCCCCTCCTTCCTGGTACCATGCCTTCTGCTATAATTTTTTCCAATCCGTCGTGGCACTTGATATGACCAAAATATTTCAGCTTTAGAGAAAGGTAGGTGTTTATTAGCCAATCTTCCTTGATGTTCAGATCCTTTAAGATATCAATATTTCTCATCTTCTTTGTCCAAGATATTCTGAGAATCTTTCTATAGCATTTCAGCTCAAAAGCCCAAATTCTCTTTCTTAAGGACTGAGAGATAGTCCACGACTCACATCCGTATGTAGCCACAGGGAAGATGCATGCTCTCAAAATTATAATTTTTATCTCCTTGCTGGTACTTAACCATAGACTTTTAAGGCTGTTCAATCTTTGCATTGCTTTGGCCATCCTCTTTTTAATTTCTGTCGAACAGTCTCCGTTGTTGCTTATTATAGAGCCTAGATATTCAAAGTTTGTGACATTTTCAATTTCTTCATCATTTATTGTTATTTTTGGGTGACAGCCAGTTTTATCTGTGGACATTATTTTCGTTTTCTTTAAATTCAAGAACAGATTTTGATCTTAACTGTGCTTTTGGACAGACAATATTAAATTTTCTATTCTCTTTACGCTGTTCGAATCGAAAGGAGGACTGTGTCATCTGCATAGCGGAGCTCCGTTATAGGGTTGCCACCAATTTTTAGCAGATCATAACTGTCACAAGTCTGGTCATTTTTGACATTTCTCATTATATTTTCTGCATATATATTGAAAAGGTATGGTGAGAGAATGCATCCCTGCCTCACCCCCTTTTGCACCTCGAACCAATCAGATGTTTCACCAGCTGCTCTGATGGCTGCTTGTTGTAAAGTAAAACTAACAGATGTAATTTAAAGTGAACATAAAAACCAGCCTGCTTTGAAGTTGACAACAAGCTTGTCTGGAGGTTTGCCATCATCTCCATGATTGTAGAACTCAAAATCGGTGCCAGTAACTGGGTCCATAGTTCCATCAGGGTGAAACACATAGCCCACCACCAACCTGATGAGTTAAATACAGTTTTGAAAAGATATCAAAACAAATGAAATGATCTAATCAGCTTCACATTATCGGAAACACAAACAACAAATGAAATGCTGCATCTAAAAAGACTTTATTAGCACATTACATAAACAATTACGGACAAGAATACATAAAATAAGTGAAGTATCTCAGAGAGAAATCCACATGTCTGCCAAATGAAGCTGTGGCATGTGTGTGACCACAGGAAATGAATACTAGCCAGAATATGGATGTGACAAGCAACTCAAAAATAGCAGATAAAGCTGTGTTTAATGTTAAGTCCCCTAGGTGAGTTCAAGCCTATTAGATAAAGTGGTTCTCAAGAGATCTATGGACTTTATCACTGGGATGGCTAGACATGATTGCATTAATCTCCATGTCAAAGACACCTTGGTGATAGTGAGAACTAAAATGCACTGCCAATGGTTTGAGGGCATTGCTTTGCACATGGTGGGTAGTTAGCATCCTTTGGATATTTTCTCCAAGTCATATGTTGAAAAATTATCAGGCAGACAGACTAGCCGATTCTGCTCCACTTGGTGGTGAATTGATGTATGACAAGCTAGATGTTGTGAGGACCCTTTGGGAGCAAGTGATCTGTGAGGAGGCACAAACAGATCATAATGGTCATGAGGAGAATGATGCTGTGGGAAGTTACCAGGGGATCTGGCCGACGCTTAACACTCAAGAGAGAGGCAAGACGGATATACAATGAGACAGTTATTGTTACCATCCGAAATGGAACTCTTTGCTTGCTGCCGAAGATGGGGATGGAGCGCTTTTAGGATGTCCTGAGTGTTGAGATGTCGATTCTCAATTCAACATTCAACTTGGAATGGCCTTTACAATGAAAGATAATATGTCCTTGTATAATGTTTGAAAACAGCTGCTGCTATGTGTCAAACACTGCTATTTTTTTGGGGTAAAAAATGTATTGTGTTTAACAAATCTTCATGGGGTGGGGTCTGTATTATAAACTTTTTAATGCTAATTGCTTAAAAAATGACATAAATGGTGTGGGTAATCATTTCTTTGAATGTTGACAAAAACAAGCAATTTGAAAAAAAAAATATTTTTGTCATAAACTGACAAAAGTGTCATATTGTGACCCTTACAACAAATCATGTTGACTGCAGGATCAGATATAGAAAATATCATCATCAAGAGTCTTGCCAACTGGTATAGCCAATCATGCCTCTCCGCAATCTTCAACAGCAAGTATCAGTTCCTGTGCCGATACCCCTTCTGGTCAGGAGAAATGTTTATCGAGAATCTCTTGAATTGTCTTTGTGTCTCCTTTTTCCACAGATCTTTCCAGTGTTCATAACAAGTTGAACCAAACTAAAGGGATCATTTACTTGAGAAGTTTGACGGAAGCAACTAGGCAAATCAGCTCATTGGCCAGATGTAATAATAATGCATTTGGTTCTTCCTACTAACACTGTACAACCAGAACTGCGCAATGACTGCAAAAGATAAAATAAGAATCTTAACAAAGATGAAGTGCCTACAAAGAATATTTAATGTAACCAGAAGATACAGACTGGCCGCGTCTGAAGTGGTTAGTGGAGGCAAAAGTATGAGCAGGGTAGACATACAGAAATGCACTGCATTCCATAGACTTTAGGACAAAGGAGTCAGAGATGATGATCCGCCTGTTGGAAACGGGTATTAAGCTAGGAAAATTATGTAGAAACTGGTTGCGGGGCAAGGACAGAAGATATGTCAATTAACTTCTATTGGGTATGTTGAGCATGGAGACTGAGATGGCTGCTGCATCGAAGGATGAGTTGGACGGATGTGCTAGGATATCAAACGGATAACAAATAACAAGAAGATTCAGAATTATAATCACATTAGGAAGTGGATGCAGGATAAAGAATGAAGAATTCTATAACTGACTTTGAATATCTGCAGAACACTGCTGCGTATGAGTGTTGCAGTTAAAGACATTCTGTGTTCTTAAATCTCCGCTGGCATGGTGACTTTGGAACGGTTAACAATTGAAGCAGCTACACAAGAGTGTTTTGTATGAAAATCAAAATAAAGTTATTTTTGGTTGCTCAAGAGTTGGCACTTCTTAAACTACACGTTTCGTGCTCAGGTAAGTCATATAAGCTACATTTGAAGCAAATGAGTCTAGTCCACCTCAGCAATGATGGATAAGAGTCTTCCAGTCATTATTGCAGATAGGCAGGTTTACTGTTTTTGCTTCCAATAATAGTTAGCTGTTGTAATTTCCTCCATGTCTATACTGAAAGGCCTTAGTCTTAGTCGAGGTTTCAACATCCCCCCCATTCGGGTTTCCCCATACTTGCTCCATTCCTGTGCCAGTGCAAATCAAATGAAATGTCCCTCACTGTCGCATTTGAAAAACTGGTGAACAAACAACGGAAAAATCCAGATGATGGAAGTAGTCGGGCATGATAAGTTAGTAACTGTACACACATAGAATTATTACATAAGGTATTTCACTAACTCATACATAAAGCCGCTACTGGCCATATTCAATGCCATGACGGAAACGCTGCACAAATGAAAGGCATTCCACAGGAAAAACACAGCTCACAGGGCTGCAGACAAGCACTAAACTCAGTAGCTCAGGCAGCGAAACCGTAGACTACCATCCTTATGTGGAAACTGCATTAGCAAAGCGCTGTTGGAAGCAAAAATAACTTCAAAGCTTAACATTCTGCCAAGCCTTTCCTCCATTTTGACGGGAAGCCCCAGGATACAATTCCATCATCCAACTATGGAGCTCAGTGCATGGCATTTTTATTTGAATACACTACCAGAGCAGATTTAATTTGGAATTCTTTCTGACTGTGCCCGATGTGTGATGTGTTGTAAACTGCATATTCAGGAAATGGCGAGTGGCCTGTTGCCAGACAGCTTGTGCTGCCTTGTGCATTTAATGCATGTGTATGCTGTTGGATTTGCTAAGACTGTAGTCTATGTCAGTTTATTTCACCAGGGACAGTGATAGACATTTTGTGTGGTTTTGATGGGCACTGGAACACAGCAAGTATGGAGTGATACATCTGCCATGAAGTTAAAACCGATTACCTGAATAATGGATTAATAAGTATGCTATTTAAATTGTTTATCTCTATTTCTTCCTTGACATTTTGTGACTATAATTTGTGCAGCCAAACTGTTTAGAAACATAAATACCTGGACAGTGTAACTGGCATGCAGATTGCTCCCACACACAGGGCAGTGTTATCCTCCAAATGTGCATAGTTCAGAGCGTAACGGTGAAATAGTTTCCAGTCTCTAATGTTACCTGAAAAGTCATCATAATGACACAGCAGAATTTTACATCTACTAGATGATGTACACACTCATAATGTAATTGTATTTTTACACAGTAGTAATATTTTATATCTTGGACAAAGAAGAGGAGAAATACTGACATCTTGAAAGATCTGAACATCAAGGAAGATTGGCTAATAAACTGCATCCTGTCTTGGAAGCTAAAATATTTTGGTCATATCAAGCGCCACAACGGACTGGAAAAAATTATAGCAGAAGGCATGGTACCAGGAATGAAGAGCAGGAGCCGACCAATACAAAGAAGGGCACAGGATATAAGTGACTCGCTGGAGCTACAGAATATGTGCTTTGTGGTGTGATCTCAGCAGGCGGCTAGCCATTTTAAAGAGAGAGACGAAGGCTTATGGGATAAAATCTGGTACAATGAAGATCGATCCTCTTGACTTTAAATTAACTTTAACCCGTTGAGATCTGTCGCGGCAACTATTCCTCTCCACAATAACATTCCAAAAAGAATTTGCTTAATGACAGTGATAAACAATGTAGACATTAAAAGGGTGTCCTTTAAATATTTTCCGAGTGAGTTCTGAGGCCCCATTATGGGAAGGGGGGGGGGGGAGACAAAAAAAGACCCACTGCCTCCCCAACAAGCATGTCGTAAAAGGCAACTAATTAGGGGTGTTTCCTTCAAAGCCAGAGTGCATCTGTCTGAGAGGCAAAGAACCAACAGTCTGCGAAACAAATAAGCCAGATCTGTAAAACAGATATGCATGCAAAACTCAAGTTCTGGAACAAGACCAAAGTCCAGGAGTGGACGAACAACCAAAACCTTCTGCCCTAGTTTACTGCCAGTGAACACTATGAAGAAGAAGATATTTTTAACTTCCCCCTTCTAGGACCGCAGCCTGAAAGATTAATATCTAGTGTCTCGAAGAGCCACTGTTTGGATGTGAATAAAACAACAGAACATCTCAGAAACCCTGTTCAACCAAATATAACGATTAAACTGGGGTTTGAAGTAACCTGCTGTCCAATGTAGGTGGGTGGAATGCTTTGGTAATGGATTAAATAAGAGGGACTTCAAATTAAATGTTTCAAGATGGCTGCATTTAACTCTAGGATCAGCGCAACCTGATCTGGTCGTAAACAGGGTATTCACAGAAGTCACATGATTTTGAAACTTCCTACTTCACTTATACACTTGCTGAAATGACAGGCATGCATCACCATACTGGACTTTAATTTGCTAATGAATTTCTATAGGTTTCACCCTTTCACTGATCAAAAATGGACAACAGAACGCTGCTCCTCTCTGGTGCATGTCATGTGCTTAACACTCTTAACATCCTTAACAATAATGAGAGGTTACAAGACAATGACATGGTTATTGTAATTTATGTCACACTTTTAAGGTTTTCATTTAAAGCTCACACTTAGCGAAAATAATTGTGGTTCACTTGTAATTCACATTCTAAATACATACCATAGGAATGATCTCTGACTCCTTGTACTTTGATTTCCTGAACTTGGTAACTGGACACATGCACACTGCCAGTTATCTCTCCAAACTGTTCATAGTGGGTCTGGTGGAGACTGAACAAGTGCAATACAAAAATTAGAAAACAAAGGTTCAATAAAAAGTACTGAGAGCAGCCTATGTTCTTACATATACAATGTTGGATATCTCCCCAAACTAATTTGTTTTTCCTACATTGAGCAGGTTGAGATTAATGGGGAAAAGAGACACACATGAAGATGAATAAAATACACACAGAATTTAGTCTCGACAATCTTTTGGTTTGTTGCTTGTCCATCACGAGTGATGAAGACCACTTTCATCCAAAGTAGTAATGATCAAATGATTATGAGTAGGAAGGTGGCTGTTTAGTCCAATATGAGCCAAGATAGTTCTTGAGCAGTGCGGACACCATATGGAGGGCGCAGTAGGTGTGGGATTAGCAGTTTGATTCTTTCTAGTCTGCCTCCGTTTCTCCGCCCGTGCAACCTCCGCTGCCTAGCAGGGCGATGCACCATGTCCGAGGGACGTACGCTATCCAGAACGGTCTCATGCAGCAGCCTCCCAGGTCGCTGTGTTGATGCCAAAAGAATTGAGAGCAGTCTTCAGAGTGTCCTTATAGCGCTTTTTCTGTCCTTCCTGGCACCTCTTCCCCTGCTGGAGCTCACCATAAAATACTCTCTTTGGGAGGTGATAGTCTGGCATGCAGGTTATGTGACCAGCCCAACGCAGCTGATGATAGCTGGATGAAAGTAACTTACGCAAAGACTTGGATTTAAGTGAGGAAGAGTTGCGCAATTCGTCGTCCTCACTCTCTCGCCTATGTCCCTATTGATCCAATGGCAGGACAATGTCAAGACGATTGAAAATGGACCTAGGTGCAGTGGATGACCAAGGAATCTTAAGTGCCCTGAGTTGCTCGAAGCTCTCCACAGAGCCTGCAGGTAAACGCTTTCTTGTCCGTTGAACCAATAAGATTGTTTCATCCGCACAATCCGCAGAGTCCAGTCTTTGCATGCTGGGTAGGCATATCCCTTTTACCGAGTGTTTTAGAACCAGGTAGAAAATCTTTTGGTAGAAAGAGAGAGACAATGTTTGGTAATCTTGCATTTTGGCAGGAGAAAATGGTGATACTTAAACAGATACCCTGTGCTGAAATTATGAGTTGTGAATCCTTGTGACATTCCCATAAGTGTTCCGTCTCCCTCTTTAGCAACCAGCACAGAGTTCCAATTCTGATGGTACTAGTAATGTTCTGGTTGTATGTTCATCTCACCCTTCCCATGAGTGTTGAGTGTCAGTCAGATCCCTTGATCACTCCTCATTGCACCATTCTCTTCAAACTGTGATGATGGAACTTTGCTGCTGAAGATGGGGACTGAGAGCTTATGGGAATGTTCTGAGTGCCGTGATGTCAACTTTTAATTAAACATCAAACCTCTGGTCTCTTGTTCTGTCATCACCATACGGGGATAATAATATATGAAAGAATGAAGAATACAAAACATTATAAACCTTTTTAGTGTGTCAAAGTATTTCCTTGTCCATGTCTCGCGTGCAAGCCCATCTGCCATGACATGAGGATGAAGATCAGTGTCAAAGTCAAAGAGTTTTGTATAAGCTTTCCAAATCAGATTCATAGTCACCTTCACAATCCTGCCAGTCTCTGCAATTCTGCATTAAACCATACATAATGTTATGTTATATATGTTATCAGCGTGAACTCACTACACATTGGGCATTCCCAAGCAGGCTCAGGCCTCTAAGAAAACAGCCACCCCAATTTACTTCTACTAATTGTTCCCATAAGATATGTCATTATTATTAGCAAGTTTTCCTGTGTGGGGTTATGGGGCTCTATTTTGGAGAACAACAGAATAGACCCACTGCTCCCCAATCTTCATGTGGATTCCGTGGCCCCATTGTGGGGGGAACAAGAATAGACGCATTGCTCCCCAACAAGCATGTTGTAAGAGTCGACTAGTTAGGGTTTTCCTTCAAAGTCGCAGTGCATCTGCCAGAGAGGCAAGGAACCAAAAGTCAGATCTGTAAAATGGACATAACAGGTTCTGGAACAAGTCTAAAGTTCAGAGGTGGATGAACAACCAGAACTTTCTGCCGGAGTACTCAACTCATAATCATAATCGAACAACTAGAACTTTCTGCTGGAGTTTACAGCCAGTAAATGCAAAGAAGAAGAAAAAGAAAGGCATGTCGTAGGAGGTAATTTATAATGGGTGTTTCCTTCAAAGTTGGAGTCATCTGCTCGAGAAGCAAGGAACCAACAATCTGCAATCAATTGAGCCAGATCTGTAAAATGGATCTGCATGCAGAACTCTACTCCTGGATCAAGACTAAAGTCCAGGGATGGACAAACAACCAGAACTTTTTGCCGGAGTTTACAGTTGGTGAACGCAGTCGCATGACATAATTTGCGGTTTTCCGGCGACTGCCGCCACCGCCACGAGTCCCCCGCGTGACTGCGGCTCGAAAGGATATTTTGCGGCCGCCATCTTTAGTACCCATTATTCAGGGGATAGCCAAATTTTACATACATTTAGTTCAACATTATGTGCCTTACCAACTGGCGTAGGCGCTCATGCGTCTCCACAGATCACGATTCCTGGTTGCCTGGAACAGTTCTCTTCATGATATCCCTCCATGCCATCATTTCAGTCCATCCAGCATCATCTCTCTTGGTCGGCCCACACCCCTTTTTTCACTGATCTTTCCAGTTGTCACGATGTTCTCTAATGTCTCTCTTCTCATTATGTGGCCAAATAACAGTGTTTGTCTCTTTCTTATTGTTGTATATAGAGATCTACCTTCATTAGCTTCTCACAAGCAATCGTTGTTAATTACTCTGGCCGTCCAAGGTATTCGTAACATTCGTCTCAGAAACCACATCTCTGTTGCTTCCAAATTCTTCCTAATTTGTTCACTGACTTTCCAAGATTCGCTGCCATACAGCAGAACAGATTCTATGTAACATTTTAACACCCTCTTTCTGAAATTAAATGAGAGCAATTTATTGCATAAGATATTTTTCCTTTTCTGAAATGCAGCTTTCGGTTGACCTATTCTGTTTTTTAATCGCTGTCATACATTTTCCATCTGATGATATGATTGTTCCCAAATATTTGAATTTATTGACTTGGTTAAGTCTTTTTCCATTGAGATATCACAATGTGAGACATTTAGGTAAAGAAGCTAAATCCTTTTTTTTCCTCCTTATTTTAATAATTATCATCATCACTGTCCTGTTGTGCCATTATATGTCACATAGGGCTTATAGTCTATTCCTCAATTCAGTTTTATCCTGTGCAGTTGATATTATTGATGGAATCCCAGTGCAGCACCTTTGGCCTCTCTCATTAGTGTTCATCTTAGGGTTTTTGCTTGGATGTCGCTGCTTCCTTGTTCCCCTTTAATTCCTATTTTAGTGGCTGTTTGGTGATTCTCTGCTGGTTTCTTCTCAGGATGTTTCAGTAGTGATCAATCACAAATCCATTTTTTTTAAATTTATTTTTTTAAATATGTTTGAGAGACATTAGCTAAGACTTTAAAATTACACATATAATCAGCACTTTAGAAAAATACCCTTTTCCATGCCTTTAGGTGTAATGGGCATATAGGGCTAGATCTCTATAGTATAGACCAATCAGCATTTGGTGGGTGATGTGGTCAGCACCACTCTGGCTGCCTTTACTTCCTAGGAATGCACCTGGTACTTACTCAAGACTGGGTCAACTGGTCATTTTTTTTTAAAAAGTTCAGCTCTGTCAGGACCCGAACCAACGACCTTCCGATTCACAGGCGAGTCTAGCCGCTACACAATTGCAGCCCCTTTTTTAGTACTAGTAGTAGTAATTTGTATCTAAATAATATCATGTTCCACCCTCTGGGTTGTCTTCTTCCACATTCCATGCCCTTGAGGTCCATTGCTGCAGTTATCACCCACCCGTATTTATCTCTGTGGCTGGCCCTCTTTCTATCTGTTGATTCCATCTGAACTAATAATTCAGATACAAAGAATTAACATAACAACTGTACGTGTTAGAAGACAGTTGAGATCTGAACTTGGTAAGGTGGCTGCCCAAAAGTGTACTGTACTCCAGTGGGTGCCATCCCACTGTGGTATACTAGGAAACAAAAGAGCAGATAAACTTGCTAATAAAGGGGCAGAATGTGACCAGGAAGAGAATGCAGTAACATACTATGAGAAGAAAAGGGTCATCCAGGCTATTAGAAGTGAACAGAGTCTGGCCAGAGATGACTACCACTCACTTGACCGGCATGGGCAGGTCATTATCCTACATCTCAGGACAGGACATAACAAACTTAACCAGCATATGCACAGGGTCGTCTAAGCAGTTCACCTTTGTGCCCTTGTGGGCTATGTATGCAGACTACAGAACACTCCTGCAAGAATGTCCATTGTTCGGCCCATTAAGAAGAGAATACTGGCCCAGTGAGTCACCAATGTACACAAAGTTGTATGAGACTAAAAGAAACTCATAAAAAGAGTCAAGTTTATCACAAGAATCTGTCTGTCGGTGTGAATCAGAAAGCGAACACAAGAAGAAGAAGAAGACAGCTGAAATTTTACATTGCCTTTGAATTGGCAAATGAACGTAGGTTGCATTATTTGGTCCTGAAAAAGGTGATTTGTCGTAGTGTCTGTTTTCAAATTCTGTAATAAGATTGCATTATTTAGTCATGCTCCAGGTTTCAGAGCCATATAAGACAACTGGTCTTATCAGCATATTGTATATATTGTGATCTTTGTGTTGCGGGATAGAGCATTTGATTTCAGCATATGTTGTAGGCGCAGTATACTTTTATTTTCAGCTCGTATTCTAGATTGTGTCGGCTCTGTGGCTAAGTCGATGAACGCTTCGTTATGCTGGGATGCCGGGTTCGATTCCAGCTGCTGGCCATGTACCTTGCATTGGTTTCGACAGTGGTATCAAGAAGGCCGACCGTCCAGAAAGCAATGGCAAACTACTGGACGTAAATTTGCCTAGAGAAACCACACAACAGCCAGGGGCTGTTGGGGTTGGTTCTGCAATGTCCTGTAAAGGATATCCAACTAACCTTTATTCTAGATTGTATTTCTTATCTTAGTATGTTAGAGCAGTTGAAGTTTGCACCCATGTATGTTTCTGGTTGTTTGCATATTATATGTTTGTATGTGGCCTGTGTTTTTATCCTTTTCCTGATTTGTTATTACCAATATTATTATTATGTATTATCATGACTGGTAATGAGCCCTATTTTGGTAGCTGCTTTCTTAAACTCTCAGAGTCCCAAGGAACGCATCATACGTTCATAGATTCCTAACTAGAGGCCCAATAAATGCATGATTCGCTGATTTTACGTCTCTCTTGACTACCCCTTGTGCCTGTGACGCTAAACCCCCTGGGACTCAAAGAGTTAAGCGTGTCGGGGATTTTACGTCTATAGTTCATTTTCTCCTCAGAGTTACAGTTGGGATATATTGTCAAAAATTACAATTGCAAGCTAGAAATTTAAAGTAAAAAACAACAACAAAAGAACAGCCAGTCTTTTGCATACCTCATCATCCCATCATATTTTAGTGACCATGTTTCCATCGGACGTAAAGGTTTAATTGACAAACCACCAACTGTGTAGCTATTTGAACTGTTTGGATCAAAAAGCCAGGTGTCTGGAAGTGATGGTATTTCTAGTAGACCAATTCTAGGAAACTGAGGCCAGACAAAAAAAATTAATAAGCTCATAACAAAAGTCAGTACTTTATTAATATCCTACCCCAGATGATGTCATAGGACAGTCCAACATTTTAGAGGGTGGTAAGACTGGGTTCCCCGGCTTTCTGATGCTTTTAACCACCCCAAAACATCTAGCATTGGCCCTAACCCCAACCAACCTACGTCCCATGAGAGAGTGCAGCCTAGGTCTTATGACTGAAGGCAGCCTAGGTCCCATGACTGCATGTAGCCTAGGTCCCACAACTGCATGCAGCCTATCTACCACCCCCTGAAATATTAAACTGCCCCGTGACCTGTGGATTTCCCCTCTTCAAAAAAGTCAATAAATATATTTAAAATGTTCAAATTTCAATGTCTTCTTCTTCTGCGCCTGTCTTTAATTTGTTGCCTTTTATGACATGCTTACTGCAGGAAAAGGGAGTGGCAGTGGGTCTATTTTTTTTCTAAAATCTTAAAATGAGCTCCGGTACTTTAGCAGAGAGTTTCACTTAAGTCAGTAACGTATTTTCGTAATATTTTGCATTCCTTTTAATCCTTTCAGCCCCTGGAATTTTGACAGATTTGGCTCGCATAATTTTCCCCTTATAGAAATAGCAGAGAGAGTGGTATTTAAAAAAAAGGGGCAACTGAGAATGTCATATATTTATAATCCCTATAAGAGTGTGGATTTTTTTTTTAAAGGAATGAAAGTACATTTTAAATCTGTTGACACAGTTTTGTTTAATGCTGTTGCAATTAGTATAATAAAAAAGAATTAGGCAGGTGTTATGTTCACAAAGACAAAATTTTACAAAACAAAATTTGGTTCAATAATTTTAAATGACCCCAAACAAGGGAAATCCAGGAACCCCCATCCAGTCTACTATTCTGGGAGTGTTATGACATGCCTTTGTTCTGTGTTCACACAAAGTGCAGAAAGGTGTGCTTGCGCAATGGACGGAAACCTGGAAAGAAGCAAACTTTCTTCACAAACTGCTGTGCAACTGTTACAAGTGTGTGCTGCTGTAATTCAGTGTGTGAGTGCGTGTTGTAGCTCCATGTGCAATTGTCAAGGAGGATGATAACTGAGGGTAACTAAGGAGGAGCGGGGGATGGGGGGGTTGGAGCAGCATGTCCACATCACTGCTAAAAATATGAAAATTGTGAGTAAAGATCAGCACAGCCAAGCATGAGAGGCATTCAGACTAAAAGAAGTCTGTTTAACTGCACTGGGCTGGCATTATCAACCACAGGAAGCTGATGTATATGTTGAAGGTGGAATCTGAGCAACTTTGGGCGAGTCCTGAATGCTGTGACAATAATCCAACTCATAACGATACATCTGTGAAATGAACCCATGACCTTCAGAGCTGGAGGCAAATATCTTGATCACTGCACCATGGAACCATCATGGAGAACTCCTAGTGAATTTGTTTAGTATACACATTTTATGGTCAGACACTAAAGTAATAAAGCCACACAAAAAGATTCCGGCTCAAGGAAAACTGTGACTAACTGAATAACTTAATACCTGTGTGCGTTTCAGAGCCCCTTGGGGCGAAGGGGGGGTGGGTGTGTGTGGGAAACAAACCCACTGCCACCAACAAGCAGGTTCCAGGGGACGACTAATTAGAGGGCTATCTTCAAAGTCAGAGTGCAGCTGCCTAAGAGGCAAGGAATCAATAGTCTCCATACAAATAAGCCAGATCTGTGAAATTAATAAACAAGCAAAACTCAAGTCCTGAAACAAGACTGAAGTCTAAATTCAGAAGAATAGCCAGAACTTTCCACCGGTGAACACAAAGATGAAGAAGAAGATTAACTTAAAAGGTGGCTGAGGGGCAGAATGTATGTATTACACATCACGGAATGTGTGTTCAATCCTCAGTGAGGCTCATGATTTTTAAGAAAAATCCCAGCCTGTACATTGAAAGGCAAATGCTTCGGTAAATAGTCTTTATGTGATTCCCATCATACTAGCACACTGGTTTGATCACACATGCCAAGTCCTTTAACGCAGCAGCCAACTCAGTCAGTCATGCGCATCATATCCAGTAGGAATTGGTTCGGCATATCTTCACAACCAGTTTCTGCATGTTTGTCCTCATTCATTTCCCACTGACTCCCATCACATGTTAGGTCAGTAAGGTACATACAATTTGAACATTCAATTTACCTCCTGTAGTTATCTCTATTTGTAATCGACAGCATCTGTAAAACTCATTTAAAAAAAATTTTAATAGAAAACAGACATGTACTTTCAGAAATTTCATTTTTAAAGTCTTACCCTCAGATAGAGGATAGTCTGGACAATATTTCCTTGTCTTCGAGCTGTAGCAGCCACGAGAAACACTCCATCTGCATTACCACCGTTAAAATACACAGCATCTACTGCCTTTGATGTGAATAAATAATGTTTTAATTATTTCTGTAAAATTACAGGATTTGTAATGCTTCGGGGACTCATGTATGAACATGAGTATACAGAAAAAATTATCTGATCATCACAGTTATTTAAAACATTTTCTTAAATATATTAAACATAACAATCTATACTTCTTCAATCTATCACAATTAATGTTGTGTTGTATTTTTTGTCCATCATGAGTGATGAAGACCACTTTTCATCCAAAGTAATAATGATCACATATTATGAGTACGAAGGTGGCTGATTAGTCCAATTTAAGCCCAGAAAGTTCTTGAGCAGTGCAGACAATAGGTGGAAGCCACAGTAAGTGTGGGATTACGATACAGTTCTTTCTAGTCTGCCTCAATTTCTCTGCCTGACAGGCTGATGCCCTATGCCTGAGAGATGTACCCCATCTAGGATGGTCCTGTGCAGCAGCCTTCCACATCTTCACAATTAATACATAATATATGAAACATTAAATGATGAAAAGAAAGACAGACATCAATAATCAATATTAAAAGGGAAAAGAATACTATCCCAATTATAAGGGTTGAACATGTCACATCAGTTGTCTAAAGAGGGGAAAAGAGTTAACAAAATGACATTTTCATAGTCAAAATGTAAAGGACCCTTTTCCATGCCTTGAGGTAAATTTGTTTTACTTTGCGTGTGCAAGCTACAAGACTTTGCTGGGACTGACAAGTTTTTCACTAGTTTTCAAATGGGTATTTGAAGGTTATTGTGTGTGACTGCCAGTGGTACAGGAACGGAGCAGTTATGAGGCAACCCGTCTGCAGTGATACTGGAACCTCGACTAACCAACTAGCGTGTAATATTATCTCAGACATATTCTTCTTGTATTTATTTTCATTGATAACATCAGATGGAAGATGTATTAAAGAAGTTAAATGTAGAATAGCTCAAGCAAAGGCAGCATTTTACAAAATGAAGAATATTTTATGCAATCTTTCTTTGTCAACTGAGACGAGAAAGAGAATTCTTAAAAGCTATATAAATCTTATATTGATAAACGGGTGTGAATCATGGACAGTTAGTAAATAAGTGAAAACTTATTTGGAAGCTGTGGAGATGTGATTTTATAGACAAACAATGAGAATACCCTGGACAGATAAAAAGAGTAATGAAGACATCTTGAAAGAAACTGGCTCATGGAGAGAACTGATGGCCCAAAAAACGAAAAAAGAGACAATCTACATTCTTTGGTCATGTGATGAGAAGGAGAAAACTGGAGTACATCGTGACGGTAGGAAAGTTGTAGGGGAGTAGAGGCGGAGATGGAAAGAAAAGATGCTGGACAGTTTGACATCATGGCATGAAAGACGATCTGTGTCAGAGTTGACTGAAAGTAACCAGACAGAAGACTGTGGATAGACATGACTACCAACACCACACGACGTGGACTTCTAAAAAGAAGGAGTATTTATTCGTCATTATGCAGCAGATTATCATTCTTATTATTTATTTAAGTACTTCAATAAGCTTAAGGCCTTTTGAGCCCCTCACCCCCAATCCCTTCCACAAAATGTGTAAGGGACTCCTCTGCCCCAATCCCCATCCAAGCACCCACAATATTTTCTTTGTGTCATCGTGGGTGAAAAGAAGTCTGTTTTTTAACATATAATATATATGCGGTCAAAATATATATTTTTAGGCTATCTTTCGAATAATGGTCCCAACTGAACTACGCAGACAGTTAACCCAAACAGAACCTCACACATATGTAAAATTCGCATTTCTTTTGCGGCGATTCAACGGTGTCAAAAGTACTATTAACTGCCCACGGCAATATCGCGGAACGCAACAGATTTTGTTAACGGCGATTACACGGCGGCAAAACAAAGATTAACTGCGGACAAAAAAAATTACCGACACGCGACAATACTCCCGATAGCGCTATCCTACGGCAGGGCCCGAGTTATATGTAAGTTGCCAACTACAGTGCCACCGACTACAGTGCCACCTCCGCGGCGCGGAGGGGGCTAAACTAGATGGCTAGAACTCACGAGCAGCAGCTACCGCAGCTCCTGCAGCTTCCTCCAAAGTATTTGCTTGTGAGTCCCAGCCATCTAGTTTAGCCACCTCCACGCCGCGCGTAGCTGTGCAGGGGATACTCTCGGAGGTGGCACTGTAGTCGCCGGGACAAAAGCCAACAATTTACAGGAGCTACAACTTGTGACGGAACTACCAGCGGCATCGTGGCGGCTGCTCGTTTGAAGTTGTCCGAGCCGACATACGTGTACATTACACCGCGCATTACAGGCTGATCATGTCTCGCCCGCAACGAGAATCGCAGACAAGCCGTGGTGCTGAGTTCGAATGGCGGCAGAGCGAGAGAGAACAGATATTCGCGCACTATTTGGAATTTCTGTGTCACAATTGTCATGTATAGAGGATGTCACTATCGGTAAGTAGTAGACTTTCCCTATTTTCCTAATACTTTTCTTTCAAATGTTTGTAGGGCAGGACGTAATGAGGCTCTGATTGGGTTAGCTGTCTGCATAGTTCAGTTGGGACCGTTATTCGAAAGATAGCCTATTTTTATAATATACATACAATATATATGGGAGTTATGACAAAAAGCATTCGTTGTCAACAGTTTGTCCCTGTCAGGTGTGAGATTGATTATACTAGTTACAAGATGGACTATGAGTTTTGTCAAACCTTTGGCTGGTTCTCAGGCAACGCCTGCACACTGTCCATTTCCGCAAATGTATTTCGCGACCGGACTCCATAGCCTGCGTCAACTGAGTTAGCTTGTCTCAAATACTGCCTTCGTGCATTCTGAAGTCTTCTAAGCCAAAGCATAACACGGATGCCGTTATACTTTATAGGGTAAAAGAATCCGGGCTGTGAATAGATTTTGGGAGCATTTCGTGGACGGTCTTTCTTGAACCACAAAATAGTGAGCCATATGAAAATAACGGCAGGTACAATTATGAATCCAGCCAGGAACACAGAACACAAGAAGCTAGAACAGTACACCATGTTCACTTCTGCTATTTTTGACCTTTGACCGTATCGATTACTATTTTTTAGTTTACCGATCAGTGGTTACAGGCAACGGGGAAAATAACTGTTTTTGCTAAAATTGGTAATATCATTGGGTTTTTGGATGTTATTAATATCCCAAGTTATTACTGAAGGACTCGTTTCACGCCAGTGGTCAGCATCACGCCGGACCCTTTTACTTCACAGAACATTTACATTACTAAAATTTACGACCGAGTCGACCAGGAAATTGGTAAACTCCGTGAAAAGGACTGACTATGAAAAACTCGGATATAAGATTTAACAGACGCTTAGCATTTAAAAAAAGATGCAGACAACATTAGTATTTAGTTAGTCGGTAGATTATCCTCATTACATATCGAACCATTCAGCCCATAAGTGCTCGGATCTCTTCTGTAAATTCCGCAGCTTGTAGCGCCTAACGACACCAGTCCTGAATTGGTTTCCTATTCTTCTTTAGCTTCATGTATAGTGCTTTTCTCTGGCCACAACCATTTTCACTTTCTATTTTGCAGTCTAGTCATTGCTGCAGATTCACAGTTACTTAGTTCACGCAAACGTCTTACTTATCATAAAGCATTCAAGATATCAGCATGGTCCATGACTCGACCGCCCTTCACAGTAGCCGTACCTGCAAGCCTATTAGTTTGCTCACAGTGGACACTAGGCACGACCTTTTTTTTTTTTTAAAAGCCGTGGCAGTTCTGCCAGGCGGTGGCCGTTGCATTTTTGCTCCATTTGTAGACTGGAAGGATATAGTTTCGTCACCCAGCTTCTGAGTTGAGTGCATGGCGTGACACTGTGAGCTACGAGTGTTTTTCGTTGGCACAGTAGCGGAGCAACAATGGGGTGACCCTTTTGCTATGATGCTGAAACTAGGATTACCAGATTACCAGATTACTATTAGTTTGCTCATTTACTTGCACGCTTGTGTGCCCTGGCATTAAAATGAAACTGATGTTTCTCAGCCTGACCACCTCAAAGACAGTCCAGAAACTTCCGACTTAGTCCATCTCTATCTTTCTGAGTATAGTCACCGCGTCAGTGAGAAACCGTACGCTGTTGAAAGTCTGCCTCCAGCCATGTTATCGCTGTGGTCATTGTCGTGATCTCCACTTGCTGTCACGGCAAAAGCAATAGAACAGAATCTTCTCTCACAACTTTCTTTACAACATGAGCCGTAAACGCTCAAGAGCTTCTCACGTGGCAAATAGCAGACTTATCTGTGTAAATGACAGCAACACCTTGGCTCGTCTGTACTGTGATCTTGCCCCTTAGACAACGGAGCTAGTGTCGAACCTATATGAGAGTGATTGAATACGGAGGAGATACATTACGTGTATAATTGGCCTACCATAACTCCCGTTTTCCCTGGGACAGTCCACTTCATAGGTTTGGCCAAATCGTCTCATTGGTACATTTGTCCCGTGTTATAAATATCTAAGAATTAGCTCAAGAATGCTAAAAAATACATTTTAGTTTAATATAGGTATCTTATCAGAGTTCATATTTTGAGATACTTTTGATGCCCGAAATGTGTTGATGGAAATTGTCACTGTAGCATTTTCAGTCGAATGGCAAATTGTTTCGTTGATTTCTTGGTAACAATGGTTAGGGATTTTAACAGTACCATTGCCGATCTACACGGGTAACCTAGAGAGAAAAAATGGGCTGGGTGGAGTTAATTGACTTAGAGTCAACGCCTTCTCCCGAATTAAGTCGGCCGTGCTTTGAGTCTACCGTTTTCAGCTAAAAAAAATTAGTGGAATGTCCTATTTTCAGCTCAAGACATTGCATAGGCTCCCAGTTTGACCCAAAATAAATACCAGTAGACTGAAAAATAATATTTCACGCGCCTATTAGTCTATAAAAATATGTGACTAGTACCACATGCTCAATATGCCTTGAAGTGTAAGGACTTTCGTAGGGATTGTAGTCGGGAACTTCAGGTAGCGGAAGTGACCTGGTTACCATCCAGAACAATGTTCGTAACCGTTAAGTTTTCGTAAAAATTTTGGCGCTTCTTTGAATCGTTCCCCAAAATGGCGGCTGTAATATGATGGCGTTCAAAAAGGAGCTAAATTGGCCAATTTCTGGCCATAAAATATCCAAAAATATCCGAATGCGGGGTTAGTTCTATTAAAAATATATGTGCCGCATCCGAATAACGAAACAAATGCTCTGACAGGGTCTGGGCGATAGTTGCTTGCCGACCTGCTTCTGCGAGTGTGCCTCACCGCCGAGTGTATCCCCCGCGGGACTCACGAGTGGCAGCTACCGCATCTCCTGCAACTTCCTCCAATTACTGTACTCGTGAGTCCCAGGCACCTAGATACGCTCGGCGATGAGTTTAATCGCGTTTGGCGCATGCCGACAAGTCTGACATCTACCGCTCCAATCGGAAGAACACAGTATTGCTAATCGGCTTTCATCGTCTGTAATGTCTCGAAATTGGTCAACGGTCGCTAATATCGTCTGCTAGTATCGTCGTCTGCAGAAACGCTCGAAATTTTTGTCAACGATCGGTATTTATCGTCTGCTACTAGTACCGTGTGCAAATGTTGATATTGGTTGTCAAGTAATCCTAGTTTTGCCGCGATTTGTTCGTTGGCAGAAAGTCCGTATTTTAGATATACGCGAAAACCGTCGTTCGGATATTTTTTGATATTTTATGGCCAGAATGTGGCATGCCGCCATTTTGGGGAATAAATCAAAGAAGCGCCAAAATTTTACACAAAGGTAGACTCGTTAGAGATACTCGGAAAACCTCGGAATTCCGACGATATATATATAGCCAAAATAGCAGCATGGTTTCTGTTTGAAACCCGCGCTAACTGAAAACGTTTGCTTACGATTTCCTACTGCTGGTTGTGTTTGAATATAGCGGTAAATAGTCATATTTTTAGGAAGACTTTAACATATTCGTACTTAATACTAGTGCTTGTAATTTGATTGAATTCTCCATCAGCATCCAGTTGTACTTTTGTTCTTGAAATTTCCTTTCTATACACTGTTGGGGCGATTTACGGTAGAATTTTGAAGATAAGCTCTTAAAACCACGACAAGTGGAAAAATAAATTGCCGTCCATCTTATTGATTTAAATGAACATTTTAAAGTATTATATAATTAGGCTATCCTCCGAATAAAGGGCACAAAAGATGGCGGCTGCAAAATATCCTTACGAGCCTCCGTCACGTATCAGTTGCGCACTTCCGGCGAATTAATTTGCGATTTTCCGGCGACTACCGCCACCGCCTCGAGTCCCCCACACCGCTCAAAGTAGATGGCTAGGACTCAAGAGCAGCAGTTTCCGCATCTCCTGCAGCCTTGCTCGTGTCGCCCAATTGACACATGACTGAGGCTCGTAAGGAAATTTTGCTGCCGCCATCTTTTGTGACAGTTATTCGGAGGATAGCCTATAATTATTTTTATCATCATTTATTTAATATGCCCAGTTTAATATATATAATAGATATAATTATATATTTACTTTTTAATCCCCTGTATCTGATTATTTTTAGGATATTTGTACTTCTAATTAATTGTTGTGTTTATAAAGAATATTTTATATCCTGTCGTGGTAGGGAAGATGTACAGAAATCGTTTTTAATTAAATCAATCAAAGCGAAAGAGAGCAAGGTCATTTTTTTTAAATGCATTACCTGCAACCATTAGTAACACCAGTAGTAGTAATTTTTGTAAAATATCCTGTTCAACCCTCAGGGTTATAATTTTGATTTACTTTTTAGTGACTATTATGGTGTTAACTGAGATTATATATTTGGTATTTAAAATTTATATATCACTAGCTGTACCCGGCCACGCGTTGCTGTGGCGTAATTTGAGATAGTCTTTGATCCCCACCCCCCCCCCACCCCACAACTAAATCCACCTACTACCCTCTCCCTCATCAAAGGTTTTTAGAAAAGAAAGACAATGGAAATCACACCTGTCTAATGAAGTTAATGACGCAGTCGATGTCTGCGCCGACGTCGAGATAGTCCTTGATTGCCCCCCCTCCATCGAAGGTTGTTTGAAAAAAAAATCAGAAAATAGAAATTGTGTTTAATATGGTTATTGTGGCAAATATAGAGATAGTCTTGTTTGCGGTACCTCAACCTACTCTATGTATTAAGGCGTTGGCTGCACGTAACTCGCCGGCGAAGGGCGGAAGCCTTGCGTTCTGACTATGGCGGCGCATGCACAATTACTAACGTGGCTATAATTAGAAATCACTAAAGTTATAAATATTAGTTGCGAATATTATGGCATAAATTGTGGTCACCTATCTCTAACAGTGACAGGTTGAATTTCAAACCACGATGGTTCAAAATCCGGTATCAAAACAAACATATCCTGAAAATTTCAGCTAAATCGGTTCAGTAGTTTCCGAGTCTATAGGGGGCAAACAAACACACAAACATTGATTTTTATATATATAGATAGTCTGGTTTTCCAACTTAAGAACACGCACCATATAATTGTGTCTTTATATTAGTGGTCGTTTAAATGGTGCTATTAGCACGATAACAAAAGTGGTTATTTGGTTATCACATGCTAAAGCTGTTTGTATTTTTATAGGAGACGGAAGTAAAGCTACAACTGTACTTGTTAATAACAAAGTAAGTCGTAAAAAATAGAAAAGCGGAGGTAGCGTTAGTAAAATATAAACAAATTAGGTAATGAGAACTTGAAAATCACGTGTAAAGCTCTTTAAGTTCTCTTAAATTTAAGTCATTACCCCCCTCCCCTCCCCTCTTCCACCGACTACTGCTCTCTCCTCTCTCGAAATATTTGAAAATCATTACCTGGCGATATTTTGTTGTTGCTGTAACTGACATTGACATCCCTGTCCATCTGGACTAAAATGGGGAGCAGGAATTGTAATAGGTAGTGAATGGGGCTAGTGTAATATTTACCACATCATCCTTCAAGTACCAGTACAACTACTAAAATAATGTCACTGCTATCTATGTTACCATCGGAGTAGACAGAGAGTCGTGAGCCAGAAGATTTGGTTCCGCATGGCTAGTGCTATCGCCACAGACTGGTCAGCTTAGGATGTATAATTTCACTTGCCAACAGAAGAACACCATAACCTTACCGGCGGTCTTCACATGAGAGCACTATGGTGTAACAGCCCAACCACAACTATTACTGCTGCTGCTACTTTAAGTGGGTAAAGCAGTTACTGTGACTTAAAGCTCTCTCAGTAAATAGTTCCCCCCCCCCCCCCACCCCCAAATTCACCGACAACTCTTTCCCTCATTGAAGTAGTTGGGAGAAAAAAAAAACACTTGAGAAGCAAATGAACACAGGGAAAAAAGCACCATAATTAGGA
>CAJHNH020001110.1:0-67500 GCA_905116865.2 Candidula unifasciata
AGGATGCAGTGAAATAAAAGTAAAGTGAAAGGAAATGATCCTTTTCAGGCGTATAGGGCTAGACCTGTATGTTATAGACCAACTAGAACTTGGTGGCTGATGTGGTCGGGATCATGCCCTGTGGAATATAGTCAAGTGACAGTGAAGGACACTTTCCACACCTTTAGGGCAAATTGCGTTTTTTTTTTTTTTAAAGTATCCAGAAACCATGAGTTTGTAAACCCTTTGGCTCGGTACTATGGATATCGCAACCCTTCGGCCCCGATTCCATTGTAGGTACAGTTAATCTGGGAGAAATGTGGCTTTTCTGCCTACCCCCGGGAGTGAACCCGGACCACAAGGAGTTATTCACCCAGCCGCCGCGAAAGTCAGGTTTTACCAACTACGCTAGAGAGCCGGGTACGAATTGTGTATGAAATGGCTAGACCTATATTCTACAGACCAAATGGCACTTGGTGGGTGATGTGGCTAGCATCAAGCCAGCTGCCTTTACTTCCCAGAACTGCACCTGTACCCACTCATGGCTAGGTAACCAAGGAGCCAGGTCATTTTCTGAAGAAGGAAAAAATCCTGCCCTCCTGTGAAATATGCCAGGGAATAATAGCACAATCTATTGTTTGTGTCTTCTTTGTTCAAACCCAGCACTGACTATTATTATTATTATTATTACTGTGTAAAAACTCAAAACAGCCAACATATATAAGATGTGCAGGGTCAACACAGCTAATGACTGAGCTTCCTCTGTAAGCTTCAGTCTACCCCAAACCACAGAAATACATGGTTTTCTTGACTTACGACCAAGCTCCGACTAACAGCTTGCACGTCAACATGAATGTAAGCAGAATTGGTCATAAGTGGAATTTATAAGTTTCTCTGCAACAAATCTACATACATATGGACATTCAGAGTGTCTGTATCAGTTTTCTCTCTTGTCAATGTGAGTCATTTATGGCGGTGGTGACATTTTTAACTTAGCATCTCGAACTCCAATCTGGCAACACTGACACCGGGTGGTGAGAAGTCTGCCACTTACTGCAAGGTAAAACAAGACTCTGGTGTCTACAGCCCACTGCATAGGCTTCTGCGACTTTTTGACCCTACCAATGTGGTTCCTGATTGTGTTTTTTTGTCTACTTAAAAAACAAACAGTTTGTGGTCATAAGTGTGGATAGTGATAAGTCACATAGTTCATAATTTGAGGCCTATGTAGATCAGATTTGGCCCGAGGGCCACCATATTAATATCCATGAGTACTTCATTATTTTAAAAAAATAAGGCAGTCTTACCTTACAGACAGACATCTGGTTTGTGGTCAGGGTTCCAGTCTTATCAGAGCAAATCACAGAGGTACAGCCAAGTGTCTCCACCGATGGCAGAGACCTCACTATCGCATTTTTCTTGGCCATTCTTCGTGTACCTGCAGATGACGACGACATCGTGACATTATACTCTTACTTATAGAAAGAAAGAACAAGACGGACATAGAGGATGAGGCAGACTGAGAACAAAATGGAAAGATAACTTTAGAGGAACTGTAAAACAGCATGATGTGTCTATGGTCGAAGCAACCCGAAGTGCAAGAAGCAAAACCTTACATCTCCCTCGACACCCATAGTGGGCAAAGAGAAAGTGAAGAAAAAGGAGATACTAAAACAAAAAACACATTACCATCTACTTACAGTGTCTGTGTTTCATCCTCAGCCTATACAGCACACTACTAATAGTGATACTCTTGTAAGGACTCATTCTTCTTCCCCTTAGCGTCCACCGGCAGAACGTGAAACTGGCAGAGCGTCCTGGTTGTTCATCTATTTCTGGATTAGTATTGTTCCAGAACTTGATTTTGCATGAACATCTGTTCTACAGACATAGCTTTTTTGTATGCAGACTGTTGGTTCCTCACCTCTCGAAAGCACTCTCTTGACTTCAAAGGAAACAAATTTATTGACATTTACAACATGCTGGTTATAGGGGCAATGGGCCTATTTGTGTGTTCCCCCACTGGAGTAAAAAGGCTCATGGAAAAGAAACAATCTTGCCAGTGTGATACTATGGCCCAAAAGGAAAGCTGAAAATAGTAACATTGTAGGAACTCAGTATTTACCTTTTTAAAGAGCTGCTATTTGTCCTTTAAGACTATCGCACAAAGCATGAACACCACAGCTCCACAGACATTCCCCCAGGGATCCACAATGCAAAATATTGTCTTTTTCCATTAAAATGGCTGGTGGCCGATTACTTTCGAAATAGTGTGCACTTTTGCGGGTGCAATGTCTGCTTTCTGGATTGACCTTTTACACCAACAATGAGCTGCAATGCTGGTGTAGGCACATCCGACAGCCACCTTATGCCATTTTTACATTTACATGTGCAAGCTTCAGGATTTTGCTGGGACTGAAAGTTTTTCACTGGTTTAAGATAGGACTGTGAGCGACACTGTCTCTGATTTCCACTGGCACGGAGATAAAGCCGATGTTGGGCTAATGGTCTGCAGTGATGCCGGAACCTCGACTAACAAACTAGCAAAACAACTACATTCAGGAACCGAATGAAAGGAGTTCAAAGTGGAACCCATTGATATGCGCAGCTGAATCAGGAGTTTGCAGGCAGGACTTACCCAGTGCCAGGCAGGTTGTGATGACAGCAGGAAGACCCTCTGGGATGGCAGCCACAGCCAGGGCCACAGCAATCTTGAAGTAGTAGATGGCTCCCTGGCAAAATCAACCAAATGTAAAGTAGAACCAGTCAGTTTCACATTAACACAAATGACAAGTGAAGGATGCGGCTAGATAGCCTTCATCAACACATTACAGATATCTACAATGTCACAAGAAAAAAACAAGAATACACACAATCACTTGAATGCTAAGAAGAAGACGAGGAGGAAAAGGAGGAGGAGAAGGAAAAGAAGTAAGAAGCTAAGAAGTAGAAGGCAAAGAAGCAGAAGGAGGAAAGTAGGGGGCAAAGAAGTAGAAGGAGGAAAAGAAGAAGTGGGAGGCAAAAAAGTAGGAGGAGGAGGAGAAAGAATGAGGAGGAAAAAGGAAGAGGAAAATAAGAAGACATTGGCTAAAAAGAAGAAGAAGCAGGACACAAAGAAGATGATGCAGGATTCAAAGACAAAGGCGCAGGATACAAAAAAAGAAATGAGGACGACCCCCCCCCCCCCCCCCAAGATGGAGGAGATGGAAAGAAGAAAGAGGACAATAAGGAGAAGCTGATGTCAACAATGATAGTGATAGTAATGCTAGACTCACCTTCAGCCATGATCCTCCGTGGGCAGGGTCGTTGAAGTGACCAATGTTAATTGCCCAGACAGCCACGCAGATCACTGTGATTACCTGTAATACACACAAGGCAACGGTAAAACATAATCACCTTTTATACACCACATTCACGGTCATATTCCCCTTCTCACTTACTCAGATTAAAAGATGATGGGTACAATGGAGATAAATGGATACATTGGAGATAGATACAATCAAGATACCCCCCTCTTACACCCCCCTCATTCTATTAGGAGTTTAAATGAGCAAATATAAATGTCTCCATGCAGTGACTGTGTCTAAATGCTAATATATGATAGCAGGGACTGCTTGTCCTGACTGCACTCATTAACTAATTGCACTGACTGACTGTGCTGACTGATCTGACTGATTAACTAACTGCACTGACTGTGCTGACTGATTAACTAACTGCACTGACTGTGCTGACTGATTAACTAACTGCACTGACTGTGCTGACTGACTGCACTGACTGATTAACTAGCTGCACTGACTGTGTTGACTGACTGATTGACTGTGTTGACTGACTGACTGCTAAATGACTGCACTGAGGGACTGACTACACTGACTGATTGACTAAACTGACTGACTAACTGAGTGACGGCTACTACACAATTGGGCTCACAAGCCAGACTCACCTTGGAGAGCTGGTTACTAAACTCATCCAGTTTCTGTTGCAGAGGAGTCTTCTCTGTTTCGGTCTCCATCATCTCGTTGCGGATTTTGCCTGAACACCAACAGAAATGGTCAATACCTCATCATCAATTAAACCCCTAGAAACAATACAGATTCTAAAGTTATGTTCCCTTATCTTGCTATTTTCACTTTCTCTCTATTCCACTTTTAAGGAAAGCATGTCCCACCTAGTCAACATCAGTAGCTTAGGCGCTGCGAACACACTTCATAATTCCAAGGTGCCGGGTTCGATCCCAGCTGCTGGCAATTATGCAGCAGACTGCCTTGCGTTGGTTTCGACAGTGGTATCGAGAGACAACCAGAGGGCAACAGAAAACTACTGAACGTAAAACTGCATTGTGAAATCATAAACAGCCAAAAATTGCTGGGATTGGTTCTACAAGATCCTGTATAGGACCCATCCCACCCAGGCATACCCTTCCCTAGTTCAGTCCGCATGTCTGACTTCTGTATGCAGTTGTACTACTACTTATGTTCCATCGATTGCTTTAGTGGTGGTGGTGCTTTGCTCCAAAGAAGAAGAAAATCAACCAGCAACTCCGAAAGGGGAGCTTCAGGTTATAAACAGGTTAACTGCACCATATAAAATGTCTTAGCACTGCACACCACCAAGAGCTCTGGAAACTCCTGCAGTGTTGATGCCATCAAAGGAGGCGGACCCAAATACTGTCCAGACTGGCGACTAAGTCTTTATAATAATGACACTGTGGCAAATTAATATCAATTAGTAATATTTAAGTAATATTTTACTCTGACCTATTTGCAATCTAAATCGTCATGTGTGCCTCTGTCCTACTGTGACAAATAACAGCTCAGAAAGGTCTGAGTGGAAATCATCTATACTAAACTTAGGTGACTGTCATAGGGTCAATGATATGGCCCCTCAACACTAGGTTATTTCAATCGATCCCAAGCACTGTGCTGGGAATCAAACCTATAAACCTCTGTGCCTGCAGTGAATGGGGAAACACTTCAGTCTCAGCCATTTAATCACTGCAGAGGTTACAGGTCAAAAAAAGAAAACTATAATAAAGGAAATCGTGACAGTGGAAAAGTTGGAGGGGAAAGAGACACAGGGAGACACAGAGAGAAGATACTGGAAGTCTGACATCATAGCATGGAGGAGCATCTGTGTAAGAAGAAACAATCAAAGGTATACAGGCAGAACATTTAAACAATAATGAGCAACCCTTTTTTTTTTATTATTAAAAGTCCCCCCCCCCCCTTTTTTTTTTAAAGGCTGCTTATTCCTTTTCTCTTTCTAAGTGTAATTAAAGAAACTATGTACAGTGACAGAGACCTTATATGTAGTGAAAAAGACCCTGTCGGTAACGAAATAAAACCAGTGTGATATAGAAGAGATCCAGTGTGTGAGTAATGAAAGACTGTGTACATAATGACACAGAGCCTATATGCAGTGGAAGAGACCTTGCAAGTATGACTGAAACTCTACATGTAGTGAAAGAGACCTTGTGTGTATGACAGATACCCTATATGTAGTGGAAGAGACTGTGTGTGTGTGTATGACAGAAACCCTATATTAGTGGAAGTGGCCGTGTGTGTATGACAGAAACCCTATATGTAGTGGAAGAGACCTTGTGCATAATGACAGAAACCCTATATGTAGTGAAAGAGACCTTGTGCATAATGACAGAGACCCTACATGTAGTGAAAGAGACCCGTTGTACAATGAAAAGAGACCCAGTGCGATATGGAAGAGGCCAACTGTGAGACCCTTTACAAAGACTTCAGTAGGCACAGCTGTACAGTAACAAGATGGTATCCACCTCCTGGCTTCCACTCCTCTCGCCCTCTCCTTCATCAGTGTTACTATGTCTGTTCACCCTATGTACTTGACTGCCTTGAGAAGGAAGGACAGTGCCGATGTGAACTATGGTCCTCCATGCAGGTTTAACATTACAGGGCTGGTCTCAATGAACTTGAGTTCCACATATGTAAAATGTGAGGACGCATCTGTTTCTCTTTTCCACAGTTACCTAACTCCTCCCTCCCCTATTCTAAACCATTCACTTACCTTACCCGGATGTTGAAGTCTATTCACCTCCCTCTTTCTCCCACCTCCGTCCCCCTCTCTCTCTCCCACATCCTCTCTATGACTTTCTCTCTACCAACCCCCCCCCCCTTTCTATTTCCCGCCCACCCCCCCCCCTACTTTTTGTCTCTCTACCTTATTTGTGTGTGTCTGTTGCCCCCCCCCCCCCCTCCATACAGAGAGAGAGGAGGAGAGAGAGAGAGAGAGAGAGAGAGGAGAGAGAGAGAGAGAGAGAGAGAGAGAGAGAGAGAGAGAGAGAGAGAGAGAGAGAGAGAGAGAGAGAGAGAGAGAGAGCAATTCTCCAGCTTAAACATTTAACCCTGTAGCTGTCGATTCCGTTACTTGCACAAATGCACTTTTAAAATTTTCAAGCAAGGTAAGAATGTGGGATGAGGTGAGGGGAAAAAATAAAAATGTGAGAAGGAGGGGAGGAGAGGGAAGTGACAGAGATAAAAAACGCCTCAAGACAAAGAAGTGAAGAATCTAGTCCAGAAATAGCAAGAGACGTGCAGGAGGCTGGCTAGTGGAGAACCAACACCGCACGTGTTGCCTGCATGACAGCACAAAGAGCAGGCGGTAAGCCAGGTAAGCGGAGGGTGAGGGCAGATCACGGAGCTGTCTCAAAGGTCACAAGGTGACCGGCTCAGTCAGCAACAAGAAACAGGAAACATTACGTGGCTGGGCTCTCTAGTAACAGACACACCTGGCTGCAAGGAGAAACACACGCTCGAAGGCTACAATTTACACCACAGAATCACTTCCTAATCACCAAAGAATGAGTGCTAGGTCAACACAGAATTATCTCCATGTCAACATAGAATCACGTCCAGAACATCACTGAATCGTCACCAGGACAAAGCAGAATCACCTCCAGGACAAAAGGAAACACCTCTAGGACACCACAGAATCACCTCCAAGACACACAGGAAACACCCCCATGACACCACAGAATCACCTCCAAGACACACAGGAAACACCCCCATGACACCACAGAATCACTTTCAAGACACATAGGAAACACCCCAAGACACCACAGAATCACCTCAGGGACACCACAGAATTATCTCCAAGACAAGAAATACCCCACAGGACACCATAGAATCACCTCCAGGACACAGAGGAAACACACCCAGGACACCACAGAATCATTTCTAAAACAAAGGAAACACCCCCAGGACACCACAGAATCACCTCCAGGACACAGAGGAAACACCCCCAGGACACCACAGAATCACCTCCAAGACAAAGGAAACACCCCCAGGACACCACAGAATCACCTCCAAGACACAGGAAACACCCCCAGGACACCACAGAATCACCTCCAAGACACAGGAAACACCCCCAGGACACAATAGGCCTTAGAATCACCTCCAAGACACAGGAAACACCCTAGAATCACTTCCAGGACTGGACAGTCCACCAGACCCACCCAAACTGGACTACAAATCACGCTGTAACCATCATGTGGTGCCCGAATGTAACTGCACCACAGGGTTGAACCGGGTTCCCGGATTTGTACCAGTTTGAGTATCATCCCTGAGATGTTAATCCTGCAGAACGCACATCTGGAGGAAACATAACAACCACGAATACCAAGTAACACAGGACAGACTTTCCAACAATGAACCAAAGGATCAGGATGTGGAGGGCTCGAGCATATCTCAAAATATGTGCTGATAAGAAACACCCACTGCATCAAGCGCTTTTTAGTGAAAAGGGCGACAGACTGAAGAGGGGGAAATCGTGGCTAGGTCGGGCAGAAGATATTAGGCAAATATGCAGCCTAACCGACATCATACTGGTGCAGAATGGATACCTGTGCCTCAGGCGTTTATTTGTACATTTTCCTGTATTGTCACACTCAACAGGCGATGTAGAGAAGAGAATCATGTTGCTGTTAATGCGAGAGGTCAGCGCTCTCATCGGTGAAAAGGGTCAGCAGATGCAATATCTATACGACGGATCCGTTATACGCCAAAGAAGAAGCGCATGGGCATTTACAGCACGCTCAGCGGGCAGAACAGTCAAAGAAGCCAACGGCGCCTTCTCCATGACAACCAGCAGCATGGCGATGGAGGTGATGGCAGTGACGCAAGCTCTTGCCTGGCTTGAAACACAAAAATACACCCGCGTGTGTATACTCAGTGATTCAATGAGTGTGATCCGGAGGGTTCAGGCAGGTTCAGTGCGAAGACAATGGCTTGAATCATTACAGAAGTCCACAAATTTGGAGTTAAAAATCTACCAAAAGTATTTCATGATCCTCGCCGGTGCTATGGAGTTCGTGCACTGAGCTGAGATTCTTCCGACTCAGGCTCGAGTTAGAAACAGAAAGGAGCAGTTACACTGCGATCTATGTTTAGTTCGGTTTTATATCTTTTCATTTATTATTATATTTACCCGGCACAAAACCGGGGCCGTTGCGGTAGACGCTCGCCTACGGACTGGAGGGCCGTGTGTGCGGGTCCCGGCGGAGTCACAGATTTATAAATTACTAGCTTTTAGTGGGTGGCAGGTAAGGGGACGTAGACAAGGCAAGTCACACGAAACGGCCGTCAAATGAAAACCCATAAGCTGCGATCTAATGCCAGCGGTGTTTCTAGTAGGGTGTTATCTCCGTGTTCAATGTTGGAAGTTATGTTTGTGGACAGATGGGCGCGTGTTTCTTCACAACAGAGGCAACAACTACTCCTGTCGTAAACGTTATCGCCAAGGTGACCTGCAGAAGACCTGACTTCAACGGTCACATATGAAACAATAAGACTGTAGAAGATAAGTCATACTGGCACACTGTGAGTGAGTAAGCCAAACCCGCATTCTTTACCTCAATAAAACATGTGTGGATCAATTTCTCTTCCCCCCACTCCCAACATATTTTATTTACTCGACATTCAGCACTGTGTGTGTGTCTCTCTCATTAACAACATGAATTCTCTTAAGACGAACAATCGGTTAACATATTAACAAAACTGTGGTCCCAACACGGAGGTATTATTGCTATTAGTACCAATCAACAAGTATTTAACACAAATTCAATTTTTGGCCATAAGAATTCGTCTTAACGACGTTTTACTATATACATTATGCACTTAAACCCTGATTCACAGGCCCCTAAGAAAATTTAGTTGAACAGCCTTGTCTTACATCATCACGACTGCCGAAACATGTTCTGCCATTCCCGACATCCGGAGCCCCTGCTTTCTTACCAGTATTCTGTTACTGTGCAGCACATTCTCCAGGCCACGGCTGAAAGAGTTCGTCAGAAGTCGCAGACGTGCAACCCCCAGTGCAGCCGCACCAGTTTCCGCAGAAATGTCCAGGATAGGTGAATGTGTGCCGCCCTGTTGTAGGGGCGCGCAAGCTTCCTAGCATAGCCATCTTCCCCTGCTTGTTGGGTCAATCTTACAGTCACTGCCGGATCCGCCGCCTCCTTCGCTCCGATCAAACTCTGGGACCTACTGACCCACTCACCCTCGCAGCAGTTACATCGTGAATGCAAAGACCCATTTGTTACAGGGTCACATGGCACCACACCAGCCACTTTTACTTCCTGGTACTTTTCCTGATGCACACAGGGGTTGGAACGACCCTAAACATTGCAGTTGGCGGGGCAAGCCACTAGGCCACCACACTACTGCGAACCCAAATTAGAAGAAGACGTTTGCATTAATGCAAAGTAAAATAGCAGGGAAAATTAAATACTATTTTTTTGGGGGTTAGAATCAGGCACCTCAACAAATGTTCGAAAGATTGAACATGGATACAAACTAGATAACAGTTAACAAAGTAGCCATACCACAGATACAAGTGAACTGACACTAACAAGACACACACACACACACACACACAAAGAGCAAGACTGCACTCACCGATCTCGGTAGCAAGACCAGTTCCAATGACGATGCCACGACATTTTCCGGCGGCAATGTTGGTTCCCTGGTTGGAAGTACAAGCACAATCAACAACACACTGGGGGCAGGGAAATTATTCATCTCTAACTCTGGCTATCAATTCAACATTACAGTGGAAGGAGGGAATCACACATCTTCTTCTTCCTTGTTTGCCTGCTGTAAGCTCTGGCAGAAAGTCCTGGTTGTTCGTCAACTCTAGTTTTCACCCACAAAGGAGCTCTGGAACCTACACGGGGGAATCATACATCTGTAGCTCTATCTATAAACAACATAGCTCTACCTACGAGGTTAGCCAACTGACCAGTGGAAGGCTACCTGTTTGTTGAGGAGATCCTCAAGAATCATCTTGTTGACTGCTCTCTGCTGACAGTTGATAGTGGTCGAAGAGATAAGGGTTTGCAAAGGGAATGGATACAGGAGGGAGGTGAGGTGGCAGAATGGTGAAAGAGGAGAAAGTAGAGAAGTCATACATATTTGGTTAGAAAAATATGCAGATATTCCCACGAAATCTAACATTTTGGTGTGATTTAAGATATATCCACCATAAATACATAACTTGTCTAAAAACAAACACATGGACAACCCCAACTCACCCCCTCCACCTTTTTTTCCCTCAACTATCTGGTCTGTCACATACAGAGACACTTCCATGACACCAAACTAACTGGTCTGTTACATACAGAGACACTTCCATGACACCAAACTAACTGGTCTGTTACATACAGAGACATTTCCATGACACCAAACTAACTGGTCTGTTACATACAGAGACATTTCCATAACACCAAACTAACTGGTTTGTTACATACAGAGACACTTCCATGACACCAAACTAACTGGTCTGTCACATACAGAGACACTTCCATGACACCAAACTAACTGGTCTGTTACATACAGAGACACTTTCATGACACCAAACTAACTGGTCGGTCACATACAGAGACACTTCCATGACACCAAACTAACTGGTCTGTTACATACAGAGACACTTCCATGACACCAAACTAACTGGTCTGTTACATACAGAGACACTTCCATGACACCAAACTAACTGGTCTGTTACATACAGAGACACTTCCATGACACCAAACTAACTGGTCTGTTACATACAGAGACACTTCCATGACGCCAAACTAACTGGTCTGTTACATACAGAGACACTCCATGACACCAAACTAACTGGTCTGTTACATACAGACATTTCCATGACACCAAACTAACTGGTCTGTTACATACAGAGACACTTCCATGACACCAAACTAACTGGTCTGTTACATACATACAAAGATATTCCAATCCATTACATCAATCTAGGTGCTCAGACAGATATTCAAACAAAGATATTCCCATCATGCCTAACTAAAGCCGCCCAAACATACAATTACACCCCCCCCCCCTACATTCTGACCTTACTTCAAGAGAACCTGCAGGATTCAAGAGACACAGCCGACTGCCTGGAATTACATAATCACAAGCTCAAAAGCTCAATCTGGAAAACATGCAGCCACACACACAATCAAATCTATAGAGCAGGCTGACAATTGGCCTGATCACCGTGCACCAAAGAGCACTGCTACTGGCCCTGATGAGCTCTAATGATGAATGTCTAAGCCACTTTACCTGCTCGCTGTCACAGTGCAACTTCAGCTACTTCCTTCTTGCTGCTGCAGCACTAATCCATTATTATCAATCTTATTCTGTAATGTTTATCAACTCTTTTCACAACTGGTGTTTATTTCTCTTTCTTGTGCTCCTATTTATAGGTATAGCTATTTACCATTTTGATTCCAAATAACAATGAACCAAAAGAAAAACAAGACATAGAAAATTAGTTGCATATCCTTTACAGGAGTTCTGAAACAGATGACATGGTTTGGTCAAATAAAAATAATGCCCTACTGCTGGTTGTCAAAGACAGCCAGGCTAAAGAAATATCATTAACAAACAGCAAGGGAAAGACCATACAAAATATAGAACGACTACAACATCAAGAGCAGCTTTAAAAACAATAAAGAAAAACATACACAACTCATCAGAAAGAGCACATAGAAGATCCTTACATCTGCTCCCAACACTGTGATGAGGTAACTGGAGGCAGAGGAGGACCAATGGATCTTGACCACATAACAATATCTAGCTAGTACCACATACACCTGAAGTGACCTTGGCTGGTCAGCAGGAGACACCAGGTGTGCCTCTGCCATGTGCACATAACATAGAAATACTTACAGAAAACAAGAGGTTCTTCTTGTCCTGGTTGACAGCTCTTGGGTCGGGGATGGCGTCAGTGTGTTTGAGAACACTGACACTCTCACCTGGAGAAGGGCAGGCAGGTCAGAGGTCACTAGCTCAAAGAGCTGACAGATACAACTACAATAAATGTTTGGTCGTATCACTGAACAGTGGTAGAATACCAGCTTACTTCCAATGAAGTTTTATCTACAACATCAACTCTTCTTCTTCCTCGCTTTAATTGGCTGTAAACTGTGGCAGAAAGTTCTGGTTACCTGTCCACTTCTGGACTTTGGTCTTGTTCCAGAACCTTAGTGAATGCATGCATATTCGTTTTACAGATCTGGCAAATTTACATGCAGATGTTGGTTTCATGCCTCTCCTGCAGATGCAGGAAGCTCCTTATTAGTTGACTCTTGCAACATGCTTGTTAAGCATGACCCCCCAACCACCACCACCAAAATGGGCCCCAGGAACTCATAAGGGGAGTATATTTTACCCTAATGTCAACTGACTAAGTTGGAGCGGAATAAAGTCAGCCTCTCTCTCAACCTTTTTGTCTCTCTCTCTCTCTCAACCAATGTGTCTCTCTCTCCCTATTTATCTCAGAAGTTAATGTGTTCCTTCAGTCCAGTCCCCTGCACCATAGGTGACAGATGTAACAATCTCCTGGCATGTCCACCCTTCCATGTGACCAGCCCAAGACGCCTTCTGTGTCCTCATTCCTTGACTTCTGTGGTATATACAGCGTTAACAGCTGCATTACCTAGCACCAGGAGCAAGACTTACTTAAATCTGTACAAAACAGATGCCAGTCATGTGACAAACAGTAACCACATCAGATGCCAGCCATGTTACAAACTAACCACATCAGATGCCAGTCATGTGACAAACAGGGACCACATATAGAACAGAAAGACACAGCTACTCACCAGTAAGAATGGCCTGGTCTACCCTAAGTGTGGTGGAATGGATCTTGAGAATTCGAATATCTGCAGGAACCTTGTCACCGACTGTAAACAAGAAGATAATGTTTACACATTAATTTTTAACCAATAGTTCAGATCCCCAAAATTGACAATAATTTGTTTTTTAAATGACATGGGCTCTGAAGCAGTCTTAAATTAGAACCGGAAAATACAATAGGAAATTCTTATGCAGCAACCTCTACTCATCTGCATAAACTGGGATGTCGTGTTAAGGTCTCTCAGGTTTCCCCCAAAGCTTAGTTGTCAAGTCTACTGGGTGTGGCCACGTGTTTCTCAGCTCCTCCAGGAGAGGACAGTATCGCAAGACATGATCTGGAGTCTGTTCAGCATGAAGACACTGGAAAAGAGCTGTTTGGCTTATACCTAATTTATATGAGCATTTGAGGAGTCTGCAGTGTCCAGCTTGTAAGCGTCAAAGCTCGTGCAGGTTTTCTATGACAACAACACCCAATGAAAGCTCATCAATCCTAAACAACTATGAGAATAATAATTATGGGGAAATGAGAATAATAATTATGGGGAAATGAACTATAGGAAAAAGAACTATGGCACGGGTACCATTTACCCAGCAAGCCACAGTAACATACTGACCAGATGCTCACCTTCTCACCCGCAAGTTCAGGGTTTAAATCCCCATTGTGAAAGCACAATAATAAAAAATGATGATTTATTTTAATTTACAGAAAGCAATGTGATACTGACAAAATAACTGAAGGAACACTGATTAGTAAACAAACTAACACAATAAATACATATATATCAGATGCACACATGCACAACACATCTACTGGCATGAAAAGGTGCCATGTGTGTGTGTGTGTGTGTGTGCGCGCGAGTATGTGTGTATGCTTTGTTGGTCCTATTCACATTTCCCCGCCCATCTACACACTTTCTCAGTCTGGCCTAGGTCAGATGGGTGTCACGTTGTCCTGTTTTCTTCTAAAGGAGTCTCTTGTGCGACCTAAGCTCAGACTGTAGGTATGGGGAAAGAGGGGGGGGGGCACAGTTCTAGATGTGTGGTCGTATAGTATAAAACACGCGACATCGGTGCCTCTGTAATTAGAGACAAGACAACGTGACACCCCTCTGGGCTAGACCAGACTGAGAAAGCATGAATCCAGTGTGTAGATAGACCGGGAAACGTGAATATTACCTTTTTCCTAAACCGCAAATAATGGCCAAATGAAAACTAAATGTTTGTGGTGTGTTTTTACATATTTTAAAGAAATCCTACAAGGACACGATTGTTAAAAAGGTTACATGCCAAATTTTAACAAGTGAAATCAAACGGCTCCTCAGCTACAGATTATAAACATTAGACACAACTGCTGGGATGAATTACAATCCTCAAAACAGCGGCTGGCTACGTACATCACTGTTCACTTATCACTATCTCTGATAAAATCTGCTGCTCTGACCTGCAGCTATGACAGTTTTGATCTCCTGTTCAGTCACACAAGACATGCGTGCATATAGGTCACACACAACAGTACTGTGCATGGGACAGGAAGCTTATGCGGGCCACATAAAACAACAGCAGCTTATATTTGTTAGTTAGTTAGTTGGGTTATCGTCATTGCACTCCGGACATGTCCATAGGTGCTCAGATCCTCCCCTCAGTATGAACCCCAACGTCCGATGGCTAATAGTACCAGTTCTATGTTGATTAACAAGTCTTCTGACGTGTCCGGTGTGCGTCTCGTTTTTTGCTGTGCCGATCTTAATTCCCAAGTCTGCCATTCTGGCGAGTGATGTGGATTCACTGCCACCAAAGTCCTCTATCCTTCCCATTTCTCTGAGGGCATTGATAATATCAGCGTGATCCATAGGCCGACCGTCGGTAGTGATAGCGGATCCAGCCAACCTGTCAGCTCTTTTATTTCCATCGACGCCTGCGTATCCCGGAACAAAAATAAAGGTGACTCCACGCACAGTGGACTTCTGTAACGATTCAAGCCATTGTCTTCGCACTGAACCTGCCTGAACCCTCCGGATCATACTCATTGAATCACTGAGTATACATATGCGGGTGTATTTTTGTGTTTCAAGCCAGGCAAACGCTTGCGTCACTGCCATCACCTCCATCGTCATGCTGCTGGTTGTCATGGAGAAGGCACCGTTGGCTTCTTTGACTGTTCTGCCCGCTGAGCGTACTGTATATGAGACACAGCAAGAAAGCAGCGTATATGAAAAAAAGGCTGCAGATATTTAGTTGAAAGAGCCCGCCTCAAACACTGCCTTTGATTTTCTCTCTCCTTAAACCGCCGAAAATGCCTTGGATGAGGATGTGAAGTTCCATCTATTTCCCAAACGGGTACAAGTTATCACAGATTCAAATAATAACACTGAGTTCTTAAAGTACCATGTCATGAATAATTCCACTTTTAACTACACAAAACTCTATTATATCAGGAATATTTAACTGGTGGCCAGCGAAGGCCTTAGGCGGTGGCCCGCGGATCAGTGCCAACTGTACATTAGTGATCTCCCTAGGCTGGGGATGGAGCTCGGGCCCGCGACAATCCCCATTTTCAACCATGGTGGTCGCTGAGAAAGCGTAGCTGTTATGTATAACTCACACAATCGTTTGGTTTGGTTCCTTTAAGATCAACACAATTAAATGCCTGCCGAAAATTGAACAATCTTAACAATTTTGAAGGTCATAATTTGTGTATGGCCCCTCACTGATGTTGTAAATTGCTTCTGGCAGACACCCCCCCCCCCCCTCTCTTTCCCTCCAGTGTAATCAACAGGAAAACATGAGAGCCTGTCAAAATTTCCATTACACAAACAAACAAGGAATGCTTGTCATAACAACACGCCCCCCCCCCCTCCCCCACCTCAGTAACTAATGTTGTAAGCCTGACGCATACTCCATGTTTCTCTGTTTTCACTAATGTCTAGCAACTTTACCACAGCTCAACTGAGTTTATTTACACCACACGGCCAATGGGGCAAGTGCTGTTGCTGTCCGTGTTTGTCTTGGCTGTCATCAACAGCGCTGACAGGTCAAGGCGTACAGGGGATTACTTCACAGCCACAAGGACATGGCAGGTACAATGAAACAGCACAGACGGAACAAGGGAAACCAGCTGTATATGTGTGTGTTAAGTGGGTGGGGGGGGGGGGCGGCAACATAGAGACGTGTGAGGTGACTGCAAGACTGTGAAACAATACAAAGTATATAAGCAACACCAACTGTATCCACGAGTATCATGTGATGGAACTAGGAGAGAGAGAGGGGACAGACAGAAGAGAGAGAGAAGAGGGGAGAGGGGACACACACAGAGTTAACTGTCTCAGGGCTGGTCACCGAAGAAGTATAACGTTTTTCTGTTAGTTTCACTTTGTCATTTCAACACCCGTACTGCCACACAGGGAGGCTGCAGGCTACTGCAGTCGCTCCGTCGTAAGGTTAACTTCTGTAAGAGACAGAACAGGGATCTATAGACTTGACACACGCACAGAATGAGTGAGGGCTGCACAATCTGCTTTATTTCCCTGTCAAATCGCAGTCACCTGAGCACATGCTGCAGAAAACACACAGCCAGTGGGAAGAGGCATCCAGGACACATTTTAGGAACCCCTTGGAGGCTTGATGGTGACGTGCCGGTTTATGGAGGCAATACAACTAATACAATAAGCATTTAATACCGATAGAAGGATGGGACGAAGAAGGAGAAGGGGGAGGAGTGGAAGAAGAAGAAGAAACAGAAGAAGATATATGACATTTTGTCTGTTGGTGTGCTACCCAGGATGGGACTGAGTCTCGGGGTTGGGTTGGGGGGGGGGGGTCAAACCTTCAGGTAGTAGCTCGGAGAGGCAACAATAGACAATACAGCAGCTACACACAACATTTAGTAGCCTCAGCAAGAGCAAACGTCTCACATCACTTGTCAGTTGGTACGAAGGTCTTGAGTTCAATCCGTTAACAAAAATTGCCCCAAAACGCTCAGACAGACTCTTTTAACTGGGTACCAGAAAACGTCCTAGAAAGTAAACGCGGCTGGCGTCATGCTGTCCATATCCTTCATCCGGTGCCATTCATAATCTATAAATATGAATTGAACACCATATGCCCGGCTAGCCGAAGGAATAAAAAGGGCCCTTGTGTTTAAACATCTGACCACAACCCTAGAGACACACATCCAGTCTGGGACCACTGAGCTCCCAACTGGCAAGCAATGCACCAACGTCGGTGCGAAGCAGCAAGGATACAGTATATGTCAGCAACGATCTGAGAAATAATAACATGACTGCATGACTTAGGTCAGTAAACACGGTGAAGCACGTCTATGTCGTCTTAGAGTCCGAGACAGAAGAAATTATAACGAGTTATTCGTGGGGCTTAGGCGTATCGTAATGCCAGGGTGCCCGGTTCGATCCCAGCTGCGGGTCTTGCGTCGGTTTCGACAGTGGTATCGAGAAGAACCGTCCAGAAAGCAATGGTCAACTACTGGACGTAAACTTGCCTAGAAAAACCACAACAGCCAAAATATGCTAGGTATGGTCTGACACGTTATGTAAAGGATACGCAACTTACTCTATTCGTTGGAAAAATCAACAGACATACCTTGAAGATACTCTGCTGCATCGAAGGAATGAGTACACACGACCTTATGTGCAGTGACCTCAATTGTGATACCATTATATTACTTAAGCCCCACACTGAGAGCCGCTGCTCCAATGTTTTCGTCTGACTGTTGTTTAAGCCATTTAGATTATTTTTAGCCCCCGAAACTTTTCTAGTGTACTCCGATAACATTCATCAGAACAATACACCACACGAGTCAAGTGCATGATAAGCCAAGCATGGCTGTTGAATGTAAGGCAGAAAGCAGCCAGGGCAGGAGATGTCCTATACTGACGTGCTTCAGACGACCCAGGTGTTGCCTGCCGGCTGTGTTAACGCATGGCGCCGCCTGATAGAACCAGTTGGTCCACGGCTCCAAAGGTGGTTCTGACATGATTGCTAGATTCTAAAACAGAACTCTCCAGCTGAAACTGAAAATTGTGCATGACACTTTATCTACGGTACCCTATTTGGGCAAGAGGGGTGGGGTGTGGGGAGGATATACATGTCGGTTAGCAGTGCATCTAATTAGGGATTATTAATAATAGGGTACTTTGCATCAAAAGGCGCAGATATCATGGTCTCACAACCACCCTTTTCAACAGTGACCTCAGAAAAACTGAACCATAACTGACTACCCTCTCGTGTGGTAAAGTGAAGGTCCCTTTTCCACGCCCTTAGGCGTATAGGGCATAGAGGGCTAGACACATATTTTTATAGAACAATCGGCACAAAATGGGTGGTGTGGTCACGGGACTGCACCCGGTACCCACTCAAGGCTGGGTCGACCTGGGAGTCAAAGTCATTTTTGAAGAAAAAAAAGTCCGGTTCCATCAGGAAGCGAACCCACGACCTTCCGATCCGCCCGCGAGTTTCTAGCCGCTACGCCACGGCGATTCCCTACTTATGTGGTTTGCAGGGCCCACATCTGTATTTTTTAGGAAGCGGGCGTATACCAACTACCTGCCTAATCTGGGATGCTTCCATCGAAGTCGGAGTGCATCTGTCTGAGAGACGAGGAACCAACAGTCTGCATGAAAGGTCAAAGTCCAGAAGTGGACGAACCACCAGAACCGTCGCTTGGAGGTTACAGCTAGGGAACACTAAGCAGAAGATAGGCCCTTGGTGTGTGTGGTGCCAGCTGGTGCTGACGCAGGAAACCTCCACTGTCTGGCGTTACCGACTCAGTCTACGCTGGCAGGCAAATTACAACAAAACTGAGCAGCAGGGGTCTGTGGTCGAGGCTGCTGGAAGGGCTACAAGCAGAATGATCTTGATACCTTAGGCGGTGACGGATTATGTAAAGAAGAGGGCCCTATAAGGTGGCGGTGCCGTGCTCCCTACAACTGGTTGGACAGGGCAGACATACTCAAGGCGCTGCATTCTAAAGACTTTGGAGTCGAAGGAATCAGAGACAATAGACAAACTGTTGAAAATTGGTATTAAACAAGGACAAGCTTACAGAAACAGGTTGCGGGGCAAAGACAGGTTATATTTCAATCAAGGCCTACTGGGTACGTTAAGCATGGAGACATTGAGATAGCTGATGTTTCGGAAGACGGAGCATGAATGGGTCGGACCGATGTGCTAGATGTCAATACGGACAACAAGAAACAAGTATTAAGTCTAACTATTTGTTAACTGCCTGCCTTTAAACGCACCAAGGATGCTGCAGTAAGACTACATCAGCAAATATGAAGGAAAACATATATTAGTGTGGGTAATGTATTCTCTATGGCGACGGACGTGACTGGCAAGACCCGCTCTAGTAAAGACAAATCTAAAAAAGTGTGTAAGATTTCAGGACCATCGTTGTCACATTTTTTGGGCATGTTTCTTCCAAGCCGCTCAGTTCTCAACTTAACTGCAATCCCATTCTCCTCTATCCCTATTTATTCCCTTACACACCCCCCCCCCCCCCCACCATCAATCACTCCATCAACTGACTGCCTCCTGCAGGTGTCCGTCTATGACAAACTCACCGACATTCAACTGCCCACCGCCCCAAGGCCCACAGCAGCTTGCTAGGATGCAGGTGAACGACCTGCACGCTACGCTTCCGGAAGTCTTACCAGTCTAAGTCGAACAGGTCACTGGTATGACTGACAGCACACAAGACAGAAGGTTGTGGACAGACATGACTACCAAAACCATATAACGTGGATTATAAGAGAGAAGAAAAGCACGTGTGTTTAATTACTTTACTAACAGATATGGGTCTGCGTCAGCGGTATGGGGTTGGTGCGTTGTGCTGGTGTCAGCTATGACAGAACACAAGCTCTTATGGAGGAGGTGACACCTAAAGGAAACAAAACAATCTGACAGTGATGGAGGTTTCAACAACTGGTGCAGCGCTGGGACCGGCCTGGCCTCATTACCTGGGTGGACGGAGGTGATTTCTCCGGGGAACCGACAGGGCGGCAAGTGTGGCTAGATGGGCACCCGGCTACGTCATTAGGTTAACGCCAGGTCTAATGAACCTAACACGTCAAATTCTCGCCAGGGGTGGGAGTGACAGGAGAAGCAAGCACAAGTGAAACAGTGACCGCGAGACACATGAGCGACAGGACAAGGCCTTTTGTAGGATATCTTACAGAAGGCCTTTAACAGGAACTGTCAGGGGGTCAGCAAACAAAAGGAAAGGGCATAAGATACAGTTAGTGACAGTGAAAGAGGCGCTCTGGGAGAAAGAGAGAGAGAGAGAGAGAGAGAGAAGCAAAGAGAGAGAGAGAAGGGGGAAGGACAGCGAGTTATAAGGACAGGGTGTGAAAAAGATAGTGGGGGAGAGAGAAAGACAGGAAGAGAAAAAGGGGGTGAGGGAGAGAAGCTGAGAGAGAGAGAAGCTGAGAGAGAGAGAGAGAAGCTGAGAGAGAGAGAGAGAGAGAGAGAGAGAGAGAGAGAGAGAGAGAGAGAAGCTGAGAGAGAGAGAGAGAAGCTGAGAGAGAGAAGCTGAGAGAGAGGGAGAGAGAGAGAGAGAGAGAGAGAAGCTGAAAGAGAGAGAGAAGCTGAGAGAGAGAGAAGCTGAGAGAGAGAGAGAGAAAGACAGGAAGAGAAAGAGGGCTGGGGGAGAGAAGCTGAGAGAGAGAAGCTGTGAGAGCGAGAGAGAGAGAGAGAGAGAGAGAGAGAGACGAGACAGCAAGGCCGAGCGAGAGAACAAAAGACATAGAAGCGAATGACTGTCTGACAGAGGAAAGTCATCAGAAGCAGAAGACTGGTGACCAATGGCGCAACAAACGACAACAAAGAACAGCCTTCAAACGAACGAAGAGCAACTAACATAAATAAAGCAGTAGAAAGCGCCCACAGCATACAACTGCACCCCCCCCCCCCTTTTCTAGCCACTAATTGAGCATAGGCCCTCAACCAACTCGCGCCCACAGCATACAACTGCACCCCCCCCCCCCTTTTCTAGCCACTAATTGAGCATAGGCCCTCAATCAACTCACGCCAACTAGTTTTATCCTTTGCTATCGCATGCAGCTATTCCCATGTCCTCCCCATCTTTTCTTCACTCGCTAGCTCCCTTCTGCGTGTTTTCTGTATGTTTTCCTTTATTCCTATGCCCTACTGGCTCCAGTGCAAAGATCTCTCTAGCTCCCTTCTGCGTGTTTTCTGTTTGTTTTCCTTTATTCCTATGCCCTACTGGCACCAGTGCAAAGATCTCGCTAGCTCCCTTCTGCGTGTTTTCCTTTATTCCTATGCCCTACTGGCTCCAGTGCAAAGATCTCTCTAGCTCCCTTCTGTTGTTTTCTTTTTGTCTTTCTTTATTCCTATGCCCTACTGGCTCCAGTACAAAGATATTCTAGTTATAATATTCTCAGATGTTTCTAAACATGTGTCCTGTCCTATTAAATACCAGCGTTTTTTCTCCACCTCTTGGTCCAGTGGAACTTGTTTAGTAAACCCCCAAAGCTTAACATTAGTGATTCTATCATTGCATTCTGTACAGTTGACCCATACGTCGTGTTTCTTCCACTGCATTTAGACAGTTCAAGCCATTTCACGCATACCCACAAGTCAATTCTGACGACTTCATGCCAGAAAACATCACTCCTTTTAGCTCAGACGCAATAGTGCTGATTTATCTAGAACCGCCTTCTAAAATTACTTACAGCTAGCGTCAGGCTGAAAATAAACAACATAACATCGTTTAACGGGCGCTGGCCGAAGTGTACATTGCTGCCTCGACGCGTTCGGTAGGTGATATCCGTCGGATCGGTTGGTGTGTGCCAGTATTTCACAAATAAATCACCACTTTCCTAACCCTGGATGTTGAGGATTAAAACATTGAGTGGCTGGGTCATACATACCGCAGATTAGAGCCGTTCACGGGGCCGCATAAGCGCAGTCGATACGAGACTCACTTTTAAACCCAGCTGCGACTAGCTGCAGCCCACGGTCGGTGTTCGAAACCGGGCGGTTCCCAGGGTTCACCCAGCCTCTAGGAAATGGGTACCAGAGTTTACACTCTGGGGTAAGTGGAGAAACGTCGCTGTAACTACAGAGTTGCCTGCGGACGGCGACACAGGCGGACAGTTTCTTATCAGAAATTTTATGGTTTATAGCTGTGTGCAATGACGCTGGTTCACATCTCCCGACTTTACCTTTTAGAGCCGTTTACCATAATCCTAACTACTGCTAACGTTTGTGACAAATGGGGAAAGGGGGGGGGGGGGGCGAAGGGAGGGTGTTTAAAAAGTGTATGACCCCAACCCCCCTCCCCCTTTTTTCGATCTGATACAAAAGTACCATCTTCTTCTGTGGTTGGCACGTTGTGTGTTGTGATTTATAGCAGGGTTGTGGTAACGAAGTCAGGCCCAGCTACACATGTTTGCTCAGGCTGGTCTACGTGATAGGGGTGTTAGGCGCATGTCGGCCTAATACATCCAATTTCAGCAAATCCTTAGCCGCTTTTGTGGTGGCGTTTGTCAAGCAGAAGTGGTCCACACACAAAAATTCTTAGGATAGTGTGGCCTACTGTAACGTAATAGTTGTCATCAAAAACTACAACGCCAACAATATTGACAAACAGGAATAACTCACCAACACACACAATACAACACAACATCAACAAACAACATCCCAGACTCATCAGTATCTTCAACATCATATATACATCAACAAACCACATCCTCGACTTACCAGACTCCTTAATAACATCAACAAATAACATTCTTGATTCACCAGACACCTCAATAACATCAACAAACAGCATCCTTGCCTCACCAGACACCTCATAAAAACAACAAACATCCTTGGTTCATCAGACACCTGGATAACATCAACAAACAACATCCCTGACTCACTGAACACCTCAATAACATCAAAAAACAACATCCTCGACTGACCAGACACTTCAATATAATCAACAAACAACATCCTCGACTCACCAGACACCTCCACGATGTCTCCAGGAACCACAAGACTGGCTCGAATCTTCTGGACACTCTTGCTGCCGGCACGGATCACCTTGGCGATCTCGGGCTCATACTCCTTGAGGGCCTCGATGGCGCTCTCGGCGTTACGTTCCTGTGTGGGGCAGAACAAGTGAAAGGCTAGAGTCTCTGAGTCGGCTACAGCTAGCAGGTCAAACATGCACGTGTCTTAGCCTTTACACAATGTTACGCAAACATTATGCTTTTCTTCCGAAATAGTTTTTTTTTTTTAATTAACAGTAAAGGACTATTTTCCACACCTTCAAGGCGTATTCATATAAATTAAAGACCAACAGCACTTGGTGGGTGATGTGGTCAGCATCACGTCGGCCGTCTTTACTTCCCTGGTCTGAACCAGGTACCCACTCAAAGCTGTGTCGACCTGGGAGCCAAGGTCACTTTTTTTTTTTTAAACGGCTGGCTCCCGTCAAGAACCGAACGCACGACCTTCCGATCCGCAGGCGTTAGACCACAGAATATGCGGCTGAGGTATATTCAATACTTGACCTGGTGAGGTTAATCCGTATCCTTTACAGGACGTTGCAGGACCATCCGCAACAGCCCATGGCTGTTGTGTGGTTTTTCTAGGCAAATTTACGTCCAGTAGTTTGCCATTGCCTTTGGACGGTCGGCTTTCTTGATACCACTATTGAAACAAACGCAAGGCGCATGGCCCGCAGCTGGGATCGAACCCGACATACTTGACCTGGATGCTTAATATTTAAGTTTCCAAGAGGATCTGGCAACCCGCCAATGCTCAAATTGCGGGGGACACAAGAAGAGACCCACTGCCTCCCCAGCCAGCATGTCGTAAGTCAGCTAACTGGGACTTTCCTTCGACGTCAGAGTGCAAATGCAAGAGAGGCAGTGAACCAACAATACGCATACGAATAAGTAGGATCTGTAAAATGGATGTGCATGGAACATTCCGGTTCAGGAACAAGACTAAGTCCAGAGGGGGACAACAACCAGAACCTTCCGCCAGATTTTATAGCTGATAAACACGAGAAGAAGAAGAACAAGACGAGGACGCCAAGCCTCAAATAGCTTGTATCTTCTCCAACGCCTTTATGCCTTCTCCGCGTGCTCTCTCTCTCTCTCTCTCTCTCTCTCTCTCTCTCTCTCTCTCTCTCTCTCTCTCTCTCTCTCTCTCTCTCTCTCTCTCTCCTTCGTGTGTCCGGTGACTGACTAGTTTCCTGTGTAAACATTTGTCAATATTCTACTTGTGTTCATTACCCTCGCCATAAAATCTCTTCTTTCCACAAGATCTATTAATGGCCCGACCTTATCTTGGCACTCAGATCCCCGTTTTCACTGCCATTACTTTGGCCGCCTTTGTTGGCGCGTACATCTATCACTTCCCACACTTTTTTTTTTAATTTACCATTTAAGTGGTTTTTAAATGCTGTTGTCATTATTCTATAACTAATGGCTCCGTATTCAACTAGTGCTACTTTAGACAGCATAAGAAGCCCTCTACTGGGGGCTGCATATTCATGTGTCCGTTCTGACAACAGCACGGCTCCCATGTGTTCACATAAGTATGATTCCTTTTACTTTCGTCCACCTCGCTTTGCATAGTCCCAGAAAGATAATCTAAAGAATACTTGATTTCCGCTACCACTTGTGTTGTCCTTTCTTTCCCAGTTCATCTACACAGCTGAGACATCCGGGGTGCCAACTATGGAGAATTCCTGGGTTACAGGAGTTAAGTCAGCGATCCTGGCTCTACGGTGTATCAGGCAATTCTGGAACATTGGCGAAGAGGAATATCTCAGGATCTGATCATGAATCTAGCACCATACGCACTATGCCCCACTGGCCTTGAGGCTCCTTAACTTCACTTACGTCAGTTCACTAACAGTACAGCACATAAGAGGTCCGGCTCGGGTTAAAGCCTAGGTTGTTGGTGATGCTTCATACCCAAGTACTGTCAATGCTTTTCAACCTAATCCTCAGACGAAGCCGTTGGTAAATCGACTTCGTCCCGACAGAAATGCCTTTTGCAACTCAACCTAATCCTCAGAGTAAAGTCATATGTAGCTAATCTTAATCCTCAGAGGACAGACATTTGTAACTCAACCACACATGGGAAGCTTTATGTAGCTCAGCCGAATCATCAGAGGGAAGGTTTTGTAGCTCAATCTACTCCATAGAGTGAAACATTTTGTGGCCCGTTCTTATACCCAGAAAGAAACCTTTTGTAACTAACCTTTTTTTCCAGACGGAAGGCTTTTGTTGCTTAACGTAACCCACAGAGGGAAGCTATTTGTACCTTCGCCAAATAACCAGAAGGAATGACTTTTGTTGGGTCGAACTATTTCCCAGAGGAAAAGCTAGTCTAGCTCAATCCAATCCTTCTAACGAAAGAACTCTTTTGCAACTAGAAGTCTACTGGTTCAATCATTTTCAAATGCAGTTAGCAGCCATTACATTTAAAATACCAGACACACCTTTCACCTGTATAAAAGCTCTGACTGACCCCAATAAAAAAGCATTTCACCAATAAATGTGTTTAATGGACACAGTTAGGTGAGGCCATTAGTTTCATGCACTCCAGATCCAACCACACAAACCACAAGAGAGATCCTAATTGTTTCAGACGTCATCGAATCAAGCGAAAGTGCTGGTACGTCACTGACAGACACACAAGCATTCACACAATCCGAGGATGACAATCAAACACGGTTTCATGCAATGTTGACTACTGGCTATAAATAACCAGCGACTTCCCGTTAAACCACATACCACGACTGGATCTATACGTGGGCCCTGATTGCCGTTTCATGAATAATGCCAAATTTATATTTAGACGTTCATGAATGAACATTTTGAAACGTCGATAACAGGCCTTCTAAGCAGTGATAAGGCTTTCTTCATCTTCTTCTTTTCCTTACTCCCGGAATGCTTTGCGACATTAGGACAGGAAGAGATCTCTAGAACGGGCCCTTCGGTTCGCTTCGTATAAAGCACTTTTTAGTCTGATATTTCTGTGGTCCATTGTCTTCGTGGTTAACCTCTGGCACTGTTACCATTGTATCTGTATAACACTGCTCTCTGTAATGCCCTGAGTAGGCTTTCTTGCAAATGCTGAGCCATACACTAACAGTTTAGTTTATCACTAAAGGGTGTATTTGTATAGTCAGCTGACAGATTATCTCAGTGCATATCGGAGGGAAATCTCCATACCGCCCCATAGTATGGGCGAAAAAAATCTTAAAGGGGATTATATAAATTTCTGTGATTTTGCAGACACATTTTTTTTTATTTTTTCTTTTACTCAGAATTCAACGATAATGTATTTCATTCCATCGTCCACAAATTTGAAAGGCATATATATTTTACTTAGCCGGTGTAATTAAAATAAATAGGTGCCTCAGGGCTATATATCTTAGGGCCTCATCAAGTTTAAATCCAGCTGACAAAACATGGTCTCTAAAATCCTGCCCATGCTTTGTGGTATGGAGAGGAGGAGCTTTACCCATGACCTTGAATGGTCTGGGTCGCCATGGACTGTGATTACCGTGTCTCTAGTCAGCACAATTTCTTTAACAAAGTGCTAACAACCATCATGCCCACAGATTAATGATTATCACAATGGGATTTCATATTATGTATGTTATTATATCTTTGGAGATAATGGGCCCAAGTCGACGAGGGATCTTTCTACTGATGATCGGTGGACCCCTGCTGCTCTTTTTGGTCATGTGATGATAGGGAGACACTTGAAGTGACAGTAGGACAACTTGGGGGAAGGGGGCCGAGAGAAAAATGCTGGACATTTTGACATCCTGGCATGGAGGATCATCTGTATCAGAGTTGACTGGAAGTACACGAGACAGAAGGTTGTGGATAGAGGTGACTACTAACCCAACACGGCACGGGCTTTGAGAAGAATATTATGCTTCAGTTTCTGAGCAATTGCTATGTTTTTATATAGGTGCATTAGTCAAGCATGCAGTCATTTTGTTAACTAATCAACGCCAGTAAACAACAATGTCAACTTTTGATGGTAATAAACACACAAACTGACAATCAAGCATCATGAAAACATGATCGAGCAAGACTCTATAACAGCGTTCCCCCCCCCCTTTCCAAGGCAACAAAGGTCAGCACGACCAAAGAGTGTGTTGAAACCAGCCACATACTGATGACAGGTCCAGGTAAACCATTCATATACACAAGATTCGCCACCTCGCGGTTTCAGTAAACAATGTATTCCTTGTCAAAGAAACCTGTTTTTTTGAGGACGCATTCATATCCTAATTGTTGCTGAATTACAGCACCGTAACCTAGAATACAGATTGCATACATGAATTACTAAGCTTCCTCCCTCGCTGGCTTCTGCTCAACCTTTCAAGCTCTGGTGTGAACATCTGTTGTACAGATGCTGCTTACTTACTCGCAAGTAGTCTGAAGTCAGCCTGATGTATCCACGTGAGCTCCTTCTGGTGAAATCCACTCCGCTAAAACACCTCTGGGATGCCACACCACCCACTTGAATATGACTAACTCTGCATCTTAACATGTTTGGTCATGATCACAAACACCTCCCCCCCCCCTTTTCCATCTGTCTCCTCCTCTTCCCAGTCGACCAGGAAATATCCTAGCAAGTAAATAATTATCGCTGACATTAACCATAAAATGCAGACAGGTGTGAAACTATGTGTCTTGTAACACAAACCTGACATTCTTATGGCGGGCAAGTTCTTTAACTCTTTAATGACAGCGGTTTCACTGCAAATGAAGATGATCTTCTTACCTGCCAGACTCCCACGACAGCGTTCAATATCAAGATGGTTAAAATTACAAAAGGCTCCACGAAAGCCGTCACTTGTTCGTCGCTCTCTTCAAACCAGGCTAAAACCTGCGGAGAAACAAACATATCACAATCAGACCAGCCGCTAGGCGAATCATAATCTTTACAATATACCATAATCTTTACAACATACCATAATCTTCCCACCATACCATAATCTTCACAAAATATCACAATCTTCACAAAATATCACAATCTTCACATAATATCAAAATCTTCACAAAATATCACAATCTTCACAAAATGTCATAATCTTCACAACATACCATAATCTTCACAAATTATCATAATCTTCACAACATACCATAATCTTTACAACATGCCACAATTTCCATAACATACCATCATCTCTACAACGCACTACCTCCCCTGTCCGGTACATTACCCTCTTCCGGAATCACACGTGACCAGTAGTTTCTACTGTAGATATTCCTCTAAGACTTATTTATGGCTGATTTTATGTATTCTTAGCTACAATGTAATCTTCTTCTTGTTCACTGTCTGTAAACCCCGGCAGAAAGTTATGGGTGTTCATCCACCTCTGCACATTAGCACTTACTGTTGCAGAACATGACCGTTCCATTTCTCACATCTGGCTCAATTGTATGCAGATTCCTTGCCTCTCAGGCAGATGTACTCCGACTTGGAATGAAGCACCCAAGTAGTAGACTACTATGACATGCTTGTTGAGGAAGCAGTGGGTGTATTACTGCCCCCCCCCCTCTCCAGACCCATTCTCCACAATAGGGCCCGGGGACACACGCGGAGAATAACTAAATCAGTGTTCGTTTGTCGCAAATGCTGAGAAAGGCATACTAGCCGCGACGTTTATTTTAGGTTGGTGATTGTGATATATGAAGCTGAGTAGTTCTACTTCTAGTTTAAACAGATTTATTTTTTTTACGAGAGAAAAAAACAATAACATTAAATCAAATAGGAGCTATATCAAGAACCCTATACTGGCGCCAGAAGTCTATTCTCTATGTATATTTTACATAGATCCTGGAGCCTGGGGATTTGTTTCACCAGGATATTAGCCACTTCCTTGTCAAATCTCTAAGTACGGCATTAGAGTCTTGAGCGACTAGCTGGCAAGGGCCCTGTGTGTGCGTGTGTTGACGTTTCCGAGGTTTAATTTTTAATTCAACATCCTGGCCACTAAGGCTGCATAATCAGCGAACATAACCTAACAAGCTACCATGCGCGCGAACATATTCTGTTTTCTCACATGGAAATTAACCATAAGAGAAGCAGACATAGGGTATCAGACTTCAATTGTTTAAGTATGACCAACCAACACGCAGCCAGTACACCATGCTTGCACACAGATCTGGCATGTGTTACCGCGACCCACCGCGGCAATCAAGACGACAAAACTAACAAATTTGTACGAGACACAAACAACAAAATTTGCAGGGCACCAGAAGCCTCTAATGGCAGTAGTGAAGCGTCGCAGGCTAGCTTGTTTCGCGCACGTGTGGAGATATGATTAGAGTGCAAAGAATATACCACAAGGAACACTACTATCAGTGGCAGAAATCAAGACCGAAATGCCGTTCCCAGATAGCGGGGCCGTCTTTGAACAGTCCTGTCTGACGGGAAATGGGCTTATGGTTACGACTGGTACTGAACGAAACAGAGTGCTCGGGGACAGATACATGTCCAACAGAACCTGGCATGGACTGTAAAACTGATTCAGCTCAGTGTCAATATGCAGGTTCCTCACAGAACGTCGCTCTCGTCACGGCACTTCCAGAAGTCTTTCTTTCTCTAGCCAATTCTTCAGCCCTATGTGCTTTAACAGCCAATGCACTTCAATGTGTTGTATCAACCTTTGCGAAGGTTGGCCACTAATTTGTTTTCAGAAACTGTACTCCCCCCCCCCCCCCCCCCCCCCCCTCCCCCCAACACCTTTTTTTTTCTCAGACCACCATGACGTTTAATATCTCAAAATACCGCACCTTTCTGGACCGGATGTCGTTTATAAGTCAGTTCTCCCCGAGGCAGAGCTGAGCATTAAATTATACGGTCCTATTCGCGTTTCCCGGCCTATCTACACAATGGCTGGCCTTTTTTTTCATGTTTTCTCAGACTGTCCTACCTCAGAGGGGTGTCACTTTGTCTTGCCTTCAACTACATCGGCGCCGATGTCGCGTGTTCTATAATACCCCACAAGAAAGCTTTTAACGACCCCAGAACATGTAGAACTGACACTAGCCCAAACCCCCCTACACCCAGCCTGAGCCTAGGTCCCATGAGATACTTTTTTCGAAGAAATCAGTACAAAGTGAAACACCTCCGACCTAGACTAGATTGAGAAAGCGTAAAGATGGGCCGGAAAACGTGAATAGGACCGAACATACCCCTAGCGCGCACTAGAGAGAGAGAGAGAGAGAGAGAGAGAGAGAGAGAGAGAGAGAAAAATCTAGACATAGCAGAGATGTTTGTGTTGCTAAAATATGCACTCGTCAATGAATGACCAAACAAATCTCTACAGTAGCAGCACGGCCGGTTGTTGTTTGTTTAGCCATCACGAGGGAGAAAATCAATGTAACCCTAGTGTTGAACAACTGCCGACAACACGTACTGTCAACAGAGACATAAGTACAGGCTACTACTGAGTAGGGTCAGATAAATGTTCACGGGTGAGCACGCATGAACAGTTCCTACCAACCCACCGTCAATCATGTCTTGGCTTGATGGAGCATAGACACCCATCCACAGTGGACAAGGAGTTACTGCTGTAACCACAGGGCGCTAGATATGATTGTTGCAGGGCTGAAACCCCCCCCCCCCCCCTCCCTCCTCCCCCAATGACCTTGGATAACAGGTCAACCCAGCTCTAACCGGGTACCAGGTAAAAGTCATGCGAAGGCGGTAGGCGTGATGCTGACCACATCACCCACCATATGTCAATTGGTCTACAACATGCAGGTCTCACCATACATGCACGGTTACGCATGAAGGCATGGAAAACATTCCATGACTTTACTTACATAGGACTGAAGTCGTCATATGTGGCTTATGTGTTGTTACGTTAACAAAAGCCGCTTTGTCATCCCGAAATAGCTGGGCCCCAATTCCAGATGCACACGACTAGTCGTGGGCGTTGACTCTGACAATCAACAGTAGAGTTGACATCACAGCACTCGGGGCATTTCCATGAATGCTCCGTCCTCATCTTCAGCAGCCAGCGTAGAGTTCCAATACTGATGGTACCGGTCACAATCTGGTTATATGTCCGTCAAAGTATGCTCACTACCCGTGACCTTTCCAGTAAAGCTTGCTATACTGCTTGAAGCGTCCATCTTTACCTTTCTCAGCATGCTTTCAAAGTCTGTTACAATCACAGAATGTGTGTGCATCTTGATCTCTAGCCAGCAGAATGTTGCAGTTACCGCCTCCACCTCAATTCTCATGCTAGATGTTGTGGTGTCGTATGCTACGCTGTCTTGCACTAAAGATTATTCATTGGCTTTCGCTGCCAACCACCACGTACTTTTCTCTCCTCTTAACACCAAACCATCTGTATAGATAATCAAATCATCTGGGCGTGAATTGTCGTGAATCAACTGTTGGACTTCCATCTTCGTAGCACCCTCTAGCCACTCTCTGTCCATCCGGCCCAATCAACACTAAGGAGAGTGAACCATCCAGGAGCAATGGCAAACTACTAAATGTAAAACTGTTTAGTAAAACCAAAAGTCACAAAATGCCAGAGCTAGTTCAGTGATTTTCTGGAAATAACACGTATTTATGCTGTTGAATGCGGTTTTTGGGATGTGTCTCTGTTGGGTTCTCGTCGGAATAGTGGCTATGAATGTGTGCGTGTGTGCTGGTAAATTTAGTATTTAAAAAGATCTGAACTAATGTTACCAATGAACCAATATCTAACAGATCGAGCCAAAGACGACTATATCCCCTCTTGACCAACACACCGTCAAGGGTAGATAACCCATAATCGTATACAGTACATAACGTCATGGAAATCTCTTGTAAAATTAACCTCGTTATCAGGTTTATACCGACTCTGGCATTCCTCTCTCAATGGATTCCATGGAGGGGGAAGGGGGAAGGGACGGAACTAGCCGCTTTGACATAAATGCAATCTGCTTGCGGATCACCAGCGGATGTGTGCAACCGCGACAAAGAAATACTGTGACTACTAATACAACAGCTGTACATACAGGAGTGATGCCGCAACGTTAGCCTACATTTAAAATGTCAACCAGGATTCAACAGCAACCATCATGGCATCTTTAATAACTATGTGGAAGTAGCATTTATCCCAGATCAGGTGAACAGGTATCTCATTTCGCACATTCAGCAATGCAGTATTTTTCTACGCCTCAGTGATGAAAAAGGCCACTGAATATATTTAAAACTATGATGGAAGTTTCACAAGTCGCTACAACGGTTATGACGTTATCTTCACCTGATCAGCCCAAAGGAGAAACTTTTTTTTTGGGGGGGGGGGGGGGGGGGGGGGGGGGGGGGGGGGGGGGGGGGGGGGTAAACGATAAAGCGTAGGCATACATTTGTACAGTTGCCAAACTAAACGGCCCAGACAAAATCCTTCTCCTTAGTTGTGAGACGCCTTCTAAAAAAAAGGTCGACTATATTACTTAATGCTGTCTCTTAAAATATGACCAAGTGAGGCTCCAATCTCTTCCACGGTGTGAAATCTCGTCTCGTCACCCGGAAACAACGAGAACCGTCTAGGGGCGGAATTAGGACCCCGGAGGTCGGGGCTCAGGAAATCCTTTAGGGTATTGGCTAAGCTCTAAATGACAGAGCAGCCAGACCAGGTCGCCACCCAGACTGTAGGTATAGCATGAGGAATCACCTCCACGCTGAGCAATAATAAACAGCCGTCTGTGTATATTATGCAGTGTTAAAACAATCCCTGTCGATGATCGACACTGGGCCTCATTCATCAGATACTTCACATTTCACTTTTAACTAAAACAAAAAGGGGGTGGGGGGGGGTATGTAGAGTGTGAGGAATTAAAATGAGCACCTCGGCTCATAAAAAGCCGTAAGGCGTCACATGCGGGATACGCCCCTATATTAGAAGTGTAGCAGCATGAGCTGTCTGACAACGTTATATGCCGGGATCTTGCTGTGTGTAACAGATGTTCCTAGTTCGAGTTACCACATGCAACAGTTGTTTGTATTTTGTTACAACTGCATTCAGTCCCCTGTAATGTATATGTCAGAAAGTTAATTAATCCCCCTCCCCTCCCCCTTCTCACAGTGAACGCTTGCTCCGGTAAATATGGAACCGCCAGCATTATATAACCACCTCGCCTAAGGCGTGAAAAAAGGTCCGCGCTTAACTGACAATAAATCCAATAAGTATTTGTAAAAACCGTCTTTACTAGTGTTGGTACTAACTACTTTTTTTGGACTTGTGCCGCCAGACTGTGGCTTTTAACCCCCCCCCCCCCCAACCCCCATGAAAGAAAAACCACCACGGCACAGAGGATTTGAGCCTGAATCTTCCAAATTAGAGACCAGCGTTTGTGCTCGGCCAGCCGCCCCTCTTCACATACTTTTACCTGAAACTTCTGATGAAAAGAAATTGTTTGATCTATTTAATTTAGCGCACGGGCGCTGTACCACGACGGCGCAGCAAGGGGATCTTTTAGTTTCACAAATGGATACATGCTGGGCTTTATTTACCTGGCCATGTATGACGTCAACCAACAGATGTACACAAACATACTATGTACATCTGTGACGTATGGCTGGATTGCCTATATTTAGATAGGCGACGTGTCGCAACCGTGTATGACCAAGTGATTCGCCGGTAGCATGGCTAACAAACAACAACGCCGCCCTGTTACCACGTGGCAATACCAGGAATGCTCCGCTAGCACGGGCGATGGTTCGATAAAACTGGAACGAGCCGGGATATATCAAAGACCGCCCGCTCCCCCCCAGCGAAGACAAATCTATACGGCGGCCAGAGAAATGGAAATCAGTGGCAGGATGACTCCCCAGAAAACTGATCTATTGTTCTGAGAAAGCAGATACGCCAAAGTAAACACAAGCCTTATCTATGTCCATGCAGCAGCAGGCTAACAGCGGGGAAACAACAGACAGGTTCTGATATTATGTACTGGAAATCACTTCCATGGTTACTAATCATTTTCTGCTGCCTCTACCATGTTATGTCTTCCACAGGTTTAAAAGAAAACAGTTAAGAATTAAAGTCGTGCTCCTCTCTGAAGACTCGGAGAACCAGCGACTTCACGGCCTGGCACGTCGTGCCTGTCCCGCTAATCCCATGTGGTCTGGTAATGCTCCGTGCCTCTGGTAGCGAAGTTTCAGGTGCAGATCTCATTAGCTCCGTCAAATCCATCAATAATCACACGAACACTCCCAGGGGGAATATCCTAAACAATCAAGGACAGCAGCACTGTCTCCACTGACATCCTCCGTCACCGTTTTTGTTTAACAGGGTGACTGCACCACCACCGGTCTAATGCAATTTCTGTAGACGTGTCATACAGAGCTGCACGGCTGCTGTCTCGGCCCTTTATTATTGTTCAGGTTTATGTCCCAGTAGTGCTCACGTTTATGTATGTATGTATATATAATATATATATATATATATATATATATATATAATATATATATATATCTATATATATATAGAGAGAGAGAGAGAGAGAGAGAGAGAGAGAGATATGCATCTAGTTATGCAAAATGATCATATATATATATATATATATATATATATATATATATATATATATATATATAGAGAGAGAGAGAGAGAGAGAGAGAGAGAGAGATATGCATCTAGTTATGCAAAATGTGTGAGATAGTGCTAGATTTTTCCAACAGCACGCCGAATCCACTGACGTCAACGACTGAGCAGATATAAACAGTTGGAGACAATCGGATTAAACAACACAATGATAACAGATTTAGCATCGGTCACTTGTACCGATGATGGTTTCCAGTGTCTTGTAGAAAGCCTGACCACAATTACAGCAGATAACGGACATTGAGCAGGCGGCCCACGTTCAGGAACACACAACATCGGATACTGTCAAGCCTTAACCCAAATATAATCCGGAGCTTGCAGCGTCCTGTGACTAATAGTGCCAGTTCTTTGTTGACTGATAAGTCTTTTTGTATGGACGGTGTGTCTCTCGATTTTGGCTATGCCGATCTTAACTCTCAGGTCTTTCAATCTGGTGAGCGGTGTGGAATAGCTATCTCTAAAGTCCTCCAACCTCCCCACTTCTCTGAGGGCACTAATAATCTCTGCATGATTCATGGGCTGACCTTCAACAGGGATAGCGGATCCAGCCAACTTTTCAGCCCTTTCGTTTCCATCAACGCCCGCGTATACCCCGGAACGAAGATAAAGACGGCATTACGAACAGCAAATGCACGTTTCAGTTGCCAAGCAGGGCTGCACCAAGCATTAAACTCAAAAGCTTAGGCAGCGAAACTAAAGACAACCGTCCACACGTGGAAACCGCACGAGAAAAGCGCTGTCGGAGGCAAAAGCAACCAAAAAGCGTAACATGCTGCCATGCCTCCGCCATTTTAGGCCGGAAGTCCTATACCCACTAACAAAGACGTTGGTTTGGACCCAACCAGCGCAGCAGCAGGATTCCCCCACACCCTTCCTCTTTCTAGTTCTGCTCAATGGTTATAGCCGGCAGATCAACTATGCACTGGGTTATTTTTAACAAAATAAAAAAGCCGAAAAAGTAAGCTTGCTAAAACACCGCTACAAGCTATCAGTTTCAGACTGTCTACAAAAGAAGAGGCTGCGGGGAAGGGCGCTGACACCCCAGCGAGCAAGCGCCAGCGTTTTACATCATTCAGCAGAATGTCTCAGACCTGAATTCCCCTCCAAAAGCTACACCTACACCACATATTCTAGGATCACACGCCTCACTATGGAGGGATCCTCTCCTAGTTAATACGGATTCAAAGCATTGGTAAGTGAAGTAAAGGGCCTTTTTTACGCCTTCGGGCGTGCTGGGCATATAGGGCGAGACCTACACTTTATAGACCAATCAGCATGTGATGATGAGGTCAACATCACGACGGTCGCCTTCATTTCTCAGTACTTTTACTAGGTACGCATTTAAGGCTGAGTCGACATGGAATACGAGGGTATTTCTCTAAAATACAAATTCCGTTCGGATTCGAACCCTCGACATCTAGTCGCTACACCGCGGCGGCTGCCCATAAAGTGGGTAAAAGACAATTCAGTGAGTGGTCTGCCCAATGACACTCACACGTCAGAGGACACGGAAACACTAAGCAACAGACAGCCAATCAATTTCTAGACAAGAGAGTGTAATCAATCATCTTAAACATGTAACACAGAAAATACACGGCTCTGTGGGTCGTGATAACTCAGCCCTGCGGGTTTAATAACTCCAAAACATTGCACAATAACAAACACGTTTAATGAAAAGAAAACACGTCTTTTCGAGGTGGAATTAGTTTGAAGCGTACAGGACAGGTTGCACCACAGTAAAATACAGGCTGCACAACAGTACAAGACAGGTCGCACAAGAGCACAAGACAGGGTCGCACAGGAGTACAAGACAGGGTCGCACAAGAGCACAAGACTGGTCGCACACAAGTACAAAACAGGGTCGCACACAAGTACAAAACAGGGTCGCACAGGAGTACAAAACAGGATTGCACACGAGTACAAGACAGGTCGAACAAACGTACAAGACAGGGTCACATAAGAGTACAAGACAGGATCGCACACGAGTACAAGACAGGTCGCACACGAGTACAAGACAGGGTCGCATAAGAGTACAAGACCGTGTTGCATAAGAGTACAAGACAGGTCAAACAAGCGTACAAGACAGGGTCGCACACAAGTACAAGACAGGGTCACATAAGAGTACAAGACAGGTCGAACACGAGTACAAGACAGGGTCGCACACAAGTACAAGACAGGGTGGCACACGACTACAAGACAGGGTGGCACACGACTACAAGACAGTGTCACATAAGAGTACAAGACAGGGTCGCACACGAGTACAAGTCTCTGAGAAAGATAACTTCAAAATCTTTCCCAAAAAAAATATCAACAATTAATCACCGACACACACACTTGGAAATTACCAAATGAAAAGAGTGACACCGGCGAAATGCAATCTCTCCAATCATAAGACAGCATCAAACGACTGTGCCACCATTAACAACAGGGTGGCGATGTCAACAAGCTAAACAACTAACTGCTGTGGAATTCAGATGAGATTTAACGACACATCAAATGACGTCACACTTGTATCACTCACAACGAGCATCCTAAATGTAACTGTAATTGTACCGGTTCCAAGCAAACGTAAAGAATGTCTGCATGTGGAATACATTACAAGTACTGATCTGCATGCATATAGGAAAATGAAAGAAACAGATTTCAGAACGCGTTAGGAGTAAAAGTTGGAAAGCTATAAAGAGTGACCACACGGCTATGTCAACATGCCGACTACAAATGGCAAAAGAGCTAGGCTGTGAACACAAGAGTTCTTTCAGACACGCCCGGCGACCGCAGGATGAAGCCCTGTATTTACCTGGACACAACAGGTTCAGCCCCAATCCGTCGTTATAACAGCTGTCACGTGTGACGTGGTCGTCTTCCGACAAGCGTGGGCTGTCATCTTTCGCCATCCAACACGATCACCAGAATCAGGGATCAGTTCAGCGTTCTTGTCTCGCCGTCCAGGTATTTATGCCTTTGTCGGTCCCTTGCTTGCTTGCCATCAACCTTGCAAGCTGTTGCAGGTCCCAAAGTCCGCTCCATGCATGTCCCAAAACAACATTAAAGGTCTACGTCTAACTGTTCTAATACGTTTATGGCTCTCCTCTGTCTCCATGAGGACTGCGTTTGTCTATCCTTCCATGATGTCCTATAATTAGCGAACTTGATTCGCACGATAATACAACAAACTCCAGAGTTCCCTAAACAACTAGGATTCGGACAGTAAATATTCATACAGGAGATTACGCCATTTATGAGAATCTTAAACATGCGCTGAAACATTAGATGAAAAACAACGAAACCTTTAACCGAAAGAAGCTGGCTTTGATCTTCCATAAACAATTTACTAGACTCACAAACACAAGGAGATGTAAAACTGGTTGGGTTTCCTTTCATGTGGCTAGATGATGCGCTCTACATAAAACATTCTTGATCACAACTGATCTAATTGAAGCACCCAAACATCAAAAGTCGGCATATTAAACGATATAGACATCGCTTTTACTTTACACCCGCCATCTCCTTTGAATCAAAGTTATGGCTCTTCTGTTCGGCCGTGCACACCTGTCTTGTTTATCGAACGATAGCATGCAGTTATCTCAACAGATGTGCTTAAACTCCACTAAACCGTGTCATTTATTGCATTCCTAGACACCTGCTAAATTATAGACGCGGAAATGGCTGCCTGTGAAACCAGCGATTGTAGATGTGACCATGGGAGTACAAACTCCTCCAGCACTAATGGCATCTTTCTTCCAACTGGACGTGGAGACATTCTGCTTGCCACTTACACACACGTCTATTTCACACGGACTAACCTCCTACAAATATTTAGTGTGGTGTTACGTAATGTGTAATGTATCTACCAATATTTGATCACAGGTGTATGGCTTTGCATTGATAGTTAGTCTCAGATATTAATTTTTACACACAGAACTGAACGTAATGTACACCAAGACAGAGATAAAATAACAAGAAAAGGTGAACGAAACGCAGAATAAACAAACAAAGAGGGTACTAAAACAGACAGACAAACAAAGAGGGTACTAAAACAGACAGACAAACTACTTGCAGTTCCAAACTGAAGCCAGAAAAGAGCACTACCCTAGTTATACTATTAAACAGTCTCATGTGGGTGGATGGAACAATAGAGCCACTGCTTCCCCTACACAACAAAGTCGTGAAACTAAGTGGAAGCTTTCTTTGACGTCGGAGTGCATCTGAGCGAGAGGCAAGGAACTAACAGTCTGCATGCAAAATAAGCCAGATCTGTCAAATGAATGTGCAAGCTCTAAAATCCACCCAGAGGTGAGCGAACAACCAGCCGGTGAACAGGAAGAAGAAAAAGATCTGACTAAGAACAAACCCTGATGTAGTAAAGTAAACCATGCTATAGAAGGCACATTCCTCCCCATCCTATGCTACCAGTGCCAGGCATGGTCACTCACAATAAACTGGAAAAGAAATGGAAATACATAGCTATTCAACTTGCGGTCCGCTGGCCGAATGCGGCCAACATAATCCTAGCAAGTGGTCTGCGGATCATTGCCAACTGTACTGTATTAATGATCTTTCGGTGCTGGAACTTCTCGTCCATGACGGTCCTCATTTTCTATATTGATTAGTTGCAATCTGTAGTCTATCTCTATCTCTCAAATAGAACCAACCGTTCTAAACAATGTCAAAACGTTGTGTATGTGACAGTAACTTGGCCCATGCACTGTAACCATTAGGGGGAAAGTATACTTCCCCACTCAACTGCTGACTGTAAAGAGTTGCGAAATCCACCCAAAAAGCAATCAAACACAGAGGTTCCCACTGGTGACTGATGTATGTGGCTCTCTCACAAACACGCATGTAAATGTGTGATAACCTAACTCCAGCTGTAATCAATAACCAGGCTGGAGGGTGGGCTCTGGAACCTCCCGTGTGCTCTACATCTGCCTCTTTGCCTGACCTGTCAGTTTACATCAGCATTTCCCTTTATCTGTCTATCTCCGTGTACCTAGTGTTGAAGTTAAGGTATCGTCAAGCAGAGAAAGGCTGGCTGTGAATCTTCTAAAGACCAGATTCAGCTCACAAGTTTGATGCAACGTCTTTCTGGCTGACTCGTGCAATAAATCACGGAGACCGGAGTTTAGAAAGAGAACTCTTGCGTGTTAGGCTGGAAAAGCAAACACACACAAAAGGGTAGTGAGGGGGGACGGTTCAAAGGTCCTCTTGGTCTAGTTACCATTCCTGGCTGACGATGGACTTCTAATGTACAAAACGTGGACATAGGTTCTGATTTTCCTTTCCCTCCTATGAAGGTAGTCGTCATTCAGATGGAGATTTCCATGTTACAGCAGCTAAAGTCAAGTAAACATTTAAGGACATCAAAGAATACAGACAATTAAAAAAAAAAGCACAGGTGTTCTGATTCTTCTCGAGGATCAAAAGCACACATCAAACAATCAAAAACAACAATAACAAAGAATTGAAGCGGTGAGTTTATTATGTATAAAGGATGAAGGCAGAGAAAACCAGAAAAGAAAGACGAAACTCAATAACTAGGACCCAAGTTAGGTCATGTCACCCTGGAGTCTGGAGATGTGAGCGCAGAGACAACAGTGATACTGACTACAGACGTGAGATAACCCTGGTTGTGTTCGGGAAGCTTAACGACCAAACAAGGACAGACGGCCACCACACCCGGTTTTACGATGGAAACTTCAGAACTAAGATGTTTCTGTACGAGGTGCGCAAAGTGTGTGCGGTCCAATAGTTGTCCGGTCGGGTGTTACAAGATCTACCGGTAAATCAGTCTGTATCTATAACACCCGATACTGGAGACTAAGCATCCAGTCGCGCATCAATGCTCAAGCCTTGTTTAACTGCGCAATAATACTAATAACATGTGTTATTGCTACTGCACAGTTGAAAAGGTTTAAGTCTCTTTGAAAACACCCACCATAAGAAAATTATTGAGAGGATTAGGGTTTTGTTTAATGCTCAAAAGTACACTTATCTGCAAATTAAAAACACTATTTAAAATAATATGAAATTTAAAAAAAAATCCTTAAAAAAAAGTATTTACATGTAGAAGTGGGGCTGCTCCCTATAAACTACTGGTCCCTAAGTTACATAAGCCCCCAGGTTCTTATGCCAATGCTCATAGTACTTCAACTGTCACTGAACACACAATTATTATTACTACACTAAATGGCAAATACATGCAATGATTTAAGTGGCATAATACACATAAATTAATACTTTATTTAACACTGAGTTCTATACACAATTACCCAAAGGTTGTGGGGGGGGGGGCGGGCGGCAAAAGAGCCCTGAGGTTCGGGCGCCTATTCTGAAACTCCTTGCAGTCTTTTTTGTCATGTCCCACACACACGAGAGAACAAGACAGAACGAATTTATGTAGGCTCAAAAACAAATTTCGCCCACATGTGTTTTAAACTGGGGAGAGGGCATGGAAATAACACACACACGAGAGAGAGAGAGAGAGAGAGAGAGAGAGAGAGAGAGAGAGAGAGAGAGAGAGAGAGAGAGAGAGAAGAGAGAGCAGAACAACTTGACATGACAATACGTGTGACCATCCCATTTGTGATGGGAGCCACAATGTGTCTTTCGACTGAACTCTTTAACAAAAAAACAGGGGGGGGGGGGGGAGAGAATGAGAAGTCCTGATCATGCTTAAGTCATTAGTCTCTCCCAAGTTTGAAACTGCGCAGAGCATTAATATAGCCGCGATGGAAATGGCGTCTTTTTGTCATGTCCCACACACACGAGAGAACAAGACAGAACGAATTTATGTAAGCTCACAAATACATTTCGCCCACACATGTATGTTTTACACTGGGGAGAGGGCATGGAAATAACACACACGAGAGAGAGAGAGAGAGAGAGAGAGAGAGAGAGAGAGAGAGAGAGAGGGCAGAACACACTGACAACATGACAAGACGTGTGAATCAGAGCCACAAGTCATGAACACTAAAAAAACACACAGCACAAATGACAGTCTGAGGTTGCCGCGTCCCAATCTGGCTGGTCCGAAGATATAAACGTTTTATTTCAACAAAGGGGTGGGGGATAGCAGGAGTGAGTGGATCAAACGCCTAGCCTCCTTCGGGCAAGACACTTGCCACGTCAAAACTCCTTCTACAGTTTTTTTTTAAAAAAAGGTGCTTATTTATTTAATTAATAACTGCAGGCCGAACAGATTGCTAATCGGCCACACTTTTCTGCATAGAGAAAGCTACCCACAAATAAAAATTTTAAAAAATATATCTATATCCTATAGCGCTTGATTCTAGTTTTCACACAGTGATCATCATTAGTACCTCTACCTTGTAGGCTGTGTTTAGATTCTCTTTGTGTAATCTATACAGAGACTAAAACACAGACCGCAATCATATCCAAGATTGTCCTCGGCGAGTTGACCATGGTTGGTCATTGATTGATCTCCAACGAAAAAACTAACCAATGAGATATATAGAGTGGATGACGTCGGCGACACCCCAACAAAACAAACGAAAGCGCCCGCCAAAAACAACCTGCGCGAACATGCAAAACACACCACGACACACCAGCACAAACGTACAAATACTTACAAAGGAAATAATAGCGGCCAGTAGTAAAATTTTTACTAGAAGATCATCAAACTGTTCCAGTATAAGCTCCCATAATGGTTTCCCTGAAAACAGACAGACAATATTACAATGTTTGGTCATTTCATATCAGAAGTTTATGTTTCGGGATCGTCTAATGACAGTGAAGTAAAAGATCCTATCCAAAACCATCAGGCGTTTTGGGCATGACCTATATTTCAGACCAAATGGTACTAGGTTGTTGATTCTATTAATATCACGCCGGCCATCTTACTTCTCACGACTTATCTTGTACTTATTTAAGACTGGGTATACATGGGAGCCAAGATCATTTTTGACAAAAGTCTGGCTCCGTTGGGTCTTGAACCTACAACCTTTCAATCTGTAGGTGACTGTCTAGCCGCTCCACCACGGTGGCTCTAATGCTAGGGGCTAGAGGCTAGTCACAGTGATAGCAAAAGCCAATGTCTATATCCTTACCCACGCAGGACTGCACGTGACACCGGGCGCTGGTGTGACCGTTATGGGTACCCTAACTGTTGCTTCCTTGGAGGTTGAACCGGGTATCAGGGCTTGCTCTGTTGGTCTGTCATCAGCACTGAAACCTGTTATGGTGATAAATCTGCAGGTCAAGCTGGCCTGTCAGCCAGACAGACAGACTGAGATGTGACCTCAGGGTGTCAAGCGGGGATACAGCAGCCAATACAGAATGCATGGCAGACACAGAGGCCACGCTACCATGGTTGTATGCACATTAACAAATGGTTCTTGTTCCTATATTTGTATCGTTCAACAACCAGCCAGTATCTTGGTCAATATCATGTCAGCAATCTTGACCTCCCTTGGCATGTCCTGGTTTTCCATTGAGGTTGACAACGGACCGATGATTTTAAGGACATCACCAACAGCCCTCGGAACATTTCTATGGGTGCTCTGATCCCCTCCACAAGCGTAAAACGGCTGCTTTCACCCGATCTATGTCGATCAAACAAAAATCGTGTGCCCTTAGTGAAGTGTTCGCGAATGGCTACTGAGTCATGCTTCTTAATGTGATATTCTTTGCGACATAAATCTCATTTGTCATTAATGACATCACTGCTGTCCTGTCATAGAAACAACTGCCTTGTCCGTCAGATATTCTGTACGCTTATTGCCTCAAACACCTGTATCGCTGATGGCAAGCGTGACAGTACCCCATCGGAGCTCGAACGGTTCTGAAATTCAGAAACTGAGGTTAGAAATATATTCTTATTCTCTCTTTCCGCGCTGTTTATTTTATTTTAGTATGCCAAATTAGGACTTGTTAAGAGACAGGAGAATTGATTTAAAGTGATTTCAACGTCTTCTCTTCAGTTGCAAGTAGGTAGGCGCTTTGCTAGGAGGGGGGGGGAGTCCATAACCTTCAACTAGTATCCCCGAAGGGGAAGCTTTAGTTTATGTGCCCCACATAAAACGTCTATTAGCACTGCACGCCACCAAGAGCACTGAAAAGGACTCCTGCAGTGTTCAAGCGATCAAAGGAGACAGACCTAAATACTGTCTCGACAGGCGACGAAGTCGTCTACAGGTGTGCCAATGGGCGACCCAGTCGCCGATCCTTCAGTTGCTGAATCCAGTCAGCCTATAAAGACGAGATTGTACACTGCCACACACTATCTATCCGAATAAAGACGCCACATAGACTTAACCCAGTGAACCATGTGCTGCACGTAATAGCCAGCCAACCACGTGACTACAACACCACTCCTTGTGTAAAAAAGCGTTACAACTCTATCATCTGTGTTCTAATTATAGACCAGCGCTATTGTACTGCGGCCTAGTTATGGATGGACCAGTTGCTTGCCCCAGTAACACGCAAGTCGGTCAAATGCAGAGAGACAGCAACAGTGCCAAAAATATTAATTTCTTCGGTGGAAACGTGTGTATATTGTAGTGGGTCCAATCTACCATCTAGTTCCCACAACACTCATTGCTTTTGCACTTAGAATTAAATCCTGCGAAAAATCTTTAAATTGAATGAAAGTCTCGAGCCACACATGTTGAGTATATTGACGTTCCTGCAACACTGAAGATGGATGGTATCTACCACAACCCGTCTACGCGGGACTGCAAGCTACTTCCGTACCGTTTTCTGGCACCTCAATAAAAACACTGCTACAAACAGAATCTCATCCCAATATGGGACACAATTCTTCGTTATTTTGAGGCCCCACCCTGGCTGTAGTCGTAGTCCCTAATATAACCTAATGGTTGAACGGGGTTTCTGGGACTTGGGCCTGTGTGATCCTCGTCCGAATGGTGGCACTTGTATCACCGGGTGCTGGTGCTGGTTGTTCTGTCCTGTAGGGATTGAATGACATACAACTCTGCTACATGGCTAAACAGGGCTTCAGGCATTTGTAGCCGTTTGATTCTCATCCTTGAGATGCTAATCATACAGAATGCAAATCTGGAGAAGTGGGAACGAAGAAAAGAAAAAAAAAAAAACAGCTTACTGTATCCTGTTTCTTGTGACAATAAAATAAAGAGCATTTCTCATGTCCCTGGCGGACATCGGGCACAGAGTGTCTGACCTGTATCTTTACAGAACAATCGACAGGCTGGGTGATGACGTCAAACCAAACCGCCACCTTTACTTCCCATGACATTACCCAGTACATATTTCATTGTGCAAAGTTATCCTCACAGCTCAATTCCACGGAAAGTCATCACAAGTGTCCACACACCGCCTCAATTCCACAGGACGACAGTCATCACAAGTGTGTCCACACACAGCCTTAATTCCACAGGACGACAGTCATCACAAGTGTCCACACACAGCCTTAATTCCACAGGACGACAGTCATCACAAGTGTCCACACACAGCCTCAATTCCACAGGACGACAGTCATCACAAGTGTTGTTCACACACAGCCTCAATTCCACAGGACGACAGTCATCACAAGTGTCCACACACAGCCTCAATTCCACAGGACGACAGTCATCACAAGTGTCCACACACAGCCTTAATTCCACAGGACGACAGTCATCACAAGTGTCCACACACAGCCTTAATTCCACAGGACGACAGTCATCACAAGTGTCCACACACAGCCTCAATTCCACAGGACGACAGTCATCACAAGTGTCCACACACAGCCTCAATTCCACAGGACGACAGTCATCACAGGTGTCCACACACAGCCTTAATTCCACAGGACGACAGTCATCACAAGTGTCCACACACAGCCTTAATTCCACAGGACGACAGTCATCACAAGTGTCCACACACAGCCTCAATTCCACAGGACGACAGTCATCACAAGTGTCCACACACAGCCTCAATTCCACAGGACGACAGTCATCACAAGTGTCCACACACAGCCTCAATTCCACAGGACGACAGTCATCACAAGTGTCCACACACAGCCTCAATTCCACAGGACGACAGTCATTACAAGTGTTCACACACAGCCTTAATTCCACAGGACGACAGTCATCACAAGTGTCCACACACAGCCTTAATTCCACAGGACGACAGTCATCACAAGTGTCCACACACAGCCTTAATTCCACAGGACGACAGTCATCACAAGTGTCCACACACAGCCTCAATTCCACAGGACGACAGTCATCACAAGTGTCCACACACAGCCTCAATTCCACAGGACGACAGTCATCACAAGTGTCCACACACGCCTTCTATCATGACATACAAGCCAGGCTGCTAAGCTAACATCTCTGACCAAGTCACCCCCAGTCCTGCCTCTATACTGCTCACTGTCCTGGATGTCGCGACCTCTCTGTTCCCCTATACTAGGCATGCTGGGAGTCAGCTGTCCTTCACTGGGCTGAGACAATCACTAGAGAGCCTCCTTTGCTGTTTTTACCTCTATTCTCGCGTGCTGGATGTTATATATGAGGCTCTCATTTCAACAACTTTTATCAGGTTCAGTTTGTTTGTCTGGTAAAATGTTTGTATTGCTTATTGTATACAATTTAGGCAATAGAAGCTTGTTTTATTTTAAAAAGTGAGTTTTTATTCATTTAATTTTGCCTAGGTGTTTTATTACTGATCAGCTGGCACACTCCTTACAACGTGCCAGCTTGCTAAGTCCACACAGTAAACTTCTTACAATTAACAACCTGGCCTTGTTTCCTTCTCATCCACCCTTAATAGGGTGGTTGGCATGTTGTGTTGTGATTTACAGCCAGGTTGCCATACTATCACCTTTTAGCACAAGATACCAGCAAACTCCTAATGAGTTGCTTTATACAACAAAACTTCTAGGGGGCAGTAAGTCTGTACACTTCCCTTCTGTCGTCAATAACAACAAATGTAATAAAGGAATGAATAAATGCTACATACCTTCTTCTGCTGGGAGTTCTGAAAAGAAGAAGAAAACAATGACGTTACAATATTACATAGAAAGAAGCATTATATTTTGATAACATAAGCAACATGTCTAGCAAATAGTAAAGTGCAGTTAGTCTCACAGTAGACACTGCTGTTGTGATGTGAAGCAAGAGGCCTTCACAAATTCTAGATCACAACACCTGAGGTGACTGGTGTTCTTTCTTATTGATTCCCATACCCTCCCCCAAACCTCTCCAGAGACGTACATGGTGAGAAAACATTCCACTTCTGGAGATTGATCCCCCAGACCACTGTTCTTGCAGAAAAGGACACTCCCCATTGTGTCATCAAGGCTCTTACAGACTGAGCTAGCGAATAATGATGTTTCTTTGACATCAACATGATTGCATGACCTGGCAGTACAGCATGGTGAAGCATGACTATGCAGCTTCTGAGGCAAAGATAACACACATACAATCTACACCTCAAGGAACACAATCAGTAAAAGTACCTCTAAGTGGCTGCTGCAATGGATGACTGATCAAACATATGAATGCTTGATGTAAAATACAGACTGTGATAACACAGGAGGTCAATCACATCACACAGATGAATGGATTTGGGTGATATCTGTAACAATGAACTCCTAAGGCACAGAATGCTGAAGAAGAAGCTGACTTAGAACTGATTCTATATTCATCTACATGGAAGCAGCCAACAACTGTTTCCCACATAATCTATGCTGCCCTCTACAGATCCTGAAGCAGCTTCAATACCTGGAATGGCTTATCTAGCAACAGAAAAGTTCATCTGAGCTACACTTGGTACAATCTACTGCACATTACTAGACAGACTGATGAAAGCCAAAGCTAGCAAATCAAGAGGTTTGTAGTCCGATCAGACTAAAGTTTGAGCCAACTCAGATTAAGAAAGCTGAAGCTGAATTGGAGGTGAAGAAGTGATGGTAATTTAATGGTTGGGTGTTTTTATTAGCACCATATATTCTATTATTCAACTAACTATCATTTTTAGGCTATGTTATGAGAAGATGGAAACTGAAACAGTGAAAAGATGTGTGGAAAAAACAATATAAAAAGATTCTTGCTAGAATCTGGTCATGACACAGAGGAGTGTGACAGCAAACAAACGATAAATGTTGGTGGAGATGAAATTTGGTCATGACACAAAGGGGTGTCAGCAAACAAACTGCTACATGTTGCTGGAGATGACATTTGGTCATGGTATAGAGGGGTGTGTCAGCAAACAAACTGATACATGTTGCTGGAGATGACATTTGGTCATGACACAGAGGGGTGTCAGCAAACAAACTGCTACATGTTGCTGGAGATGACATTTGGTCATGACACAGAGTGGTGTCAGCAAACAAACGGCTACATGTTGCTTGAGATGACATTTGGTTATGGCACAGGGTGTGTGTCAGCAAACAAACTGATACATGTTGCTGGAGGTGACATTTGGTCATGGCAAAGAGGGGTGTGTCAGCAAACAAACTGATACATGCTGCTAAGGATGGCACAGAGCAAATATGTCAGCATACAAACTGCTACACGTTGCTGGAGATGACATTTGGTCATGACACAGAGGGGTGTCAGCAAACAAACTGATACATGCTGGTGATAAGGATGGAAAGGCACGAGCCCAAATGTGTCAGCCAAACAAACTTTTGGCAGGTTGTTTTTGTTCAAAAGGTAATGTGAAAATTATAAGTTCCTGGCGCTGGCAGCTGGTGGGTAGGCATTGCAGAACTGCAGATTCTCATCTCAGACTTATGCCCACAACAGTTTAGACTATTCAGCGTTTGTACACATAAACAGTTGTAGTTCCACAGTGCTTATTCACAAACCAACACTGATGACAGCTAGTATTTATATCTGGTGATGATTTCAGGCTTGTTTGGGTGGGTAACTATTTTGTTCATGATCACTGTGTAATTACCCACAAAAACTTCTATAAAGACCCACTGGCTACTGTGGCAGCTGGTGGGTACCGGCTATTGACAGAACTGTGCAGATAGAGTCAAAAATCTCCGGACTTATGACCACAACACTGGTTAGAGACTATTCAGCGTTTGTACACATATAAACACTGTGTTATAATTGTATAATTCCCACTGTGTGCTTATCGGTCTATAATAGACAAAACAACCACTGTGTTTATAATAGTCTCAGTCTATTTAGACCCACCCACTGTGTTATTTAAAAATCACCGGGATAATCACAGGCTGTGCACATACTGGTGTCATCAACGGTTAATAATAGGTATAACAACCACTTCTTCATAGAGATCACTGTGCTTTAACTTACCCACAAATCACTTCTATAACAGACCCACAAACCACTGTGTTATAATAGAGTCAAAAATCACCGGTCTATAATAGACATAACAACCACTGTGTTATAATAGACCCACAAATCACCGGGTCTATAACAGACCCACATATCACTGCAATAGGATCCAAAAATCACTACCCAAACACCAGTCCTAGACAGCCACGTGTAACAACACTGCTAGATACTTTGCCCTTTTTCAGTCTGCCAACAGCTCTGCTATAAATATCATTTCATGTTTTTTTAATGTCACTTGCTGGACTAGTCTTTCATGACATTTTCTACTGTCCTGATCCAGCCTCTATATTATTCTCTCCCATGTGATTTTAAAGTCAAGCTATTAAAAACATCATCATCATTAGATGCCACTACTGCACTAACAGCTATAATGATTGTCCAATACCCTGCCTCTTCCTTCTGCATTCGCATCAGCTTTCTGTGATGCCTTCTCCCCACCGGACAAGTTGTCAAGAGCTGGCATGTCTGGGAAAAAGCATGCTAAATACATGCTATGGCAACCATGGTTCTAAAATCACATGCTCTAACTGTGGAAGACATCTTCAGTCTTGCTAGCCGCATTCACCACTGCTTCCTATGCCTCTGTTTATTATCCGAAAAAGTGCCAACATCAGCCCAATGAGTTAGTGATTTATACCCAACAACATTCTACACTAAGGCCATTCAACTAAATTTACCCAGGGACCAAAATGTTGAAAAAGGGGGATCACTGTGTGCCAGAGGCCTCAGCACAGAAAGATTATTACAACTGACAGGTTATCCACGGGTGGCCAGTTGTACAGCCCTGTCATATATGATCTGACAATCAAGGAGAACTGGCTCATATACAGCATCATGCCCTGAAATCTGGGGTATGCTGGCCACCTTAAACATCATAGTGGCCTGGAGAGAACGGTGATAGAGGCTATAGTTTTTTCAGAAAATGAGGCACAGGCAGACCCTCCACAAATGTGTATACAGGACACTGAAGAAGGTTTAACCACAACAGCACTAGGGCTGGAGAATAGGCTGAGAAAAGAGACTTTCAGGTGTGCTGTGAAGAGAGCAACGTTTTGTAAAGGGTCTACTGACTGATAATATCTTACTCTAACATGCTTCCCCCTTCAGCATATCCTTTAACAAGAAGATAACTTTGTGACAAAACGGTTAGGACTGGAGGATCAAAGTCTTACGCAACGTTTCCCAAATTATTCCTGGCCGCAGTGCCTTTTTTCAATTAACTTTTTCCACGGACGCCCTAACCTAAGTAAAAGTATAACTATTTGTGTTTTTGTTACATTAATTATGAAGCTTTTACAATATTTCGCTGCGCCCCTGTGAGGAGGTCGCGGCTCTCTGGGGCGCACAGTTTGGGAATCACTGGTCTTATGTGTAGCTTGTTTCAGAACAGACACACACAAATTACAAATACATTGCAGACTTTTAAGAACTAACCGGACCCCCAAGAAACGGTTCTTCTTATAAAAATTCCTTTTACCCAGATAAGAGTTCAAGCAAGAAAAATTGCTGAAGATAAACAAACTGTTCTTTTTCACAAGAGAAATTTGTCACATCTGAGATTATCTTAAGACAACGGTTCTCAACCTGTTGGTCGTGACCCTTTCCTAGGGGTTGAGTAAGACCATCAGAAAACAAATATAGATTGAAGTTATAAAGTGGCAACAATAATTATTTCATGATTGTGTATCACCACAACATGAGGAACTGTATTAAAGGGTTGTGGCATTAGCAAGGTTGAGAACCACTATCTAAAGTGGTCTGGACTGTATACCTCATTAAGCCTATCCACAACCTATAACATGCATTGTTTCAAGTGCTGCAATGTTTCCACTGAAGATGAAAGGCGGTTGAAAGAAGTCACCCGTTTCCATTCTTCTCTTCAAAAAAGCCTTTTTCCAGATAGTGACACCAAGTGTTTGTAGGACCACTAGGATATAATCTCTCCCACATTTTCTTCATCTACATCCAACCAGCTCCCTTGTGTGGTTTTTTGCTTCTCTGCCACAACATGGCCAATAAAATGTTGACTTGTCTTTTTTGCTGCCAACAGTATTGTCCCTACTTGTCTGTCAAACATATTTCTGTGGCTGTGAATGCTTTTTTGTTGCTTTGTTTAAATTCAAAGTTAATGCTGACAGGATGAACTTTCTTGTACAAGGTTTTATCCCACATGGCTCGGTCTCTCTCCGCTGAATGGTTAGCCGCACAAAGCATGAACACTATAGCTCTGACAATATAATCCACAGAGGTCTTTGTAAAAACTGGATTTGTGAACCAAACAGTGTGCAGCCGTGAAACGAACCTCGGCCTTCAGGACAAAACAAATGGCATGACCACTTTGCCAAGACTTCAAAGAGATCTCCACATTATTTCAAATGTGCCCTGGACTCATAAACATGTTAAGATACATCTCATGCAGTATGCAAATGTTTAATAGCTGGCACTCAGTAATGACCAAAGTTGTGCCAAGAACTGTACAAGCAATTTTATTTCCTGAGACACTTCCTAGCACTCTTGGAGTTGGTCATGAAAGATGCCAATATTTTTGTTGATCACTGACAGGGATTTAAACATCTGAGCACCAAACCAGCAGCAACAGTGCTAGTCACTGCACCACCACAGCTTCCCATCTACCATAAATGATCTGTATCTTCTTCTCAGTGTTCACTGGCTGTTAACTACTCTGGCAGAAAGTTCTGACTGTTCAGTCACTCCTGGATTGTAGTCTTGTTCTAGAACTTCAGTTGTGTGCACATCCGTTTTCAAGATCAGGCTTATTTCCAAGTAGACTGCTGGTTCCTAACCTATCAGGCAGATGCACACCGACCTCAAAATCCCTAATTCACCTTTTACTGCATGCTTACTAGAAGGCGTCGGCTCTGTGGCTAAGTCGATGCGAAACGCTTCGTAATGCCGGGTTCGATCCCTGGATCCCAGCGGCGGACCACGCGCCTTGCGTTGGTTTTGACAGTGGTATCAAGAAAGCCGACCGTCCAGCAGGAAATGGCAAACTGCAAACTACTGGACGTAAATTTGCCTGGAGAAACCACACAACAGCCAGGGGCTGTTAGGGTTGGTTCTGCAACATCATGTAAAAGATACGCAACTAACCTATTACTAGGAGGAGGCAGTGGGTGACTCTTCCCCCCCCCCCCCCCCTTTCCCGAAACCAAAACGGGAATACCATAAATTATCATAAACTGTCTTACTTAAAGTTTGAATAAACAATGTTACAATGAGCGTAAGTAAGGCAAGTGACAATAGCGATACAGATCACATTATTACGCTTTCCCACTGTCGTGAAACTTCACTTCATCGTTGGTCCCCAGTGACATAAATAATAAATACGTTGGACCTATTTAAGGCACAGCTGGGATATCTGTGCCTTTCGGCCGACTTCTAAAGTTCTTCGGGCATTTGTTATCTGGGTCAGCTTTCGCGATTAGTGAGTCTGCGGGACATGTGTAGCCTCAAGTGTGACGTGTGATGACCAGCCAGGTGTTGTTCCCTGAAGACAGACCAGTCCATCACTAGGTCTAGGCTAAGCCGAGTGCACATCGGTCGACAATGATAACTTCCGTTCACGGATTTAGGATCAAATGAAAGCCTGGTGTCTCTCAGCATTTATAACGTTAAATTTCAAGTGAAGCATTGATTGTTGTCGAATTGGAAAATAAAAGCCTAAAAATTAAAACAAGACGGTTCAAGACCACAACAAGAGAAAGAGCTAACGGTTGGCTGGACCGAGTTGGCAGTTTTACCATAAACCATAGAATGATGATTGTATTTTCCTGATTTTTTTTTTTTAATAAATCGTGATAATAACGAAAAGAAAAGATGTAATAATATAATTATCATGTGTTGATAGCAAAACTGAATTCACTACAGAATTAGTTTGTGCATGACTTGCACAAACTAAACAAAGGAAATATCGACATTTCGCCATTCTTATAATGTCATCCAACACCCAATGGCAGCCATCACTCTTCCATATGAATGACACTGGTGTCTCCAGCGATGAATGTTCTAGATTTAGCAATAGCAACATACCACACTATTCACATTGTTCTAACTTATAACACCTACCGTTTGGTCCATATTTTTCTGTATTTCTTTTAACTTGCTCATCTGATAATCCTATATTTTCGTCTACACCGAAATATTGACAGACTTCCTCTGTCGTTTTGGCCCATGCGTTATCCATTGTGAACTGGTTTGCTGGAAGTGACCACGCTGTTTCGTGTCACCCAAAAAAAAACTGTCAATCCAAATATTTTTGTCCGTCTGGTTAAATCCCCGAAGATGTTCAATTTCCACACACTAAAATCCGAAAATGAAAAATGTGGTCTCGCTTTCCCCCAGTTCACAAATTCCCAGTCTTCCAGCAGAAGAGAAATGAAGACGGCTTCTCAAACCCTGCCTCAGCTATAGTCAACGCTGCCTGATTTCGGGGGTGCCAGCTTCTCTTCTACACATTCACCTTTACAATATCAAATGTTCAGACAATGCTAGTAAAGAAAATATCAAGTCCTTTGATTATTATTAAACATTAACTAAAATTAAACTACGTATCTTATATATTCAAAAGATTTATGTTTGTAAAGATTTTATGTATAAAGCTGTGTTAGCTACTGTAATATGGTACTGTCAGATGACCTCTACGCCATTGCTCGTAACCCCGATGTGGTGGTCGCTGATTGGCTGAGAGCTGGGGCCCCAGTTAAGTAACGTTGCCGTATCGCTTCGCTTCTGACGTCAAAAGCTCGTATCGCTCTCTGGCAGTTCAATGCTCATTTTAAGCATGTTCTTTCTTTCTCCCCTATCTCTCTCTCTACCTTAGCGGCACCTGGTTACCTTGTCCAAAGGTATATGATATTTCAAATATGCAAATTTGAAACGATGGATTCAAGTTCGGCAGCACAGTATAAGAAATATTCTAGATTAAACAGTATGGAAAAGAGTGGGTAGTCCTTCTCTACATGTTGCTTTTAAACTATGTATAATTTACAAGCATGAAATTTTCACTAATGAAATAGAAAAGACTCTATATAAACACGTTGTGAACCGGATGAGTTGAGCAAGATCATCATCATCAAGGTTCACTTCTGCCGTTTAACGTTGTGGGGAGGAACAATTCAGTATCATCATCAGGTGCCTTGCCGACTTTCGTGGGCGATTATGCCTCTCCATAATCCACGACCTCCTGCAGCATGTATCAGTTCGTGTGCCGACACACCTCCATGCCATGCAACAAGACTGTCAAGAATCTTCTCTTCGTTGTCTTCCTCTATCCCTCCTTCCACAGATCTTTCCAGTGGTCACAACATGTTCTGTTTTCCCTCTTCTCATAACATGGCCGAAAAATTATGACTGTCTTCTTCTGATGTCTGTGATAAGTTTTCTTCGGGCTCCGAAGTTCAGTATGATATTGTTATTAACACTACTGCTACGTAGAATGCCCTTTAGAGTGTCAAGACCGTTGTACAAACAAACAAAAGTTTTTCTATATAGCTGTTTGTGATTCCACTCAGAAATTTTTTTTTTTTTTTTTTTTTGCCACTGATTTCTGTATCGTCGACTCTCGAAATCTCCGTTGAAACCAGCGCAAAGCTTTCTGCTGCCAAATCGCCGGCAGCTGGGGTCTAACCCGGCCCCCTGGAATTACGAAACGTGTTCGCAATGCCTAAGCTACAGACGCCGACACTACTTCGAGCTACTACTACTTTAAAGCCTTAAAGACATCAAATTATCTGGGTCTCTCTGAAGCAAGGAAGTAAGTCGCCGTGGTGTAGTGGATTGACGCCCGCCTGCGGATCGGAAGGCCGCGGGTTCGGGTCCTAACAGAGCGGGACTTTTTTCAAAAATGACCTTGCCTGCCAGGTCGACCAAGCCTTTACTGGATACCAGGTGTAGCCTTGGGAAGTAAAGGCGGCCGGCGTGATACTGATCATATCATCCACCAAGTGCTGATCGGTCTATACAAGATAGGTCTAGCCCTATATGTTCTTTGTCTGAAGGCATGGAAAATGCTCCCACTTTCTTGCTTCAGAGAGACCCAGTTACTTTGATGTCTTTAAGGCTTTAAAGTAGGGGGCCGGGTTAGACCCCAGCTGCCGGTGATTTGGCAGCAGAAAGCTTAGTGCAAGACAGCGTGTTTAAGTATTTTGATGCTTCGATAACTGCAGACCTGGATGTATTACAGCATTTACTGTAGATGTCAAATAATCTGAGAAAAAGCGGTAGTTCAAAGAATGGTGAATATCTGACAATTTATCTGTCAACGGAGGTGAGAAAGAAATGTTTAAGAACTGAGTGATGTATGGAAGTGAACCACAAACAATCAGTGCATTAGTCAAAACTGTAAAAGACCCTTCTCCACGCCGCTGGTGTATGGGGTGTAAAGTGCGAGGCATCTTTATCTCCTAGACCAATCGGCACTCGGTTGGCAATGTGGTCAACATCACGCCGGCCGCCTTTACTTTCCCGGACTATATCTGATAAATTTTAGACTGGGTCGATCTCGAAGAAAACAACAATATTTTTAAAAGGTGGGGGGGGTGGGGGGAGGTGGAGGGAACGGCTCGATGTTGATATGAACCCACGACCTTCTGGCCCGCAGGCGATCGTCTGTCTAGTCGCTACAACAAGGTGGCTTCCAGTGAGAAACTATGGAAGCTGCAACACATGTTTCATGTGAGAATTATGAGAACGCCCTCATCATCTTGTAGCAGTTCCTTTGCAGAACGTTATCATCATCTTGTAGTAGGTCCTGTGCAGAACGCTATCATTATATTGTAGCAGGTCCTGTGCAGAACGCTATCATTATATTGTAGTAGGTCCTGTGCAGAACGTTATCATTATATTGTAGCAGGTCCTTTGCAGAACGCTATCATCATCTTGTAGTAGGTCCTGTGCAGAACGCTATCATTATATTGTAGCAGGTCCTTTGCAGAACGTTATCATTATATTGTAGCAGGTCCTTTGCAGAACGCCCTCATCATCTTGTAGCAGGTCCCTTGCAGAACGCTATCATCATCTTGTAGTAGGTCCTGTGCAGAACGCTATCATTATATTGTAGCAGTTCCTTTGCAGAACGTTATCATTATATTGTAGCAGGTCCTTTGCAGAACGCTATCATCATCTTGTAGCAGGTCCTTTGCAGAACGCTATCATCATCTTGTAGTAGGTCCTGTGCAGAACGCCCTCATCATCTTGTAGCAGGTCCTTTGCAAAACGCCCTCGTGATCTTGTAGCAGGTCCTTGCAGAACGCCCTCGTGATCTTGTAGCAGGTCCTTTGCAGAGCGCCCTCATGATCTTGTAGTAGGTCCTGTGCAGAACGCCCTCATCATCTTGTAGTAGGTCCTTTGCAGCACGCTCTCATCACGTTCCTCATTAAAAAAAAAACTCTGCCGCCTGGTTCAGCTCCCTATCCAATGTGTCATTCAGAATAAAACACAGTGGACAGACAAACAAGACACATATAATAACGAAGGCAGCTTGTTTGCATTTACCTATTGAAAAACCATGGAGGAAAGTCCTAGTTATTCGTCCGTTTCTGGACTTTGGATTTGTCCAAGGACCTGAGTTTTGTGTATGCACCCGCTTTATAGATCTTGTCTAATTGTATGCAGACTGCTGGTTCCTAGCCTCTCGGACAGATGCACTCTGACCTCGAAGGAACGAAAACGTCGTAGAACTAGGCTGCGCCGTTCGACCCAACACATCCAATTGGAGCAAATAACTAGTCGTCTCTTACGACATGCTTGTGAAGGGACAAAATGTCTGCTTTCCTTTTCCCTATACCAAAATGCCACATACAAGAAACACCTCTGGCTTCACTAAACCCTCGATAGCTAAAGATGCGTTCCAAGTCTCGCCCGTTTTTCGTTGCTTACATTCTCAGGCAAATTCGAGGTGATTGATTGAGGTCGAAACATGACCTCTAAACGTTTCTGTCTCTTCTCTAGCTCCGTCTAGATGTAATTGTTTGGAGCTTGTTCAGAAACTACTCCTGCAGTGCATGTAACAGAGCTGTACTTTTGGCACTGGCCTGGTAATCTGTCTAACTGGTCTTGCGTGGAAGTAGAATTGTTCAAATCGTCAAGTGCATTTTTCATTTGGAGGCAACTCGTTTGATATGCAGTGTAGTCGGGTTTTTTTTTTTTTGGGTGCTTTATTAATATCCTACCCCAAACAGAGCAAATCCACAGGTCACGGGACAGTTTAATATTTTAGTGGGTAGTAGAAAGGCTGCACGCAGACGTGGGACCTAGACTGCAAGCATTCGTGGGACGTAAGTGGGTTGGGGTTAGAGCCAGTTCTAGATATTTTGGGTCGTTAAAAGCACAAGAAAGCCTGGAAACCCAGTCTTACCCGCCTCTAAAATGTTGGACTGTCCCGTGACGTCTTGTGGAGATAAGATATTTATAAAGAACGATTTTTGTTTGCCTTTAAAATTTTTATATAGTTTGTTTTCCGTGTGGGTTTCGGGGCCCCATTTAAGGGGAAACAAGAGTAGACAAACTGCCCCCCATGACAAGCCTGTCGTAAAAGCTGACTCTTCTTCTTCTGCCTTCTATCTCCCAGTGGAGCATAAGCTTTCAACCAGCTCATGCAAAATCTTTTCATTCTTCGCCATTTCATACATCTCCCCCATGTCCGCCCCAACTTTTTAACTTAACTCGCTATATTTTCCATTTTCTTTTTGTCTGCCTTTGTTTCTATGCCCCTGTGGGTTCCAATGCAAAGACATTCTAGTTATATTGTTCGCAGGTTTTCTCAGCGTGTGTCATATCCAACTTAAACGCCTTTTCTTCAACTCTTGGTCCATTGGAACTTGTTTAGTTCTCCCAAAGCACAGTTTAATGGATATTTAGCTTCAATTCAGGCAAACTCTTTTTGAGGCTCTGTTCATGGGAAATAATTAACCTTTGTCATTGTACCGACACTCTGTACAACTTATTAGGGTATATCTCTTGTGATTTTAATCCTGGAGAATAAAAGTGGACGAATCTATCAAATTGGGAAAGTTCTATCTTGTGGGGAGGTCTAAATTTGCTTGTAAACTCAGATATAAATATAAAACAATGATTCATCTACTGTAATCCTTACGAAACAAAGAACGGTAACTACTCAGATTGTGTTAATTCGTTACGGGCAGAAAGATCGCCCTCACTAGCGGGCTGTGGTAATGCCAGTTTCCACTCTGCAAGAGTATGTGTTGTGTTCAGATCTCAGGCTGTCCGGTTCAAGAGAAAGGCAGACACTAGGTCATAAACCCACTGGCTGGTTGTATTAATGCTAGTCCTCACTTTACAAGGAAAGTGTGTGGGAATTTGTGTGGAGTTGAGGAGAGTCAAGTCTGATCCAAGAGAGATGCAGACGCGGTATCCTGATTCCACTAGCTGGTTGCATTAACGACAGTCTAAAAACTGCTATAAGCTTAATTGTATTAAGGAGAATTCAATCTTTCTGATCCAAGAGAGTGGCAGAAACTGAATCCTGAATCCAAGGGCTGTTGTCTAATGACAGTCTACAGTCTGATCGGCATTACTGTCGGCAGAATGCGAGGAGGAAACCATATTTGGTTCAACTGGCAAGACGGTGACACTAGCAAAGCGCTGTGGAGCGCATAGAGCATGCCGAGGCAGGTTGAACGCCCTGGTCATCCACTGCACCTAGACATATCTCCAGTCGTCCTGACTCTGTCTTGCTACTGGACCCAAATATGACTTAGGCGAGAGAGAGAGAGTGAGGCTGACGACACTGCGCAACTCTTCCTCACTTTAATCCAAGTCACCGCGCAAGTGACTCTTTCATCTTCTTGATGAAAAAGAGGGGTCATCATCATCTTGATGGACAACACACACACATAGTCTGATCGCAGATTGAGTGTACCGGTTACCTACAAGTGATCCGAAAGAGAAGAACAAAACCTGAACCCACTGGCTGATTGTTTCAATTCCATTACCTTATCTGGCTTCTTCTGTTGTGTGTGTAATTACTACAGTCTGATTCAAGACAGGAGCAGAACTCAGATCCGCAACCTGCTGACCGAGGATCCAAACTCAGATCCCGAACCTGCTGACTGAGGGTCTAGATGACAGTAAAATGTTTGTTCCTGATGATCTTCTTCTTCTTCGCGGTCACCAGCTGTAAACTCTGGCGGAAAGTTCTGGTTGTTCATCCACTTTTGGACAGCAGCCCTGTTCCAAAACCTGAGTGTTGCGTGTGCATCCGTTTTACAGATCTGACTCATCTGTGTGCAGACTGCTGGTTTCATGCCTCTCAGGCAGATGCACTCTGACTTCGAAGGAAGCTTCCAATTAGTCGACTCTTACGACATGCTTTTGGGTAGGCAGTGGGTCTATTCTTGTTTTCCTTATAATAGGGTCCCGGAACCCACACGGGGTTGAATGAATGGAATCACTAATCCAGTACGCCAGACTCCAGAGGTACATTTATAAGCCTATAACTGGAGCACTCTGGAACTTCAACTGAAGAAAGTCCTGATGTGTGTCAGATTAACAAGAAGATAATAATAAAGTAACAGGAGAAACAAATTTTGTCATGCTCTTGATCTAATGTCTTCTGTTTCCAGTAGGTGCACTGCACTATTTTTGGGGGGCCCTTATATATAGTTCATAATTAATGTATTTGGCTTTAGTGTGACCAACAAACGTTGAAAGGTTTATTACCTTCTTACCCTTTTAACCATAAGTATGTCTGGTGATTCTAAAAAAATGTTTCTTCATCTTTACAGTGGAACAAAGTTGTGTAAAAAATGTTTCTTCATCTTTACAGTGGAACAAAGTTGTGGGCCACATATATTGTGAGCTGGTCTTTAACAAGATATTTCTCAGGTTTCCGTATTTTCTATTTCATTGAGTCTCACCTATCACCTAGTTTCCACAACGAGAATTACTGTCTGTTTCTGTAATACTATCCCCGGGCAAACACTTAGATAAACTTATAGTCGAGCGACTTCTGCAGTCTTTGGTCATTCCTGAGTTAGGGAGCGATGGCTTTCTTATAAGTATCTTCCTCTCCTATAAAGACCGACTGTCTTTTATGACAAGGATCACAAAATTAAACTCACAGAGAGAGAGAGAGAGAGAGAGAGAGAGAGAGAGAGAGAGAGAGAGAGAGAGAGAGAGAGAGAGAGGAAGAGAGAGAGAGAGAGAGGAAGAGAGAGAGAGAGAGAAAGAGAGATAGAGAGAGATAGGAAGAGAGAGATCGGAAGAGAGAGAGAGATAGGAAGAGAGAGAAATATATGAAGAGAGAGAGAGAGATAGGAAGAGAGATAGACGGGAAGAGAGGAAGATAGAGAGAGATAGAGAGAGAGAGAGAGAGAGAGAGAGAGAGAGAGAGAGAGAGAGAGAGAGAGAGAGAGCACACACACAAAACCAGTAAATAAGGTCAAGGTTGGGTGGAGTGTGGTAAACATTTGGAAAACATGAATTTTTCTTATGGTAACGTCTGTACTAAATTATGAACCAATTTTCTCCTGATATCGAACATGTTGAATTACCTACCATTTCGCGCGCGCGCGCGCACACGCGCACACACACACACACACACACACACACACAACGATCGGGTCTCTTTTAAACTTTAATGTTACAGAAACATTTTTAAGGAAAAATCAGTGAACATTGAAGAGCACTAGTTCATGAAAAGTATCGTATATTGAAAACTAAAATGCTTCGGCTATATAAAATATCAGATTTTCTAGAAGTGAGCCGGAAGTGGTAAATACAATACGAACTGTCAATAGACAGTTCAACAAAGGGAATGGGAAAGGCGAACACAGATACAACCAAACGTTTCGACCACAGTCTTTATCAACGAAGTGCTAAATATTGTATAAACTGTGCCTGGAAAACTCAACGGAAAAGACAGCATAGTCTGTAAACAGCTGAAGCCAACATGAAACTAGAAATATGTAAATATGTAATAGGAGAGAAAACATGGATTGAATTGGCCAAATTACGAAAGAAACAGAGCAGAAGGTTTCTGATAACAGGATGGGGAAGATGAGAAGGAGGAAGCGAAGAAGATGAGAAGAAGAGAAGAAGAAGAAGAAGAAGAAGAAGAAGAAGAAGAAGAAAGAAGAAGAAGAAGAAGAAGAAGAAGAAGAAGAAGAAGAAGGAAGAAGAAGAAGAAGATAGAAGAAGAAGAAGAAAGAAGAAGAAGAAGAAGAAGAAGAAAGAAGAAGAAGAAGAAGGAAGAAGAAGAAGAAGAAGAAGAGAAGAAGAAGAAGAAGAAGAAGAAGAAGAAGAAAGAAGAAGAAGAAGAAGAAGAAGAAGGAAGAAGAAGAAGAAGAAGAAAGAAGGAAGAAGAAGAGAAGAAGAAGAAGAAGAAGAAGAAGAAGAAGAAGAAGAAGGAAGAAGAAGAAGAAGAAGAAGAGAAGAAGAAGAGAAGAAAGAAGAAGAAGAAGAAGAAAGAAGAAGAAGAAGAAGAAAGAAGAAGAAGAAGAAGAAGAGAAGAAGAAGAGAAGAAGAAGAAGAAAGAAGAAGAAGAAGAAGAAGAAGAAGAAGAAGAAGAAGAAGAAGAAGAAGAAGAAGAAAGAAGAAGAAAGAAGAAGAAGAAGAAAAGAAGAAGAAGAAGAAGAAGAAGAAGAAGAAGAAGAAGAAGAAGAAGAAGAATGAAGAAGAAAGAAGAAGAAGAAGAAGAAAGAAGAAGAAGAAGAAGAAGAAGAAGAAGAAGAAGTAAGAAGAAGAAGAAGAAGAGAAGAAGTAAGAAGAAGAAGAAGAAAGAAGAAGAAGAAGAAAGAAGAAGAAGAAGGAAGAAGAAGAAGAAGAAGAAGAAGAAGAAGAAGAAGAAGAAGAAGAAGAAGAAGAAGAAGAAGAAAGAAGAAGAAGAAGAAGAAGAAGAAGAAGAAGAAGAAGAAGAAGAAGAAGAAGAAGGAAGAAGAAGAAGAAGAAGAAGAAGAAGAAAGAAGAAGAAGAAGAAGAAGAAGAAGAAGAAGAAGAAGAAGAAGAAGGAAGAAGAAGAAGAAGAAGAAGAAGAAGAAGAAGAAAGAAGAAGAAATTAAGAAGAAGAAGAAGAAGAAGAAGAAGAAGAAGAAGAAGAGAGAGAAGAAGAAAGAAGAAAGAAGAAGAAGAAGAAAGAAGAAGAAGAAGAAGAAGAAGAAGAAGAAGAAGAAAGGAAGAAGAAGAAGAAGAAGAAGAAGAAGAAGAAGAAGGAAGAAGAAAGAAAGAAGAAGAAGAAGAAGAAGAAGAAGAAGAAAGAAGAAGAAGAGTAAGAAGAAGAAGAAGAAGAAGAAGTGAAGAAGAAGAAGAAGAAGAAGAAGAAGAAGAAGAAGAAGAAGAAGAAGAAGAAGGAAGAAGAAGAAGAAGAAGAAGAAGAAGAAGAAGAAGAAGAAGAAGAAGGAAGAAGAAGAAGATGCAAAGAAGAAGAAGAAGAAGAAGAAGAAGAAGAAGAAGAAGAAGAAGAAGAAGAAGAAGAAGAAAGAAGAAGAAGAAGAAGAAGAAGAAGAAGAAGAAGAAGAAGAAGAAGAAGAGAAGAAGAAGAAGAGAAGAGAAGAAGAAGAAGAAGAAGAAGAAGAAGAAGAAGAAGAAGAAGAAAGAAGAAGAAGAAGAAGAGAAGAAGAAGAAGAAGAGAAGAAGAAATAAAGAAGAAGAAGAAGAAGAAGAAGAAGAAGAAGAAGAAGAAGAAGAAGAAGAAGAAGAAGAAGAAGAAGAAGAAGAAGAAGAAGAAGAAGAAGAAGAAGAAGAAGAAGAAGAAGAAGAAGAAGAAGAAGAAGAAGAAGAAGAAGAAGAAGAAGAAAAAGAAGAACCTGCAACATAACATCTAGAGATAACACGCATACCCACACAAGCCAACAGCGACTCGACATTTAGCAACCATGTAGATGAAGATGGGACATACCTGTACATGTTCCCTCACAAACATGCGCAACCAAAGTTGCAGAAATAGAAACATATAACGTCATTGGCATGTTTTATTTTAATCTGTCCAGGTTTGGCTTCAATATCCGCGACGACCTGGCATACTGTGACAAAATAAACCCAAATGGGATCATAGCCTTGCATTCTTAGCGGTGTCTTCTGGGTTGGGTTTGTAAGTGTCATCATCATTATTGTCATCATCATTGTCATCATCATCATCATCAATTATTTTATCATCATCAGTATCACATTTGCGATACACATGAATGCAGCAGTCAAAGTTGGTCATCTTACAGAATATCACCGTAGACTCGGATGGCGTCTGTGTTCTTGTCTCGATTATGACATGTCTTCTTCTTTTTCTTTTCATTCTCTGGCAGAAAGTTCTAGCTTTTTGTTCATCCACTTCTAGACTTCAGTTTTTGTCCACAACCCAAGCAGCATGAAAATAAACTTTATAGATCTGGCTAATTGTTTTGCAGGGGCAAAAAATAATAATAATAATAATAGTAATACTATTATTAATAATTAATATTAAAATAACAAACAACAACAATAATGTGCTGACCGACAAACTTATTAAAATATTTGAATAATGCGAAATGTATAATAAAAAAAAAAAAAAAATGCAACTTTACATAGTTGGTAGCAGAGAGAGCCCACTTGAAAATTTACTTGCTGGATGGGGTGGTGGATTGGGGTAAAAAAATAACATTTCCACACCACTTTTGAATCGTGAATACCACCTGAAAATCTGTGCATGAGATAAACAATTATTCCCGTAAACGTATTGCGTCAATTAAACTGTTTGAACGGCTTTTTTTTTTTTTCGAGTTTATAAAAAAAAACATATTTAATGTTAGCTTTTTGCTCCGTGCTGATTACGTAGCAATGTATCTCTGATTAGGTCAACAAAATGGCGGCTTCTTTGTTGTCTGCTTATTGAGCAGGGATGAAAAGTTGCCATATCAAAAATGAATGTTGCCCCTTTAGATTTCATGCTTTGCTTCACAGATGGCATTTTTGTCTTGGCCATAATAAAATCAGTCTCAATCAATAATTGTCGGACTTTGTAGTTTTGTTGCCCATCTACTGATTTGAGTGCACGGCGCGATATTGAGAGCTGCTGGTTTCATTTGGAATGTTTTTTCGACTGTGACTGATGGGGTGTGAAGTGCAGATTCACAAAATTGGCCTCGTAGCCTGTTGCTACATAATTTGTGGTACGTTATGTGATTAAAATTGTTTGCGTGTGCAACTGCTGATCTGTTTGTAATTGCTGCTTCCGTCGATGATGAACTGCATTTCTAATGTCGGACTATTTGTGTTAGCACTTCCGATGGCTGCTTATGCTTTTAATGCATGTGTATGTTTGTGGAGATGCTCATACTGCAGTCTGAGTATATTTTTCCACAAGGGACTGTGACGAGCATTCTGTGTGTTTTTCGTTGGCACGGAAGCGGAGCAAGTATGGGATGCCCCGTTTGCTATGTAGCTGAAACTGAGATTACCAAACAACCAGATTACCTGCTCAAACGATCAATAATAGTATGCGTCTCGCCGAGTTGATGCCATGTCATGCTTCTTCTTTCTTTTGTTGTCCCTCTTACACCAACCAACAACCAGTGACCATAAGTAACCAATCACTTGAACATGTAGAACATTTCACATATCTTGGCAGTGTTGTGTCACTACTGGGAGGGACAGAGAAAGACATACAGTCACGCCTGAACAAAGCTAGAGCTGCTTTTGGAAGGATGAGGCAAATCTGGAAATCCAACAGTTACTGCAGAGGAACAAAACTCAGACTCTACAAGAGCATCATTTTGCCAGTTCTTCTTTATGGAGCGGAATGCTGGAGAATGACCAAAAAGGATTCACACAAGCTGTCCACCTTTCACCACACATGTCTAGGTGAATTAACATAATTTTCTAGCCAGATACAATCTCAAACACTAAACTACTTCAAGCCACAAACCAAGAAACTCTAGACAGTATGATAAGCAAGAGAAGATGGAAATGGCTGATATACCTGCCAAAACAGCTCTCACATGGACACCAGAGGGAAAGAGAAAAAAGGGGCGCCCAAAAACAACATGGAGACGAACGATGGAAAATGACCTGAGTGTGGCATGTTTGACATGGAAAACTGCACTGAAGATTGCACAGAACAGGAAAGTATGGAAAGTCCTCTCCGAAGCTTCATAAGTCACTAGGCACAACAAGAACTGATGACACGAGGTTGTAGCCCAGTGTCATGGTTTTGTCGTCTCACAGATACCACATTGTAGCCCAGTGTAGTGATTTTGTCGTCTTACTGATACCACATTCTAGCCCAGTGTCGTGGTTTTGTCGTCTCACAGATACGAGATTGTAGCCCAGTGTAGTGATTTTGTCATCTTACTGACACCACGTTGTAGCCCAGTGTCGTGGTTTTCTCGTCTCACAGATACCAGGTTGTAGCCCAGTGTAGTGATTTTGTCGTCTTACTGATACCAGGTTATAGCCCTGTGTCATGATTTTGTCGTCTTACTGATACCAGGTTGTAGCCCTGTGTCATGATTTTTTCGTCTTACTGATACCAGGTTGTAGCCCCCGTGTCATGATTTTGTCGTCTCACTGATACCAGGTTGTGACCCAGTGTCGTGGTTTTGTCGTCTCACTGAACCAGGCTGTAGTCCAGTGTCGTGGTTTTGTCGTCTCACTGATACCAGGTTGTAGCCCAGTGTCGTGGTTTTTTCGTCTTACTGATACCAGGTTGTAGCCTAGTGTCGTGGTTTTGTCGTCTCACTGATACCAGGTTGTAGCCCAGTGTCGTGGTTTTGTCGTCTTACTGATACCAGGTTGAAACCCAGTTTCGTGGTTTTGTCGTCTCACTGATACCAGGTTATAGCCCAGTGTCGTGGTTTTGCAGTCTCACTGATACCAGGTTGTGGCCCAGTGTCGTGATCTTGTCGTCTGATACCAGGTTGTAGCCCAGTGTAGTGATTTGCTTGTCTGATACTAGGTTGTGGCCCAATGTCGTGGTTTTGTCGTCTCACTAATACCAGGTTGTAGCCCAGTGTCGTGGTTTTGTCGTCTCACTGATACCAGGCTGTAGCCCAGTGTCGTGGTTTTGTCGTCTCACTGATACCAGGTTGTAGCCTAGTGTCGGGGTTTTGTCGTCTCACTGATACCAGGTTGTGGCCCAGTGTCGTGATTTTGTCGTCTGATACCAGGTTGTAGCCCAGTGTAGTGATTTTTTTGTCTGATACCAGGTTGTGGCCCAGTGTCGTGATTTTGTCGTCTGATACCAGGTTTTAGCCTAGTGTCGTGGTTTTGTCGTCTCACTGATACCAGGTTGTAGCCCAGTGTCGTGGTTTTGTCGTTTTACTGATACCAGGTTGTAGCCCAGTGTCGTGGTTTTGTTATCTCACTGATACCAGGTTGTAGCCCAGTGTCGTGGTTTTGTCGTCTCACTGATACCAGGTTGTGACCCAAAGTCGTGATTTTGTCGACTGATACCAGGTTGTAGCCCAGTGTAGTGATTTTTTTGTCTGATACCAGGTTGTGGCCCAGTGTCGTGATTTTGTCGTCTGATACCAGGTTGTAGCCCAGTGTCGTGGTTTTGTCGTCTCACTGATACCAGGTTGTGGCCCAGTGTCGTGGTTTTGTCGTCTCACTGATACCAGGTTGTAGCCCAGTGTCGTGGTTTTGTCGTCTCACTGATACCAGGTTGTAGCCCAGTGTCGTGGTTTTGTCGTCTCACTGATACCAGGTTGTAGCCCAGTGTCGTGGTTTTTCGTCTTACTGATACCAGATTGTAGCCCCGTGTCATGATTTTGTCGTCTCAATGATACTAGGTTGTAGCCCAGTGTAGTGATTTTGTCGTCTCACTGATACCAGGTTGTAGCCCAGTGTCGTGGTTTTGTCGTCTCACTGATACCAGGTTGTAGCCCAGTGTCGTGGTTTTGTCGTCTTACTGATACCAGGTTGTAGCCCCGTGTCATGATTTTGTCGTCTCAATGATACTAGGTTGTAGCCCAGTGTAGTGATTTTGTCGTCTCACTGATACCAGGTTGTAGCCCAGTGTCGTGGTTTTGTCGTCTCACTGATACCAGGTGGTAGCCTAGTGTCGTGGTTTTGTCGTCTCACTGATACTAGGTTGTAGCCTAGTGTCGTGGTTTTGTTGTCTCACCGATACCCGTTTGTAGCCCAGTGTCATGATTTTGTCGTCTCACTGATACCAGGTTGTAGCCTAGTGTCGTAGTTTTGTCGTCTCACTGATACCAGGTTGTAGTGTCGTGGATTTCTATATTTGTCTTGAGCTTCTCGGGTTGCTTGGGTGATGGATTTGCAAATGTTTTTTTTTTTTTTTGGAGGTTTAAGCTTCACAATTTATCAATTTTTTTCTGACTCGTCCTCTTGACTTTCTTCCAGAAGTTCTGCTGTAAAAAGTCTCCGATGCAGTTTACTCTCACTAGATGATTGAACCATTTCCTTCTTTGTCTGTTAATATAGTCCAGACATCATCTTATTCCGAGCTTCTATCTAATGCTGGTAAGGCTTGCTA
>CAJHNH020001110.1:72500-113945 GCA_905116865.2 Candidula unifasciata
CTTTATCATAATCATCATCATTATCATAATCTTCTTCATCATCATAATCGTTATCACTATCATCATCATCATCACCATCATCATCATCATAATCTTTATTACTATCATCATAATCGTCATCATCATCACCGTAATTATCATCATCAGAATCATCCATATCTTGATCACCATCATGATCATCATCATCATCATCATCATCATAATCTTCAACACAGTCATCATCATCATTATTATCGTCATCGTCGTCATCAGTCTAAACCTCCATTCCATCCTGTCCTTCTCGATGATATCATTGATGGGATCCGGCTCAGAACCTTTGGCCTCTCTCAGCAACGTTCGTCTCAGGGTTTCTCTTGGACCTCCTCGTGTCCTAAGTCTATATAATTCCCGTTGCAGTGTCTGTTTAGTGATTTTCTACCCAATTCTTCTCACGTGTTCAGTATATCACAATTGTCTGTACCTTATGTTACTACGAACGATCATCCAGGCTTTTCTCTGAATTTTTTCCTCCATTCTTGAATTTATCACATCGAATGTTCATCAATTTCCTGAGGTATTTGTTTTCAAACGCACTAAACTTTCATGGTCGTCTTTTCGGCTTACTGACGAACGTTGAAACTGAAATAACACTGGATTTCCGAAAGGTAACTGAGTGTTTCTGTTTGTCGTTTAGAGTTGTCAAACCTGCTGATACGTTCCATAAATTCTTTCGTTCTGTTTTCAGGATAAGGGAAATTGTAACTTAAACATGCAAACTGATGTGTTGCGTTCCTTCTTTTTTTTTTTTTTTAAACTCCAGTGTGTGCCTGCTTCACTTGTTGCCGAGATCATCAGAATATTTGTCCTTTTATAACTGATTTGTAACCATGCTCTTAATGACAGTCTACATCCCTCCTGCCCCCCTCCCCCCGACATCCTTGTCGTTCTTACTTAGCAGAACAACATCATCTGCAAAATCTAAACGTTCCAACTGTGTGCGTGCTCTACCCAGTTGATGTTAATATTACAACATTTTGTTCATCACACAATCAATATGAATACCAAATAACGGGGGGGGGGGGGGGGGGCGGCGGGGGGGGGGGGGTCGGGGAGAGAGAAAGAGAAAGATTCCAGTTTCAACTGCAGACCAGTAACATGAACCATCATCTGTGTGCACTGCTTACCGTGAGCCCGCATACATTGCTGTGGACTATCTATAAAGCACTCATGTTGTTTCCAGTTGATTATTTATCATTATATTGTTGCAGAATGTTGTCCATATTCCAGAAATGTACTTTCACTGTGCTATCTCTCTTCTTGTTCTGACAAATCCAATGTTGTTCGCTCTAGCCAAGAGAGCTCCCACCTTTTGCAGATTTTTTGCCTGTTCATTTTGAGCTTGCGTCGTTAATTTTATTCTGTTATGTCCCACCTGTTGAAGATATTTCACAGTTGCTATTTAGCTTGCGTCACTGAAATCCATTTCCCCCGTTACCTATTGTTTTTCGAATTTACAGTTTCATACACCCAATAAATAAATATTTCCCATTTCTAATAGAAACAATCTGCAATTATAAAGGTAAAAACCAGAAAGGTTTAGAATCTCTATCAGCTGAGAAAACATCCACTGGAGAGAGAGAGAGAGAGAGAGAGAGAGAGAGAGAGAGAGTGTGTGTGAAAGAGAGAGAGAGTGAGAGAGAGAGTGAGAAGAGAGAGAGCGAGAGGGAGAGAGAGAGAGAGTGAGAGAGAGAGAGAGTTATAATAGTAACAATTTGCAATTATAAAGGAAAAAACCAGAAAGGTTTAGAATCTCTATCAGCTGAGAAAACATCCACTGGAGGAGAGAGAGAGAGAGAGAGAGAGAGAGAGAGAGAGAGAGAGAGAGTGAGAGAGAGAGTGAGATAGATAGAGAGAGATTGAGAGAGAGAGTGAGAGTAAGAGAGAGTGAGAAAGAGTGAGAGAGAGAGAGAGAGAGAGAGAGAGAGAGAGAGTGAGAGAGATAGAGAGAGAGAATGAGAGAGAGAGTGAAAGAGAGAGAGAGTAAGAGAGAGTAAGAGAGAGAGAGTGAGAGAGTGAGAGAGAGTGAGAGAGAGAGTGAGAGAGAGTGAGAGAGATTGAGAGAGATATAGTGAGAGAGTGAGAGAGAGTGAGAGAGAGATAGTGAGAGAGATAGTGAGAGAGAGTGAGAGAGATAGAGTGAGAGAGATAGAAAGAGAGTGAGATAGAAGGAGAGAGTGAGAGAGAGAGTGAGAGAGAGAGAGAGTAAGAGAGATAGAGAGAGAGTGAGACAGAGTGAGAGAGATAGAGACAGAGTGAGAGAGAGAGAGTGTGTGAGAGAGAGAGAGTGAGAGAGAGTTAGAGTGAGAGTGAGAGAGAGTGAGAGAGAGTGAGAGAGATAGAGTGAGATAGAGTGAGATAGAGAGAGAGAGTGAGAGAGAGTGAGAGAAATAGAGTGAGATAGAGAGAGAGTGAGAGAGTGAGAGACATAGATAGAGAGAGAGTGAGAGTGTAAGAGTGAGAGAGAGTGAGAGAGAGAGTGAGAGAGAGAGTGAGAGAGAGTGAGAGAGAGTGAGAAAGAGATAGAGATAGAGAGAGTGAGAGAGAATGAGAGAGAGAGAGAGTTGGAGAGAGAGTGAGAGAGTGAGACAGAGTGAGAGAGAGTGAGGGAGAGTGAGAGAGAGAGGTTGACAAACAAGTAAAAGAAAAACAAGAACAGATACTGGGGGGGGGGGGGGGGGGGGTGGGGCGGGGGGGCGGACAGCGGGCGAGCTCAAGGGCGGATAAATTTACCGTTTAACTGTGTTTTTAACTCGGTGTTTGGCGCCCGAGAATCAAAACAACAAGGAATAAAGTCAAAAGATGAGAAACTTAAAACCGGTTACTCCATAACTGATAACATTGGAGCTGTTCAACAGGAGTCGGAGAGGAGTGAAGTCCGGCTGTAGTAAACACGAAGTTTGACCGCAGAAAACAAGTGACACAATCACAATGACATGAAAGATGCATACACATGTCGAAATTGTAACAAACTCTGAAAGTATGCTGGGGAAGATGAGGACAGGGATGCTTCGAGCAGAGTGGCAAGCTTCACTGGGAAGGTCACGGGTTGTGAGCACACTTTGGATCTTTTCTCTAGGCAATGCTGGCGTAGTGGGTAAAAAACAGGCAGACTGCTTAAATGGATCCGCAACTGATACATGACAAGGCAGATGTGGTCAAGGCCCTTATGGAACAAGCAACGGAATTAGTAGAGAAACAAGATTATTATGGCCTGAAGAGAATTAGGCTCTTGGTAGTAACCAGATGATCTAGCCGGTTTACTACACACAGAGGAAAGGCAATAAGGTCATATACCATCATTATTGGAACTCTGCGCTAGCTGCTGAAGCTGAGGACGGAGCACGCATGGGAATGCCCAGAGTGCTGTGATTTCAATTCTTGACTCAACTCTGCTAAACTCAAAAGAACTGACAGAGCATCGGTGAGCAAACTAAAGTAAATTTTTTTTAAGAATTGATGCTTTCCTTGTGGCAACTTACAAAAGCCGACAATTAACTTTTTTCCAAATAATAAAAAAAAAAAAAAAAAAAAAGGTCACAACAAAAGGTCTCGAAGGAAAGGCAGAGAATATTTACGACTTAAGAAACAAAAACCGTTCACCCAAAAGTAACTCAATGAGACAGGCAGAGTCCGACCAAATTCAGCCATTTACCGAACACACAGCGCCCGATGGCTTTGAACAACAGGTACATTTACCCGAATACTCAATTTGTTGTAAATTCAAACTGGCACCAATAATTCTCTTTATGATAACTGCTGGATCTAGATTTCGCAGGCACAGTGGGGATTGTTCATGTGGAGGGTTGGGCACAACGGAGGAACTACTTTTTGCAGGTAGATCTTGGGAAAAAGTATGCGATCATGGCTATAGGCGGCGTACCTGTGGACTCCAGCACCTTGACACCCCCCCCCTCCCCACCCCAACAACCTACTATAGATGTTATCCTGTTGAATATATTTATTTATACATGTTATATTATTTGAACTACAGTACTATATTTCTATGCCTTTCAAGACAACAATCAGTCTGCAGGTGACTACACAGAACGTTGCTCCCATCCCGATTCACCTGCAAGTCTCCATTTCTCTAGCTATTTCTTCAGTCCTGTGTGCTTTCATAGGTTTAGGATCTCTGTACCTTTGAGGATCTCTCTATCTTTGAAAACCTCTCTACATTTGAGGATCTCTCTACCTTTGAGGATCTCTCTATCTTTGAGGATCTCTCTACCTTTGAGGATCTCTCTACCTTTGAGGATCTCTCTACATTTGAGGATCTCTTTACCTTTGAGGATCTCTCTACCTTTGAGGATCTCTCTACCTTTGAGGATCTCTCTACCTTTGAGGATCTCTCTACCTGCGAGTATCTCTCTACCTTTGAGGATCTCTCTACCTTTGAGGATCTCTCTACATTTGAGGATCTCTCTACCTTTGAGGATCTCTCTACCTATGAGGATCTCTCTACCTTTGAGGATCTCTCTACCTTTGAGGATCTCTCTACCTGCGAGTATCTCTCTACCTTTGAGGATCTCTCCACCTGCGAATATCTCTCTACCTTTGATGATCTCTCCCCCTGCGAATATCTCTCTACCTTTGAGGATCTCTCTACCTTTGAGGATCTCTCTACCTTTGAGGATCTCTCTACCTTTGAGGATCTCTTTACATCTGAGGAGTCGGCCTCTGTCTCATTTTCCAGAAACTGCTCGCTCCATTACCGTCCTCTACAGACCACCTTGACGATTAACATGACAAAAATTTGACAGTTTTCGTGACAGGATGTTGTTCGTACGTTCATCGTTTGGTACCTCTTGCAATTATTTCGTCCCAGATGTCACTTTAAAACCAGACTCTGGAAGCTGCGTGGTCTCAATGCATGGTGTCCGCGTTGAGTGCTAGAGGTTCCGGGTTCAATCCCCGGTAAGGGCTGGGATTTTTTCACGTGGACTTGGACTTCTAGTATTTCCCCTGGTCTCTGGGCATTGTTGCGCACGTAAAAAAAAAAAAAAAATCCCTTGGCAGTAGGAAATCGAAAACAGTAGCCTAATGGAGCTGCCCGGACAAAATTTGGAGTTAAAAATCTACCCAAAGTATTTCAGGGTCCTCGCCGGTGGTACAGAGCATGTGCACTGTGCTGAGCTTTTTCGGACAAAGTCTTGAGTTAGAGTAAGAACGGAGCACATGGGTTACTACCCGTCTGCCATGATGTTGATCCGTTGTTCAAAACATACACCTCAAACTTCTGGGAGGTCGAACAAGATCTAGAGACAAGAAGTAGAGCTACATATCTTCATCTTACACATACAGTCAAACCTCGATCATGTGAAGGGCATTTTGGCCCCGGCATGGATGTATTATTGTTACTAGTCCCCTGCTCTCTGTTGAGAGGAGGAGGAAGAGGAGAAGAAGAAGAGGTGGATAAAGAGCAAAAGAAGAAGAGGAATGAGGAGGGGAGACAGCGAAGGAAGCTGGGATAGAGTGCAAAAGGATGAGAATTAGAAGAAAATAGAAACAGAAGACTAAAACATAAGTTAAACTCGGCAAATTTGTTTAACTAATCCTGTGTGTATAAGACCACAGGTCTGCAACAGGTTAGCAGTACAAAACCCGGCTTCCTGTTTGTCGAAAACCGTTTACCCAAACGCCACAATAACTTAATTGAAAAGAGCAAGAAAAGATGGCGGTTTAAAATAGAAAATGAATGTGCCCAAAAAAAAAATCTAAACAAATCGCTGCAACTGATTATTCTTTTTAATTGTTTTTCAAAAGGTGCATCATTTTTATACCGTTAGCATGTGGTATTTGTCATGAGCTGGTAAGTTACAATTTGGGCCAGTTAACGTCGTCTGGATATTTTCTTCAGGTCTTAGAGATGTATTAAAGAAACGAATACGCAGAATTGCTGGTTCTGCACCACTTTGAGGTAATTTGATATATGACAAGCCAGGGGTGATGAAGGCCCTCTTGGGAACGAGTGAATAGTGGTGTCGGCACAGATAAAGCTTTAATAATAAGAAGCAGAACTCCACAGTGATAGCATACACAGCAGGAATCTACCGACCTTCAGTAAATGTCCCCCTTTCAACAAGTGTTTCGCTCCGTTATTACCTAATGGTTTCAGGTTTAGGTTAGACAACGGATCAACATGATGGCACAAGGGTAGTAACCCATAAGTGCTCCGTTCTACTTTAACTCCAGACTAAGTCCGAAGAATCTCAGTTAGTTAGTTAGTTAGTTAGTTAGTTAGTTAGTTAGTTAGTTAGTTAGTTAGTTAGTTAGTTAGTTAGTTAGTTAGTTAGTTAGTTAGTTGGGTTATCCTCATTGCACTCCGGACATGTCCATAGGTGCTCAGATCCTCCCCTCAGTATGAACCCCAACGTCCGATGGCTAATAGTACCAGTTCTATGTTGATTAACAAGTCTTCTGGCGTAGCTGGTGTGCGTCTCGTTTTTTGCTGTGCCGATCTTAATTCCCAAGTCTGCCATTCTGGCGAGTGATGTGGATTCACTGCCACTAAAGTCGTCTATCCTTCCATTTCTCTGAGGGCATTGATAATATCAGCATGATCCATAGGCTGACGTTCCTCTTCTCGGTGATGATAGTGGATCCAGCCAACCTGTCAGCTCTTTCATTTCCATCGACGCCCTGCGTGTCCCGGAACAAAAATAAAGGTGACTCCACGGATAGTGGACTTCTGTAATGATTCAAGCCATTGTCTTCTCACTGAACCTGCCTGAACCCTCCGGATCATACTCATTGAATCACTCAGTATACACACGCGGGTGTATTTTTGTGTTTCAAGCCAGGCAAGCGCTTGTGTCACTGCCATCACCTCCATCGTCATGCTGCTGGTTGTCATGGAGAAGGCGCCGTTGGCTTCTTTGACTGTTCTGCCCGCTGAGCGTGCTGTAAATGCCCATGCGCTTCTTCTTTGGCGTATAACGGATCCGTCTGTATAGATTATTGCATCTGCTTCGTCTGAATTTTCACCGATGAGAGCGTTGACCTCTGCATTAACAGCAACAGGATTCTCTTCTCTACATCGCCTGTTGAGTGTGACAATACAGGAAATGTACAAATAAACGCCTGAGGCACAGGTATCCATTCTGCACCAGGTATGATGTCGGTTAGGCTGCATATTTGCCTAATAACATCTTCTGCCCGACCTAGCCACGATTTCCCCCTCTTCAGTCTGTCGCCCTTTTCACTAAAAAGCGCTTGATGCAGTGGGTGTTTCTTATCAGCACATATTTTGAGATATGCCCGAGCCCTCCACATCCTGATCCTTTGGTTCATTGTTGGAAAGTCAAGTAAATACCTCATTGCTCCACAGGATGTGTCTCTAGTACATCCCAAAATAATGCGCATGGCTTCATTTTGCACCTTTTCGAGTCGTTCAATCTGGGTAGCACTGACAGTAAGGATGGCCAGAGCGTATTCAATCTCAGTGCAGTGCACGAACTCTGTAGCAGCAGCAAGGATCCTGAAATCCTTTAGGAAGATTTTCACTCCCCATTTTGCCCTGGCAACGCCATTAGGTAACTCTTTTTCGATTTACAATTGAACAAGGGACTTTTTCACGTGCACAAGAATACAAACGGGCGTCGATCTTACTATCAAGAGACCAGAGGAAATTACTAGAAGTTCACGTGAAAAAAATCCCAGCCTTCACCGGAACTGAACCATGGACCTCCAGCACTTGGTGCGGATGCCATGCCACGAAACCATGCAGCCCCTAACCTTCCTAATGCCGTGAATATTCAATACAGTTTCTCATGTTGTGGCGACTCCCAAACACATAATTTGTTCGCCGCTACTTCATAACTGAATATTTACTTTGCGATGGTCTTTGGCGACCCCGGCGAAAGGGTCGCGACCAATAGGCTGTGAACTGCTGCCCTAGACTTTATTGGAGGTGGGTCGACCTGGGTTATGACCCCAAGGTATCAGTAAAGAAAAAAAAAAAAGAAAGCGAGAAAAGTTAAGAAACATATTAAATGAAATAAGAATGCACGAAAGAAAAAAAGAAATCCGAACAAACAGAAATCATCAAAGAAAAAGACAGCCAGAAGAAAGTACTCCACGTTATCCGCCAGCCATGTCCATACTGCATTTACTATATCAATTCTTCCAATGATTACTCCCGATGGCAACTCCATCACTAGCCAGTTGGTCTACTCATTCGTTGCCGTTTACTTCGGCATATCCAGGAGGGAAATGTGAGGGGTATCTTCCAAAGGCTGCATTGTCATTCAGATCATGGCCTAACCAAGAATTATAATTAAAAGACAAACATACTCAAACGTACTATAATAACCGGAAGCAGGGTGAGGTGGGAAGAACTTCTTTTTCTTCTTTGTTCACCGACTGTATGCTCCTGGCTCTTTGTGCCAGGACTTGAGTTTTGCGTGTTCACTCATTTTACTGGCTTTTTGTGTGTGCAGCTGGTTACTTTTTGCCGCTCGGGCAGATACACTCCGGCTTCCAAGCAAATTCCCAAATAGTCAAATACGACACGTTTTTGTGTGTGCAGTCAGTGGGTATATTCTTGTTATTCCCAATAATTTGGCCCGGAAAAACACACACACACACACACACAGAGCGGGAAAAACAAACGATAAAGACAGAAAGTAGTCTACAAAGAAAAACCGATACAAATACATAAAGAAGATAGGAAAGAAATGACTCAGAACAGGAACGAACCTGCAAATGGAACAAATGCACAAATGTTTTTTAAAAGTGAAAGCAAGAAAGCACGAGCACACAGAAAGGTATGACGTCATCGAAGACAGGGTAACAATTCCCATTTCCTGTCTGCAGGAAATTCAGGAACTTAAAAAAGAAAAAGGAATGTTTTCTTTAGCCGAGTATCTCTGCATCGTGTTCAAATGTCTGCTTGTTCTGGGAGGGAACACGGTTATTATTTCACTGTTTAAGAAACTCAACAGAAAACAAATTAAACCTGGCAGCACATTTCAGAAATATAACTTTGTATCTACAGAGAAATCATTATCAGTATAGAAAACATGCTGGGAGTTGATGGCCCTAGAGAACTAGAGGGAGGGATGAAACCGTTCATCACAAGAACAACAGTTAGAATATGAGATGGTAATATATCCTAATACAGAATAATGGTATCCCAGGTCACTTAACATATCCACAAAGATCCTTCTCACCTGAACACTATTGGGAGGGAGAAGCAAAACAAGAAGAAAAAGACGTCTATGTATTCAAACTAAAACAATATTGGCTTTACAATTTAAGAGATATCAGAGTTCCGTATTGTGTTCCGGTGTTTAACAGCAGAAGTCAGAGAAGGATCTGTAGATCTACTTGTGTGTGATCTCGCCCCAAAATGTTAGGCAATATTTAAGGGAGGAGGAGGGTGAATAGCAGGAGTAAGTGGATGTGGAATAGAAGAAGAAGAAGGAGGAGGAGGAGGAGAAGAAGAAGGAGGAGGAGGGGAAGAAGAAGGAAGAGGAAGAGAGGAGAAAGAAGAAGAAGCAGGAGAGAAAGAAGAAGGAGGTGGAGGAGGAGGAGGAGGAGGAGGAAGAAGAAGAAGAAGAAGAAGAAGAAGAAGAAGAAGAAGAAGAAGAAGAAGAAGAAGAAGAAGAAGAAGAAGAAGAAGAAGAAGAAGAAGAAGAAGAAGAAGAAGAAGACGACGAAGAAGGGGGAGAAGAAGAAGAAGAAGAAGAAGAAGAAGAAGAAGAAGAAGAAGAAGAAGAAGAAGAAGAAGAAGAAGAAGAAGAAGAAGAAGAAGAAGAAAAAGAAGAAGAAGAAGAAGAAGAAGAAGAAGAAGAAGAAGAAGAAGAAGAAGAAGAAGAAGAAGAAGAAGAAGGCGGAGGAGAAGAGAAAGAAGGCGGAGGAGTAGAGAAAGAATAAGAAGGAGGAGGAGAAGAGGAAGAAGAAGGAGAAGGAGAGAAAGAAAAATAAGGTGGAGGAGGAGAGATATAAGAAAAGAAGGAGAGAAAGAAGAAGGTGAAGGGAGAAAAAAAAGGAAGAAGACGAAGAAGAAGAAGAAAATCTAATAAGAAAACAAATGCAAAGACAAAATGAAAGACTTTATCTAAATGTCTGGTGAATATAAAAACCCCCATAATGCATCTGTCGGCAATGCCTGGTGTGAAACACTTCCGTCTGTGGATCTCACAACGGAGCCCATCGTGACATATCAGCAGATGTTGTGCAGTGTAACCGAGAGATGATAAGGCAGACCTCGCCAAGAGCCATTTGTAGTAGCTCTTTTGTACCAGGTACAAAAGAGATAAACTGAAACAGCATACTTCATACCAAAAGCGTGGGAGTCACAGACAGCGTCTGCGTCTTAATATCATTTTCATCAACATTATCATCATCATCGTCATCATCATCTCCATCAAGTGCATCGCCAGATGATTTGGGCGTTTCGGTTGCCCTATAGATCGTAGGCAGTGCGAAGGCAATAGGGACATACAGTTAGATCCTAATGGACCATCAGAATTCAAACTGTGCTAGCTGCTACAGCTGGGGATGAAGCGTTTACGGAAATGTCCTGAGTGCCATAATGTCAGTTTTTGACTGAACTGATCCGCACAGATTTGGGTCCTTTATGTTCTGGATAAGTTGTACTGAGGATATGTATCCACGCTCATATCAGTGTCTATTCCGTATTACTTTCAACCCGGGACCATTCCAGTCGTCACAATTTTCTGTCCTCGACTTTGTCGCTTATCATCCGTCGACCAATAAATGAATGAATGACTGACTGACTGACTTTCTACCCCATCAGGACATCACACAAGCGATAAACACACGATGACACAATGTGCAACCATGCGGGTGAGGATCACGTAGGGAGGTCCCAAAAACCGCGTTCAGCCTTTAGGCCATATTTAGAGAGCCAGAGTAGGGCTTCAAATAACCAAAAATTTCATCCTAAAAAGGACGGGAAGTATTATCAACTACAAATGAACGAATAAAGTTCAACGCCACCAGGACCTCACAACCAGCGATAAACATTCGGGGACACAATGTGCCACAGTTAGGATGAGAATCACCCGGACGCAAGTTCCCAAAATCTCGTGTAACTGTTTGGTTATTTTAGGGCCCTGGACAACAGGCGGAGTGTGGCTTTTAAAAGATTGCGTCACATTTTGGGACGGCAACAGATTATCAATAAGTCGACCAAAGTCTTTGACTGACTGACTTTCCACCCCACTAGGACATCACACAAGCGATAAACACCCGATGACACAAAGTGCCACCATGCGGATGAGGATCACCATGGAAAGGTCCCAGAAACCGTGTTCAGACAATTGGCCATATTGATGGCCTGCCTATATTGCGGCCCCTGGCAAAAGCCAGAGTGGGGCTTCAAATTACAAAAAATTACGTCCTAAAAAGACGTACGGAATAGTCATCTTATAAGTGTCTCTTTCTTATACTCGCGTTTATATGGGAGACAACCACAATAGTACATCAGTAAAAGCAGGACCCCCCCCCCCCCCCCCCCCCCCCCGCCCCTCCCATCTTCCGCCTGGCGGTACGCAACAGTCCGAAGTATTGATTTCATTTTATGCCATCAACGTTTTCACTGCTACTTTAATATACACTGCGTGGTGAGAGCCGACACCCCTCTTTTAGATACTGTGTGGTAAGTATCGGCACCTTTTTGTATAGGAAAAAAAGCTAACTAAAAGTAACTCAGTAAAAGACCCCTTTTTACGCCGGTGAAGAATCAGATGTATAATGCTAGATTCATACGTTTATGGACCAATCAACACCAAGTCGGCCGTCTTTACTTCCCATGACAATATCTGCTAGATTAAGGAAGACTCCGGAACGTTCCAAACTGTCGAAGATATCTGAAACCGTGTGCTAAACATAGACACTCTCAGTAATGCATGGTGCAGGATATAGTGAGATGGGAGGAAAGAGGGAGAGAGAGAGAGAGAGAGAGAGAGAGAGAGAGAGAGAGAGAGAGAGAGAGAGAGAGAGAGAGAGAGAGAGAGAGAGAGAGAGAGAGAGAGAGAGAGAGAGAGAGAGAGGAGAGAGAACAGACTGCAGATTTCCCGGGCCGGATCTCAAACGCAGGGACATTTGTCCCCTCCTTGTGCCAGCCTCATCATACACCCCAAAAGTGTGGAGTTTATTGACACCAGTTTCCAGCGCTACCAGTATCTACCTGTCCGTGTTTACCTGAGTCGAAATGTCTGCAGGCAAGTACAACAATGCGATCCGCGACCTGTAATCAAATCAAGATCCCGGGATAAATCTCCAGCGGGAACTGCTGTTTATGATGCCTTTTGTTGCTTCTGGAACATTCTTTCAGTTTGCTGCCGGAATTTTCATCTCTTGTTTTCGTGACCTTATATGTCACAATTTTTGAACAGCTCATCCTTGTGTTGGTTCTGCTATCTCATTGTGTACGTATGGGAAGAGTTGAGAAGGGGTGGGGGGGGGGGGGGGTCGAAAGAACAGACCCCCTTCCTTCTTAACAAGCATGTCGTAAAAGTCGACTAATCAAGGGTTAATTTCTTCTCCATGAACAGCCATCAGAGCCGTCACAATGTAAAAAAAAAAAAAAAATCAATACGAAAGTTCAGATAATATAAGATGAGCCGAACAAAACAAAATGTTTAATTAGATTGTCCTCCAGGCTCCGCTAGCCCATTTTGAGGAAGGTAAATGACACGCCAACTGCTGCGTCGCAAGCAAGTCGTAAAGGCGACTGATTGCGGGCTAGTTGAAATCGGATACGAGTCGAAAGTCATAGACATCGTAGTATGTAAGCCACCACAACAAGAATTTGCCAAGCACAACACTAAAAGAAAAGGCAGAAAAAAAAAGGAGTAGGAATAGAAGAAGAAGATAAAGAAGAAAACGAAGAAAAGGAGGAGGAGGAAGAAGAAAAAGAAGAATAAGAAGAAGAAAAAGAAGAAAAAGAAAAAGAAGAAGAAGAAGAAGAAGAAGAAGAAGAAGAAGAAGAAGAAGAAGAAGAAGAAGAAGAAGAAGAAGAAGAAGAAGAAGAAGAAGAAGAAGAAGAATAAGAAGAAGAAGAAGAAGAAGAAGAAGAAGAAGAAGAAGAAGAAGAAGAAGAAGAAGAAGAAGAAGAAAAGAAGAAGAAGAAGAAGAAGAAGAAGAAGAAGAAGAAGAAAAGAAGAAGAAGAAGAAGCAGAAGAAGAAGAAGAAGAAGAAGAAAGAAGAAGAAGAAGAAGAAGAAGAAGAAGAAGAAGAAGAAGAAGAAGAAGAAGGAACAGAGAAGAAAAGACGAAGAAGAAAAAGAAGAAGAAGAGAAGTAGAAGAAAAAGAAGATGAAGGAAAAGAAAGAAAAAAGAAAAAGAAGAAAAAGAAGAAGAAGAAAAAGAAGAAAAAGAAAAAAAAGAAGAAGAAGAGGTCAGGTGAGTGCATGCAGCTAAAAGAGAGGAGTAGAGAAAGATTCACCGAGGTAACTTGTGTGCGTGGGATTTCCTTGTGTAATGCTACAAGTTAGACGCAGTGACGTCATCTGTATACCTAAAGTGCAGAACAATGGACGCTGTGATTATCCGCAAACTGCATCTGGTAGATCCAGTAATTCAGAAATAAATTTAGCCAAACTTCACAGTTTGGACGGAGGGAACAACTGGTTTATAATAGGCGCTGGCTCTTGTTTCATTTCCATCTAAGCTGACGTCAACACTTCTGTTAGATATAAGATTGGAAATAGAAGGCATAGATACAGGACGGCACAGTGTGTCGGCAACATCAAGGGGACTGCGGTAAGTGTGCTTAAGTTTAACACAGCCTAGTACTGTCTGGAAAATGGGGAGGGGTGAGAAAGTTAGAAAAACGGAGAGAGCTGGAGATAAAAAGAGAAAGGAAAGAGAGAAACAGAAATAGTTAGATACACACACAGAGACACAGAGAGATAAAGAGAGAGAGAGTTAGAAAGGCAGAAAGAGAAAGGCAGAGGTAGTTAGAGTGATAGAGAGACAGATAGACTTAGAGAGACAGTGAGAATTAGAGAGACATAAAAAATTAGACTGATAATTAGACAGAGATAGAGAGACACACAGAGAGAGAGAGAGAGAGAGAGAGAGAGAGAGAGAGAGAAAGAGAGAGAGAGAGAGAGCGAGAGAGGGGGGAGGGAGACAGTGACACAGAGAAAAGCAGAGAGTTAGGTATATCCAAGAAGTTAATTAAATGTAGTTTAATTTGTGTATACTTCATGGTGAATTTGAATTGGCTTCTGGAATGTAAGAACCATGTTTGAAACGACTAAATCGCCCAAGTAATTAAAGAAATGCAGAACTACAAACTGCATATTCTTGGAATTAGTGAAAGCAGGTGGACAGGGTTTGGACAATCCACCACAGGTACAGGAGAAACCATAATATACTCTGGAAGAGATGATAACCTACATTCTGCAGGCGTGGCACTTATTTTAAAGAAAGGTATACACAAACATCTCATAGAGTGGCATCCAATCAATGAAAGAATAATGACAGCACGATTCAATGGCAAACATGCCAAACTTACAGTCATCCAATGCTACGCACCGACTAATGAAGCTGAAGATGAAGATAAAGAAACATTCTTTAGGAGACTGCAAGAGATAGTAGATAAAGTACCAGCCCATGAAATTCTATGCATTATGGGAGATCTTAATGCAAAAGTTGGTAACAACAATTTGAATAGAGAATTATCAATGGGAAATCAAGGATGTGGTACAATTAATGACAACGGGGAAAGACTGAGCGACTTCTGCAGGGCGAATAGACTTTTATAGGAGGAACACTATTTCCTCACAAGAGTATACACAAGCTTACATAGATATTCCTAAACAGAAGAGATGTAAACCAGATCGAACATTTCATGGTAAACAGAAAATGGCGTGGGTCCCTACTCGATGTGCGTGTCAAAAGGGGAGCAGATGTGGGAAGCGATCATCACCTTGTAGTCGCTCTACTACGACTTAAACTCCAAAAAGTTCACCACACAAGCTAAGACACAGACAGTACGCTACAATGTCAACCTATTAGGAGAAAAAGGCATTGCCACTAAATTTATAGTAGAACTCAAGAATAGATTTCAAACCCTATCAAGTGACCCAGACAGTCAAACTGCAATCAGCATTCAAGACAAATGGAACCAGATCAAAGAAACATACAAAACAACAAGCAACAACATATTAGGAACCAGGAAAAAAACACCACAAAGAATGGATAAGCAGTCAAACCATGTAGTATATGCCAAGCGAATAGAATAAAGAACCTCATAAATCACACTAAATCAGAACGTCAGAAAGACAAATTGATGTTAGAATAAGCGAACTAAATAAAATGGCAAAGAAAAGTGCTAGAACTGACAAGAGAAGATTTATGGAAAATCTAGCAGAAACAGCAGAAAATGCTGCTAAAGCACATGATCTACAAACCCTACATAAAATTACCCGACAAATCTTCGGAAGCAGAAACAATTACCAGAGCATACCAATCAGAGATAACCAAGGCAAACTGCTTACCACAGAACACAAACATAACATGCAGTGGATTAAACACTTCTCTAACCTCTTGAACAGACCTGATCCTGAAAATCCCCCAGATATTCAACCAGCCTCTCGGGATAGTTACATTATTACTGAACTACCAAGCAAACAAGAAATCCTTAAAGCTATCCAAACTTTAAAAAACAACAAAGTACCAGGCAAAGACGAACTGCCAGCAGAACTTCTCAAAGTAGATCCCAACACAGCTGCTAACATTCTAGAACCATTGCTTAAGGATATTTGGGAAAATGAAGTGTTGCCTGATGACTGGACCGAGGGAACAATAGTCCAAATCCCCCCAAAAAAGGAGATTTAACAGACTGCAATAACTGGAGGGAAATTACTCTACTCTCAGTACCAAGCAAAATAATTTGTAAAATCATCAAAATGCGGCTTGAAAAAGGAGTAGATAAATGCCTACGAGTGGAACAAGCAGGATTCAGAAAGGGCAGAGGAACAACTGAGCACATCTTCACCCTACGTAACATTTTAGAACAATGCAATGAATGGCAGAGAAGTATATATATTAATTTTGTGGACTCTGAGAAAGCTTTTGACAGCGTCCGTAGAGACAGTCTATGAAGAATTTTACCACATTATGGAATTCCAGAAAAGATAGTCAACATAATTGCTCTCTTCTATAAACACTTTTCCTGCAGTATAATTTATCTTTCCCAGTAAAGACAGGTGTAAGACAGGGATATGTCATGTCATCTCTCCTCTTCAACCTTGTGATTGATTGGATACTAAAAAACACAGTAGACAAGACACTGAAAGGCATACGATGGACTCCATTCACCATGCTTGAGGACCTTGATTTGATAAACATGAACATGTTCATGAGAAAAGTAACGGACTACATACCACAGCAGAAATGGTGGGACTGAGAATAAATACAAAGAAAACTAAGATCACGACAAACAGTCCAAACCAACAACCAGTGATCATGAGTAACCAATCACTTGAACATGTAGAACATTTCACATATCTTGGCAGTGTGGTGTCCCTACTGGGAGGGACAGAGGAAGACATACAGTCACGCCTGAACAAAGCTAGAGCTGCTTTTGGAAGGATGAGGCAAATCTGGAAATCCAGCAGTTACTGCAGAGGAACAAAACTCCGACTCTACAAGAGCATCATTTTGCCAGTTCTTCTTTATGGAGCAGAATGCTGGAGAATGACCAAAAAAAGGATGCACACAAGCTGTCCATCTTCCACCACACATGTCTACGTAGAATTATCAAAATTTTCTGGCCAGATACAATCTCAAACACTAAACTACTTCAAGTCACAAACCAAGAAACTCTAGACAGTATGATAACCAAGAGAAGATGGAAATGGCTTGGCCACGTTATGAGAATGAATCCTGATATACCTGCCAAAACAGCTCTTACATGGATACCAGAAGGAAAAAGAAAAAAAAAGGGGCGCCCAAAAACAACATGGAGACGAACGATGGAAAGTGACCTGAGTGTGGCATCTTTGACATGGAAAACTGCATTGAAGATTGCCCAGGACAGGAAAGCATGGAAAGTCCTCCCTGAAGCCTCATGTGCCACTATGCATAACGAGAAATGATGATGATGATGATGAAAGACAAGAAGAAAATGTCGAGGCCGACCTCTACTACGTTATAAAGATGTGTGCAAGCGGGACATGAATGATACAGGTATTGAGGCGGACTCAGGGGAACAAAATGCCATGAACCGTGTTGTGTGAAAAGGGCATATCAGGAAGGGAATGAGACTGAAGGAAGAAATTATTGCAGAAAGGATGAGAGCTGAGTGTCTGAAAAGAAACGGATTAAACACAAATGTTAACAATGGTCCTGAAATTCCATGCATGCTATCACTGTGGAAGACTTTTATTGATACGGGCGGGTCTTGCTAGTCACACTTGCCATCGCCATGGGCTGTGAGTCTCATGCCTCCTCATAGAGCAATATAACACTATCGTCTGGAAAGACGGAAAGGTGCCAATGAATGAATGAATTTGTGTATAAATTTACCCGATAACAATAGTGGGCACATACCGGCTGTGGACCGGCCTAACACAACGGGAATTTCGTAGGCCTAATCTACCATAGTGCTGGAGCTGGCCATGTTAGTTTCTAGAGGAAAAGAGTGTAAAGTAGCGAGTTGGGAGGTTAAAATATTGGAGATACCTAACTTTTTGCTGTTCTCTGTGTCACTGTCACCCTCTCTCTCTCTCTCTCTCTCTCTCTCTCTCTCTCTCTCTCTCTCTCTCTCTGTCACAACCCTATTAAGTACAGTCAGTGTACCACACCGTAAGGTGTGCGCCCAGGGTTGACACAGAGGTCAGGGCCGTCACTGGTCAAGTCCGTTCTGTGATCGCACGGCGAAACCAGCGCTCAGGATAAAGCAAGAAAGCCTGAACTGTGGTGTAGTAACACGATGACTGCTTTTGGGACTGAGCTGGTGAACGGGGTCAAGAGACACGAGGGAGAAGGAAGAAGGACATTCGGTGTGCGTCGGTCAGGAAGAGAGGACGTTTAGAGCAAGACAGTTTGTGTTATAGTATTAGAGTTAGGATATATCTGTTAGTGACTGGATAGTTTGTGTTATAGTATTAAAGTTAGGATATATCTGTTAGTGACTGGATAGTTTATGTACAGTTTTGTGTTAGGATAGGATAGTTCTTGTGTAGAGTATTTATGTCAATGTGCTGTGAGAGAGTGGCTAACCTGGACACTCTGACCCTGCACTAGGACAGAGACTGTGACAGTTTGATTGGGTCAGCGTGGCGATAGAAGAGAGCGTATCCTGCCGGATTGTGGTTTGTACACCAGAATATTGCCTGTCGCACGTACTGGGGACGGGGCGATTGTAAGGCCCGTTCAGCCAGAGGGTCCAGGCAATAGGTGGCCACACGGCGGGAAGTCAACTGTCTATGTATTACCTGTACTTCCAATAAAGATTGTCGTGTGTGCTCTGTGTGCGTTCGGGTTCAGTGTGTGTTGTAGGTTAGTCTGTCTGTCATAGGCCTAGTTAGCGAGCCACGGACCGGCAAGGTCATACCAGAGGTTTGTGACAGATTATGGGGGCGTTCGTCCTTGGGAATTGAATCTATAGTAGTAGCTAGATAGTAATAGTTGTCTGCGTTAATTGTGAACCCAATGTATTTGTCTAAATAGGAGGCACAGATTAGTTTGTATGTTTAGCTGACTGATTTATTTTTCTTCAAGTTTAGTCGTTCACTATTGTATGGCTAACGTGATTGAGTTAATCCCTTAATTTTGGTGTTGCTATCGAGTAAGTTTGTGATAGCGTTGCTGAGTTTATTCTCTTAAATATTGCATCGTTGTCCGGGCCTACTCTTAATTATTGATAGCGACATCGGGGTTGGCTTGGGTCACTCGTAGCGCTATAAAGTGATAGTTTGTTTTCGTTTTCGTATTTGTTCCGACGGAATGTAATTAATAATGACTAAATGTGATAGGGCTGCGTTTGCGTCACAAACCTCTGGTATGACCTTGCCGGTCCGTGGCTCGCTAACTAGGCCTATGACAGACAGACTAACCTACAACACACACTGAACCCGAACGCACACAGAGCACACACGACAATCTTTATTGGAAGTACAGGTAATACATAGACAGTTGACTTCCCGCCGTGTGGCCACCTATTGCCTGGACCCTCTGGCTGAACGGGCTTTACAATCGCCCCGTCCCCAGTACGTGCGACAGGCAATATTCTGGTGTACAAACCACAATCCGGCAGGATACGCTCTCTTCTATCGCCACGCTGACCCAATCAAACTGTCACAGTCTCTGTCCTAGTGCAGGGTCAGAGTGTCCAGGTTAGCCACTCTCTCACAGCACATTGACATAAATACTCTACACAAGAACTATCCTATCCTAACACAAAACTGTACATAAACTATCCAGTCACTAACAGATATATCCTAACTTTAATACTATAACACAAACTATCCAGTCACTAACAGATATATCCTAACTCTAATACTATAACACAACTGTCTTGCTAAACGTCCTCTCTTCCTGACCGACGCACACCGAATGTCCTTCTTCCTTCCCCCTCGTGTCTCTTGACCCCGTTCACCAGCTCAGTCCCAAAAGCAGTCATCGTGTTACTACACCACAGTTCAGGCTTTCTTGCTTTATCCTGAGCGCTGGTTTCGCCGTGCGATCACAGAACGGACTTGACCAGTGACGGCCCTGACCTCTGTGTCAACCCTGGGCGCACACCTTACGGTGTGGTACACTGACTGTACTTAATAGGGTTGTGACACTCTCTCTCTCTCTCTCTCTCTCTCTCTCTCTCTCTCTCTCTCTCTCTCTCTCAATATGTCTCTGTCTGCCTCTGTATGTCTCTGTGTCTCTGTCTAATTCTCAGTATGTCTAATTTTTTCTTTCTCTCTAACACAAGCTGTCTCCCTAACAAAACGGGAATTTCCACAGACCTGTTCGGCCTTACTGTTGGAGCTGGCCGTGGAAACTATTTTGTTGATTTCAATAAAATAAAATAAAAATATCCACCTATGCGATGGATGAAGGAATATCGGAGGCTGTGAGTCTCGGCACGTACCTAGCACATACCAAGGCTCGCTCCTCCAATACCTGACGCTGAATGGCAAAACTTTATTAGAGAAGAAGGAGGAGGAGAAGAAGAAGAAGAAGAAGAAGAAGAAGAAGAAGAAGAAGAAGAAGAAGAAGAAGAAGAAGAAGAAGAAGAAGAAGAAGAAGAAGAAGAAGAAGAAGAAGAAGAAGAAGAAGAAGAAAAGGAAGAAAAAGAAGAAGAAGAAGACGAAGAAGAAAAAGAAGTAGTAGAAGAAGAAGAAGAGTAAGATGGAGCAGGATAACAAAAAATACAATAAGAACACTGTAGAAAGAATACAAAGCTTAACATTCAGAGGCGAGACAAATCGAGGATGAAATCATTTAAGATGATAGTTTTCAACAGATGCGCCGCAACCTGGCAGCTTAGATACTCTTATCGCTCCAACCCCCCCACCCCCCCCCCCCTTCCCCCTTTTTTTTCTCAGTCAGTCACCAACAATGCTGGGGATTAAGTGGGAGGCTAAGAATTTAATTCCCAGAAAATTTGTCAAAAGTGTTAGGGTGTAAGCCCCCGTCTCTCCCCTACCGTAACAATATCTAGATGTTATCTTTTTAATTTTTTTTAAATTCAGCATAGAATAAACATTATTACTGCGCATTTAAACAAGATTTGAGCCCCTTGAAGCCGCATGCAAATAATAAGAGAACTGTGATCAGCTAACACATTCTGTGTGGCGGCGGCCTGGTACTTTCATCCAGCCAAGAACAAACACACCTCATATATCCCACAGATTTGCTTGTCTTTTAGTTTGGGGGAAGAATTATTATCTGCATTTTTCGTTTCATTGAGATAGCGCGAAGAATTTTAATGCATGCGATAAAATATACGGTAGCACAAAGTGGCCAAAAAAAAAAAAAGTAGTTTTACACTTTTATAGAGATCTTAGTCTTCGTTAAAAGAAGATGAGAAATAATGACATCTTAAAAGATCTGAACATCAAGGAAGATTGGCTAATAAACGACGGATTGGAAAAATTATAGCAGAAGGCACGGTACCAGGAAGGAGAGGCAGGGGCCGACCGACACGAAGATGGGCACAGGATATAAGTGACTCCTTGAGTATGAAAGTGCATGAGGCGGGAGAGCTTGCGAGAGACCTGATTTCTTTCAGGCAGACTGTGATGAGAGCGACGTTCTGCAAAGGACCTGCTACATGATGAGATGAGTCTTAGTTGAGGTTTAACATCACTTCAATCGGGTTTTCCCGTAATTGATCCGTTTCTGTGCCAGTGCAAAATAAGGAAATGTGCCTCACTGTCCTATTTGATAAAAAACTGGTGAATAAACAATTAGTCCCGCAACAATCCAGAGATTTGCCCACGCAGTAAATTCAAATTTCAGTTGCTAGAGGCGCCAAAGCCAACAGTCGCAGTCAGAAATGCAGTTTATCGTTGATGGAAGTAGTCAGGCACGATAAGTTGGCTACTATACACACGTAGAATTACTACATAAGGTATTTCACCGGCTCACACGTAACGAAAGTTCCGATTATATCCAATTGACTCTACCATTACTCATGCATCCTACATCTAAACCATGTGTGACAAGAAGAAAACTCGTTTAAACAATGCCCCCCCCCCCCCTTTCCCCCCCCCCCAAAAAAAAGGCAAAATAAATTCTTAAAAAAAAATTAAAAATGGGACCATGAAAATGGCCTTGTGTGTGGCGTCAGTGGCATTGTTGGTTGCTTCGGGATGATGTGCATAGTGGATGCCTTGGGGCACTCAGCGACGACAGGCTCGACAACCAGATAAACACAAGGAAACTTCGTATAACAGCACAGACACAGGTGACAGAAACACCGGCGTAATGATAGGTCGCAATTGGGGGAAAAAATTGGAAAACCCAAGCAAAAAAACACAGTCCCAAATTAACCGCCGCTCACCTATAGGAGCTGGTTAGAGAGACAGGAACTTTTTTTTTAAGGAACGAACTGGAACTCACACGTAAACCGGCTACCGCCATATTGACTACAACGACACAATCGCTGCACAAATGAAAGGCACTCCACATGAAAAACACAGCTCCGAGGACTAAACCGAAACAATAAACTCAATAGCTCAGGCAGTGAAACCGTAGACTACCGTATAAATGTGGAAACCGCATTAGCAAAGCTCTGTCGGAAGCCGTAAAACACACTATAAAGCCTAATATTTTGCCCGCCGCATCCTCTATTTAGACCTTTATAACGAACTTCTGAGAACACTCTTATGGCAAATTTTCGTAGACAACAAAGATGCAAACAGCAGAAAGTGGAGAGTGAGAAACAGTCACAAATTCATAATCTGTTTCCATCAGAACTAATTACTGGCATGAGGGCTACCAGACTGCGATGGCTGGTACATATGGAGAAAAGGGCAATAGGAATAAACTCCACAGGGGAGCAAGTACAGCGGGGATCTACCAGTCATCAGTAGAAGTTATCCCTCGTCGACAAACGTTTCGGCCCACGAGCTCCTAGACGTTTTCAGAGAGTGGGCCCACCTGAGTTCATGAAGCTCAGGACTGGTTTCCCCGCTGCACGGAATTACCGGATGGTGCTTTCTTTTCGGATAGGGACAAGACGACTTGGTGATTCGCAGATGGTACTGTGAGATAAGAAATCGTCGTGGTAGCATAATTAGAGCAGTCTGCATACCTGGACGACCGAGCGACAAGCTTACGATTGGTATACCGGACACATGTTAGACTTTGTTAGCAGCTGGCAGAGGAACACTGGCCGACAATTCGGACTCGATGGACTTTCAAGGGATGAGAAACCCTTTTCCACTAGACACCCGGACCAGCTCACCGAGGCCCATCCCCTACGTTGTTCCGTTGCGTCCAAAGCCAGCTCGAAGCCCTCTCAGCAACCTTGACCAGCCGTTTAAGTGTCCGTTCGCGTTCATTACCGCGCAATCCTAGTTCTTTAACCACATTGTAGAGCGAAGTGAAAATGAGGCCTCTCGCTCCCACTTCGACGGCAAAAACACGTACTGTGTACGCCTCGTCTCTCCTCAGACCGGCTGCTAAATCACTGTATTTCTCGAGCTTGTACATGTGATTTTCATCCATACGCGACTCATACGGGACGGTCAGCTCAATCAGGATGAGCTGCCGTTTCTCCGCAGAGTGGAGAACTATGTCAGGTCGCAGGCCGGTCTTCCGGATTAACTCAGGGTACCTTTCATGGCCTGGCAGATCAACCGCCAGTAACCAGTCCCTCGCAGATTCTAGCATAGATGGAGCGAATGCGCCTCGGTTGAACTTACCCTTTTGAATCTGCCCAGCCTTGAGGAAACGAATGGGGACGATGGTAGGACTGGCTCTAGCGTTAGCCCGTATCCTAGCCTGGTCAACAACAACTGCTAACTCTTTAAGCACCTTGTTGTGTCGCCAGGTATATCGGCCTTGGCCTAGGGCTTTCCTGCACGCGGACAGGACGTGCTCAAGGGTCTGCTTCGCTTTGCTCAGCGGGCAGGTCGGATCGTTGGTCGCAGACCACTTAACCATGTTAACACCGGACGCTAATACATCGTAAGCCGAACGAACGATAAAGCTCAGTCGCAACGGGGTCATTCGCCAGATCTCACCCCATGTGAGTACTCTTGGCAATGCGCTCTCCAGGCTGACCCAATGGCTCTGCTGCGACTGCTGGGCTGCTTTCTGGAAACGAACCTAGTTTTCGTTGTCCCTCACTTGTTGTATTACCATGTCTCGGCGTTCTTTGGCTGAGGCTTTTGACCACCAATTGACCTTCCCGTGACCTAGGCCTCGACGGTCGGTTTGAGTGTATCCCATCATCTCCCTCAATTTTAGTGCGTTCTGGGCGGATTCTATCGCATCGAGAACTCTCCACTTCTGCCCAGTCTTGAGAGCGGGCTGGACAGCGATGACATTTGGGTCTGAAGACTCGCACAAGAACATGGCGAGTCTTACTTTGCCAACTTTAAACTCTTCGGTTATCGATTTGAACGGGAGTACCAGCTTAGCCTGCTTGCTCGGTCAGGCAAGGCGGTGCACCAGTCCACTTTCTTAAGGCTGTGTTGATTTTCCTCTCCATGGATTCTACTGCAGTCATCGTCACCTCGTAGACTAACAGCGGCCAGAGGAGCTTCGGAATCAACATGAATTGGAGACACCATACCTTGAATTTCCCGATCAGCCTGCAACGCTCGATCGCGAGCAGGCCTGTAGCCAGTGACTCGTGCATTCGCCGGACCTCCGCTCTTTCAGATAACTTCGAATCGTAAACGCGACCAAGGCTCTTCGCCGGTTCCTCCAGAACCGTGGGGATCTTATTCCTTGCCACCGTAAAACTGGTTGCCGCCACTCGACCCTTAAGGATTGACAGGCTCCTCGACTTCTGCGGTTTGAACTGCATACCGCTCCATTGGACCACCGCGTCTAGTCTTTCCAGGATCGTGCGGGCAGACTCCTCGCTGCCCGTTATAATAGTCGTGTCATCCATAAAGGCACGTAGTGGAGGCATCCAATGTTCCCCTATTTGAAGGCCCTGTCCGTAGCCGGCCGCCCCGTCCAACATGATCTGCATGGCTATGACAAACAGTATTGGTGAGATCGTACACCCCATAGCTATCCCAACTTGTAGCTCAGTCCATCTCGTGGTAAACGTCGAGGTAGAGAAGGGCAAAGCGAACTTAGAGAAATATTGCTCGATCTGTGTCAGTACGTGAGACATTCGAAGGGCCCGCCACAGTAGCCTATGGGGGACTGCCCCGTAGGCGTTGGCTAGGTCCAACCACATTACGTGCAATTGGGTTCTCTCATGCTTGGCTCTCTAAATAGCCTCCCAAATCATGGTCGCGTGTTCAAGGCACCCAGGAACGCCTGGAATACCACCCTTCTGAACACTCGTATCGATGTACTTGTTAGCCATCAGATACTGTGTGAGCCGGCGAGCCATGACCGAGAAGAATAACTTACCCTCGACATTCAACAGCGAGATGGGCCTGAATTGGGAAAGACTCTTCGAATCCTGCTCTTTGGGAATGTAGACCCCATTTGCCCGTTGCCACTCTGGACATATGTGTTTACGGATCCACGCTTGTCTCAACAAGACGTGAAGCATTCTTAGGATTTTCGGACAACGCTTGTAAAGAACGTACGGAACACCATTCGGACCTGGAGCAGACTTGCCGCTGGCCTTTTTCACAACTTCCTCAACCTCAGACCAAAGGGGAGGTATCATTTTAAATGGTACATTCGGCAACTCAGGCTGCTTGAGGCCGCTAAGGATCTCTGGATTGTCATCGAGAGGCTCTCTCCTCTTTTTGTCAGAGTACATCTTGCGTAGATGCGACTCAAGCTCTTCCTTACTGACAACCAGAGTCCCAGACTTCGGTTGCTCGAATAGACCTCGGGTAAACTGATACGGGTCCCTAAAGAATTTCTCTCGCTCCCTTTTGGTTCTTCTCCTGTTGGTACAGAAACGCTTATCGCAACAGAGGGCACTGTGTCTGTTCTTTAAATGCAACCAGACTTCATGCAGCCCCTCCCGTTCGCTACCTGTAGCGACTTTGAACCGTTTTCTGAGGGCATTCTTGTCTGCCCGACACTTCAGAATGTCCCTCTGCCTTCTGCTAGTATTCTGCTTGGCACCCAGCTGTGCCTTCTCCACTGTCCCGAACTGACGGGAGCAGTGTTTATATATAACATCACCAAATTTTGTAAGCTTGTCGCCTAACGACTTCTTGTTTAAATCATGTTTAAGTATCTCACACAATGTACTCTCTAGCTTGCACCACTCCACCTTATCGCTCGCAGGTGGAAACCTGATCTTGGAACGCACTTCCTCGGAAATCATCAAATTTGCGCCTCCGCAGTCGACGTCATGGGCCTCTCCGGGCGAGTGGGGAACACCCTGCCCGTCGTTCCCTGACGACTCAGAAACTACCACAGGAGTAGTAGTTTTGCGACGGCGTTTACAGCGTGGAGCACCCTCGCATTTCATTCTTCCGGCATGCGTTCTCAGACCATGCAACCCCGTGAAGCTCTTCCCACATGTACAGAGCCAGCCCGGACGTTGGGCGAGTATCTGAGTCCGGGGGCTAGCATTGTCGTCACCGAGAGTATCAATTTGATTGGGCCCATCATTCTCCCCCTCTTTCGAAGGGCCCTGGGTGAATATTTCTTTATTGGTTTGCGAAATCGGAGGTATTATACTGTGTTAGGGGTGATCAACCCAGTCCACAGTCGACATCTGTCTCCAGATGTCAGTTTATCCCCCCCACCCCCTCCACTCCCGGCGATACCGGGGGGCCAGTCTTTCCATAGGTGTCACAAGGTCTTTCCCGAGCGTCACCATTCCTTCATGGTAGTCTTGTGGGATAGCCACGTACAATAAGAATAAACTCCACGGAAGCAAGTACAGCGGGGATCTACCAGTCATCAGTAGAAGTTATCCCTCGTCGACAAACGTTTCGGCCCACGAGCTCCTAGACGTTTTCAGAGAGTGGGCCCACTTGAGTTCATGAAGCTCAGGTCTGGTTTCCCCGCTGCACGGAATTACCGGATGGTGCTTTCTTTTCGGATAGGGACAAGACGACTTGGTGATTTGCAGATGGTACTGTGAGATAAGAAATAAATGAGAGACGGAATCTGAGTACCAAAAAGGTGTGGATGGAAATAGACCATGAGGTGGATAAAGAAGACGTTGGTGCGATAATGTGCAGGCAGAGGCTACGAACACATGGAGTCACCGACCAGAAGGAAAATGCCAGTCACAGGTCGTATGGTGGTGGGCGATATTTAAAGCAATGAACCTAACAAATCAGAATAAAGGAGGAGGTGGGAGAGGAGGAGGATGAAGAGGAGGGGGGGAGGAGGAGGAGAAGAAGAAGAAGAAGAAGAAGAAGAAGAAGAAGAAGAAGAAGAAGAAGAAGAAGAAGAAGAAGAAGAAGAGAGAAGAAGAAGAAGAAGAAGAAGAAGAAGAAGAAGAAGAAGAAGAAGAAGAAGGAGAAGAAGAAGAAGTAGAAGAAAAAGAAGAAGAAGAAGACGAAGAAGAAAAAAAGAAGAAGAAGAAGAAGAAGAAGAAGAAGAAGAAGAAGAAGAAGAAGAAGAAGAAGAAGAAGAAGAAGAAGAAGAAGAAGAAGAAGAAGAAGAAGAGAAAGAAGAAGACAAAGAAGAAGAAGAAGAAGAAGAAGAAGAAGAAGAAGAAGAAGAAGAAGAAGAAGAAGAAGAAGAAGAAGAAGATGAGAAGAAGAAAAAGAAAAAGAAAAAGAAGAAGAAGAAAAAAAGAAGAAAAAAAAAGAAGCAGAAGAAGAAGCAGCAGAAGAAGAAGCAGCAGCAGCAGAAGAAGAAGAAAAAGAAGAAGAAAAAGAAGAAGAAGAAGAAGAAGAAGAAGAAGAAGAAGAAGAAGAAGAAGAAGAAGAAGAAGAAGAAGAAGAAGAAGAAGGTGACGCAGGAGGTTAAATAAGACGCACCTATCTTTTCGTATCAAAATCTGATCTTCTTTACTTTTAACCTTTGCCGAGACCGAAATGTCTTGAGTATAACAAACACAAAGAATCAGGCACAGGGGAATCGACTGACATTTCACCTGCTGCACTCCCTAACAAAATCCAAATCATCATTTTCTGTACCTGAAGGGGTCAAATCTTCTTAGGCGATTCGGCAAACGGGGGATAAGGGGGAGAGGGGGGGGGGGGGGGGGGGGGGGAAAGGGGGGGGAGGGGGGGGGGGGGGGGGGGGGTTTAGTCGTAGTTACAAATTACCTTTCGCTGTGATCATAAAGGGTTGTTACATTTATAGTGTTTTTTACATTGTTCCTTTAAACCTCCCAAGAGTTTTCGTTTGGTTTGAATCTAGAAAATGTGTATTCATATTTTGTGTTCACTGTATTCCACTGAGCTTCTTATCTGCTGAATACATACACTGTTTTCACTCGATTCATGTGAGCTTCTTATAGGTTTATGTTGAATGTTGCATGCTGAATTAGGAATCCGCACTCCAGCACTAGGGTCACTCTGTCACTCCCATAAGCGCCCCATTCCAATCTTCAGCAGCAAGCGAAAAGTTAAAATTCCGATGGTACTAGTAACTATCTTATTGTATATCCCTCTCGCTTTTTTCCCTGAGTGTCGAGCGTCGGTCAGACCCGCCTGTAACTCCTCGCAATTCCATTCTCCTCAGACCATAATGATCCATCTTTGCCTCGGCACTGTTCACTTGCTCCCGAAAGGACCTTACAACCCGCTTGTCATACATCAGTTCTATATACAAGTGGTGCAGAACCGGCCAATTTATCTTTCTACTCATTTACCTATACACCGTCATGACAGGGTGGAAATATACAAAGGAGGCTAACTATCCGGGACCTTTGAAGTGATGCTTGCTATTCTGCACGGAGCATGCCTGTCTCCCCCTTTTTCAACATGCTCTATGAGTCAGTTACAATGTCGGCTTACGTCTGCTCTTATTCTACATGAGCAGTTCACAGTTAACTTAGGCCTACATACTCTCACATCTTCAGCCCGTTACTGTTGCCTCATATCTTCGGCCCGCTACTGAAGCCTCATATCTTCAGCCCGCTACTGAAGCCTCATATCTTCAGCCCGCTACTGATGTCTCATATCTTCGGCCCGCTACTGATGCCTCATATCTTCAGCCCGTTACTGATGCCTCATATCTTCAGCCCGTTACTGATGCCTCATATCTTCAGCCCGTTACTGATGCCTCATATCTTCAGCCCCCTACTGATGCCCCACATCTTCGGCCCGCTAATTATCTCTCATATCTTCGGCCCGCTACTGATGCCTCATATCTTCGGCCCGCTAATGATCTCTCATATCTTCGGCCCGCTACTGAAGCCTCATATCTTCAGCCCGCTACTGATCTCTCATATCTTCGGCCCGCTACTGATGCCTTATATCTTTGGCCCGCTACTGAAGCCTCATATCTTCAGCCCGCTACTGATCTCTCATATCTTCGGCCCGCTACTGATGCCTTATATCTTTGGCCCGCTACTGATGCCTCATATCTTCGGCCCGCTACTGATGCCTTATATCTTTGGCCTGCTACTGATGCCTCATATCTTCGGCCCGCTATTGATCTCTCATATCTTCGGCCCGCTACCGATCTCTCATATCTTCAGCCATATCTCTCATATCTGTTTAACAGTTGCCCTAAAAAAATAAGAGTAAATATGCAGTGTCAAATAGGTTTCCACGCATAGAAAAAAACACACTTATCACCAATGTTATTACAAGCAGAACTTCGGCAATGTTTATGCGTATTCTTCTGCGCGTGTGTGTATATAACTTTTCCCCTATTTGAATTAAGCTTAAAAGAAAGAATGTGTCTCAGTACTGTGCTCTCTCTCTCTCTGTCTCTCTCTCTCTCTCTCTCTCTCTCTCTCTCTCTCTCTCTCTCTCCATGTGTTTTCTATAATTAAAATCTTATTAAAATTTTATTAAAATCTTCACTTTTAAGTGAGCTTTCTAAATGCTCAATTGCCTCTTATTCTGGACAATTTGTTTCAATGGCGTTCTTCCTTTGAGTTACTTGTAAACTTTTCTGTGATTTAAACTATAAAAAAGAAAAACGTTCAAGTCATGAAAGACTCAAAGGAAATGGAACGTCAAAGCGTGCTGAGAATTTTTTTAGCTGACCATAATAATAAGGTACTATGACGTCTGTGGCTTGGGTGTTGTGAACGAGCTTCGTAATTCAAGGGTGCTGGGTTCGATCCCAACTGCGGGCCTTGCGTTGGTTTCGATAGTGGTATCGAGAAGCCGACCGTCGATATTGCAATGGCAAACTACTGGAAGTAACTTTGCCTAGAAAAACTACAACAGCCTAAAAATGCTAGGACTGGTTCTGCAATGTCCTGTGAAGGATACGCAACTAACTAACTACCATGGCAACAACAAAGAATATGCAAGAACAGGGGACACCACTGTGACAACAAGCGTCCGAGAAAGTACTTCAACGATTGTCCCGACTTGACTGTCGTTAAATACACCCACGACCTGGTCGCCCATTGCTTCGCCGGTAAACGACTTCGTCGATGGTCGGGACAGTATTTGGGTCTGTCTCCTTTGATCGCATCAACACAGCAGGAGTCCTTTTCATGGCTACTTGGTGGCGAGCGATGTTAAACTATTTGACATAGCGCATTTAACCTAGTCACAATCACTCCTTTCAGGGACGCTGATTGAACGTGACAATTTTATGTTCTCCAGCAAAGCAAGCCAAAGTCCACAGTCGTCTTCCTCCACACACTGATCCTATATGGCTGATTATCTGCATCTACAAGCGCTCGAATCCTAGATGCAGCATCTCGCTCAGCGTGTGGTAACTGATAATACCAGTTCTATGTTGGTTTACTATTCTTCTTTGGCTACCTGTATAGTGTTCATGTTTGGCGACACCGCTTCTGACCTGAATTTCTTGCAGTCAAAGTTTCCGATTCTATTCGATCTCGTGAATCACCTACTCGTTCTGCCTCCTTGAGACAGTGCCTCCTGAGACTAAGGTGCCTCCTTGAGACTAAGGTGCCTCCTTGAGACTAAGGTGCCTCCTTGAGACTAAGGTGCCTCCTTGAGACTAAGGTGCTTCCTTGAGACTAAGGTGCCTCCTTGAGACTAAGGTACCTCCTTGAGACTAAGATGCCTCCTTGAGACTAAGGTGCCTCCTTGAGACTAAGGTGCCTCCTTGAGACTAAGGTGCCTCCTTGAGACTAAGGTGCCTCCTTGAGACTAAGGTGCCTCCTTGAGATAAAGGTGCCTCCTTGAGACTACAGTGCCTCCTTGAGACTAAGGTGCCTCCTTGAGACTAAGGTGCCTCCTTGAGACTAAGGTGCCTCCTTGAGACTACAGTGCCTCCTTGAGACTAAGGTGCCTCCTTGAGACTAAGGTGCCTCCTTGAGACTAAGGCCGAAAGTGACGCTGATTGCTGTGACCTTGCCAGCAAGCCAGTCGGTTTGTTTGTTCCCTCTTACTCCAGAATTTACTGGCACAAAATGAAAGTGATTCCCGTCAGACGAGACTTTCTCACAGCTTAATGATATGGGAGTAAAGACTGGTGAAGAAAATCGGTGCCGACCTCGAGATCAGCATAGGAAATTATCCAGTAAGCAACTTCTCATGGGAACAACCACTATGGCTACCTTGGCGTGGCTGCTGCATTGGAGGACTGAGCACGCACGGTAACACGTAATACGCAGTACTGTCGATTGTGAAGAATGTAAAACAGTTTAGTAGCCGCTGACAGACCAAAATCCTGCATGCTATATTGCACCACGATTGATACCCTAATTTTCCTCCATGCATCTCCGACCTTACCACAAGGTCAGAAGGTGAATCTTGAAAGTCACTCCTGACGCAGACCTCCAGTGCAAGATAAGAAACAGAATGGAGCTTCGAACTCTGGCACTCTGATTGATATTTGGTTTGAGACCGTCCGCGAAGGACCGCGAGTTCTTTACACGTGCGTCAGCCCCGCATGCGCAATGCCAAAACTTAAATGTAAGTGCCATTAGAATTCCGGCAGGGCGGTTAAATGTGGGACAGGAGAGGCTCCTGCAGCCTGCACTCGGGGATTAGCTTTCTAGATAGCGCTACAGCAGCTAAGGTCAGTGGTAGGTAATTGATCCCCAGTGCCTTATCTTGCTCTGATTCTGACTCCTTGCATTTTTCCTATGCTAATGGCGCACCTGAGCTTTCCCTGACTAAATATTTTTTCTGTAGATTTCTTCTTTTCCTCCTCCATCACCCAGGGCCTCAGTCCCATTTCAAAGTTTCAAGGTGAAAAAAAGGGGAGGGGGCCTTCAGATTGCCTAATGCTTGTTTAAGTAGGATATAATAATAATAATAATCTGAACAATAAGAGTAAGGAACCATTCTCCACGCCTTTAGACGTATTTGGGATATAAGGTTAGACCTATATTTCACAAAATAGTAAGATCAGACGCCCGTGTGTATTGTAAAAAATCCCTTGGCAGTTGGAAATAGAAAAGAGTAACCTACCGGCGCTGCCCGGGCAAAATTTGGAGTTGAAAATCTACCTAATTTCAGGATCTTCGCCGGTGCAACAGAGTTCGTGCACTGCACTGAGAATCTTCGCACAGAGTTCAGTTAGAAGTGGAGCCGAGCACTTGTGGGTGGGTTACTACCCTTGTGCCGTGATGTTGATCCGTCGTCTAAACCCAAAACACAGGAATCATCATTGAAACTTTCTGTTGTCCATGTTCTGTTTTGTGGCTCAAGGCTAGATATCGACATGGCTGCTTTGAGATACGAAGATGAGTGATATTGTGTAGATGTGTCTATTTTGTGTATGTGCTGATGAAGCTCCATAACCGCAACGTTCACGCTTTCTGTCTGTTTGTTATACTGTGAAGCTCGCTGATATACTTTTTCGATCAGGTTTATATCTTTCCTTGATACTTTGACGCTGTACGCTCTCGCCGTTGGCATTGTTGGATTTATTCTCATTAAATGGCTCAACCATTTTAGTGCTTGATATTCAATAAATTGTATTATAGGTGTCGTTACAATAATGAGACTGCTATAAAAATAAAACATGTGAGTAATATTGAATAATTATAGGCAGCAAACAGGAGCTGAGTGAATCGACAACCGTTAGGAACATTTCAAGGCATCAAGAATCAACGGACAGTGCAACACACTGACAGAGAATCCACACCACACTGAGAGAATCCACACCACACACCGACAGAGAATCCACACCACACACCGACAGACTAATGCAACAGGTGGGTGGCGGTTAAGTAGAGATGTTCTGGAAGATATTCAGACTGAAAGCTAAACACATGCGGACTTTGAATCAGATTTCAACTGGTACCATTAGCATGTCTACTCTTTGTTGGTTTAGGGGGGGGGGGGGGGGGGGGGGAGGGAGAGGTGGGAACAGGGCTGTAGTTCTATCATCATCAATTTCCACTTCTGCCATTAATGCACATTAAAAATAACAGAACATACCTAATGCATGCTCTTCAGTGAAACAAATGCTGATGCTTTTGTCATGAGGGTACAGGTAAAACCATTGTTTCATATTCAGTTATACCTTGAGCGTTGCGGGGTAGAACGTATGAACAAATACACAAGAGCAGAACGATTGTAAATTATTATGGGCGTGGAAGGGTGGCATTCAGGGCCCGTGGTAGGTAGGTAGTTGTACCCCACCAGGACATCACACAAGTGATAAACACCCGGTGACACAAACAGCCACCATGCGAATGAGGATCACCTACGGAGAGGCCCCCGAAACTCCTTTCAGCCGTGTGGTCCTATTTATGGCCCGGCTATTTTTAGGGCCCCCGACAGAAGCCAGGGTGGGGTTTCAGTTAACAAAGAATTGCATCCCACATAGTTACGTATCCTTTACAGGGCGTTGCAGAGCCAACCTCAGCATTTTTTGGCTGTTTTGATTTTCCTAGGCAAGTTTACGTCCAGTAGTCTGTCATTTGCTCTGGACGGTCGGCTTCTTGATACCACTGTCGAAACCAACGTAAGGCGCAAAGCCCGCAGCTGGGATCGAACGCGGCACTATAAAGCGCGTTCGAACCGACTAAGCCACAGACGCCCCATATAGGGACGACTTGATAATTTTTTTTTAAAATAGGAATTAAAAAGGCAATCAGGAGTTTTCTGCCCTTTTGCGCTGCCCTCGAAGGGACGTCATCTTAGATATAAATATGAAATTATTCGATAGCAATCGCCCAAATATCACACCAGGAGAGGGCATTAGAGTCAATGGTGTATACAGTAGACACGGACAAAAGGTGATCAAATCACAAAATAAGTTGTTTATCCGTCACAGGGGACAAGCTTGGGTCATTTTGGTGTTGGAGAGAGATACAGTGGAACTGAACCGCAGTCAATCCGCTTTTTTATTTTTATTTTAAAGCCAGATCTGTCGTTTGGGCCCTAATATAACCTAACGGTTGAATGGGGTTTCTGGGACATGCGTTTGCTGGAATCTTATCTGAATTGTAGCACTTTGTGTCACCTGGTGTAGTCGCTCGTTGTGGGGTTGAACGTCACTCGCACTCAACAATAAAGTGTTCAACAGCCCAAAACCTCTCCGTTGTCATCCAAGAAACAGGTCAGCAACCAAAAGACTGGCCCTCGAAGCCGGAAAACAACTGTATGAGAGGCACATAACCAACTAGGTTTCGTTTTAGACTACGGATCAACGTCATGGTACAAGGGATAACCTGTAAGTGCTCCGTTCTACTTCTAACTCAAGCCTGAGTCCAATGAATCGTAGCGCAGTGCACAAATTCTGTAGCACCGGCGAGGATCCTGAAATAATTTGGGTAGTTTTATAACTCAAAATGTTGTCCGGGATTTTTTACGTGCGCAACAATACACATGGGCGTCCGATCTTACCACACAAGGACTGGGAAATTACTAGAAGTCCATGGAAAAAAATCCCAGCCTTTACCGGGGCCGGAACCTGCGACCTCCAGCACTCGATGCGGACACCATGCCTCCAGACCACGAAGTCACAACCGTAACATGGATGTGCGTGCAAAACGCAAGTACTGATACAACATTAAAGTCCAGAAGTGGATAAACAACCGCATCAGGATTCTCCATGGAAGTGTCCTGTCGGAAACTGAATAAGAAGGTCCCGAGAGATTTCACAAGTAACTAATGAGTGCTTCCTAAACTGGGTGACACTGCCTACCCTTTGAGCAGGTGGAAGCACGGGTAAAGTTGAGGGCGCTGAAAAAGGAAAGAAATGGTGGAATCGTAGCAACACACCAAGTCTAATCTCGTCATTGAAGTTACTTGTATCACTGGTGACTTCCATGTCAACACTGGTTAACTTCATTGTCTCTAGGAGTCGCCGTGGTGTAGCGGATAGAGGAGGATCGGAAAGTCGTGGGTTTGAGTCCTGACAGAACACTTTTTAAACAATAACAAAAACAAAAAAAAAAAAAAAAAAAAAAAAATAACGTGGATCCCAGCATTGAGTGGGCACCATGTTGTCACGCGAAGTAAAGGCGGCCGGCATGGTGCTGATAACATCACCCACAAAGTGCCGATTGGTATATAACAGCTATTTAACTGGCGGCATACAAGTGGCTTGCGGATTACTGCTACTTGTATTGTATCTATATTGGCTCTGACCCGTGACGATTACCATTTATAAAACTGTGGTTCCCTGTGTAAACTTAGCTGAATAGCCCTGGTCTGTGACATATAGGTCTAGCCCTATGTGCCCAATACGCCCGAAGGCGTGTAAAAAGGTCCTTTACTTTAAAAAAAAAATAATCTTTACCTAGGATTTCAGATAGGTTACGATATGTGGGTTCCTTCTTTTGTACAAATACATTCCCAAGCTCTTGTGTCTCTTGAGGTGAAGGCAGAGGTCGTAGTAACTTGTGTCAGCATCCACACCACTACCGTCACCTTCATCCTCATTTAAATCACAATCATCACCACCAACCCCACCATCATCACTGTCACCACCACCACCAAACCCACAATCATCGCCACCACCAACCCCACAATCATCACTGTCACCATCAAGACCACCACCACCAACCCCACAATCATCACTGTCACCATCAAGACCAACCCCACCATTATCACTGTCACCACTACCACCAACCCCACAATCATCACTGTCACCATCAAGACCAACCCCACCATTATCACTGTCACCACTACCACCAACCCCACAATCATCACTGTCACCATCAAGACCAACCCCACCATTATCACTGTCACCACTACCACCAACCCCACAATCATTACTGTCACCATCAAGACAACCACCAACCCCACCATCATCACTGTCACCACCACCACCATCGACACCACCACCATCATTATCATCAAAGCCATGAAACAGGCAGTCTGCTGAAGATTTCCATTTTGATCTTCACAAAGGAACCTCAATCCTTGCAAGTTCTGTACGTAGTTATCATGTTTTTCTGTAACCTGAAACACTATTCACAGCACAAAATATTGACAGTCATAATAATAATAATAAAAAAAAAATACAAAACAAAAATCCAAAACAACAATAATTTTAATGTAATAATAAGAAGAAAAAACCCATAAAAGCGATGGCATGGCCTATTGTGTAAATAGCAACCATAAAGTACATGCAACAAACTCTAAACAACATATGAAACATACCAAATGTCAATAAAGCGTAACCTTCAGGACGAGCCTTCGTCATTGCTTGGCCATGAAACCAGAGAGGAACATCAAATAACAGAGGGGAAATTTATACAAACGAAGGTAAGGAAGACAGGAGACAATTCCCAGAGACACTTAGCACAAACTGGTATGTTTGTTTAAAAAAAAAAAAAAGCATGCCCATATACAAGTTGCCAAGGCACTGATGATGATGATGGTGATAAAAGAAATCCATACTTCCCCCCAAAATAGCAAACACAACAAGGGTACATGGAAGTGAGGAGTAAGATGTAAATGTTGGCCTCTTTCCATCTTTCTGAAAGATGGTGTCAATCAACGAGGCCCTATATCCAATAACTGCTGCCTGTCGATTTGTTGCCGAGACCAATTAGGGCCAGGGATCAAGTTCCTTTCCTCCAGAGCACAAGGTTTCTGCACTATTGTAGAGACCACGTGTAGCTCATGCATTATGGTCCATCACTCTGCCTGCCTTGTCTAAAGAAAAGGTAACGAGATGTGATAAACAAACAAATAATAGAAAAATAGGCAATGATACAACCAACAGAGATAGAAAGGGAAAGCGAGTGGCTGATGATACAGTATGCTTCAGTTCCCCAGTGTGGGTTCCGGGGCCCCATTGTGAAAAAAAAAAAAACAAGAATGGACCCATTGCCTCCCCAAAAGCATGTCGTAAGAGTCGACTTATTGGGGAGCCTCCTTTGAAGTCGGAGTGCATCTGCCAGAGAGGCAAGGAACCAACAGTCTGTATTCAAGAGAAGGAGATCTGTAAAACTGATGCACACGCAACACTCAGGTTCTGGAGCAGGACTGCAGTTCAGTAATGGGCGAGCAACCAGAACTTTCCGCCAGAGTGTACAGCTGGTGAACGAAAAGAAAAAGAAGAATTATGCTTCACCAAAGAGGATGGTGAAAAAAGCTGATTTACCAGACGAAATGCTGAGTTCAGCACTAAAAAAGGCTGATTCACCAGACAAAACGATAAGTCCTGCAGTGAAGAAGGCAGATTCACCAGACAGGCTGATGAAAACTGCATCAGCTGGACTAATAACAATTTTTGAAATTGGAGTTTCCGGTCCTTGCATAAAGGTGGTTGCCTGACTGGTGCTTTAAAGGGCATGACTGGTGCACAGAAGGGTCTGACTGGTGCACTGAGGGGCCTGACTGGTACATCGAATAGCCTGACAGGTCCATCAAAGGGCCCTGCTGGCACATCAAAAGGCCTGACTGGTGCATCAAAGGGCCCTTCTGGCACATCAAAAGGCCTGACTGGTGCATCAAAGGGCCTGCCGTGCATCAATGGGCTTGACTGATGCATCAAAGGGTCTGAATGGTGCATCAAAGGGCTTGGCTGGGGCATCGAAGGGCCTGACTGGTGCCTCGAAGGACTCGACTGCTGAACTACTTGACACCAGTTCTCGGCTTCGTGATACTTTGGGCTAGACAAAGATGGGGCACGGCTGGGTGATGAGAGGGCTGACGGTGTCTGTAGCTTTCCTCACACTCATCTCCTGGAAATAAAGAAAACAGTATGGGTTAATTGTGATCTAGCTAGAAGACACGGCCCCAGTGGGAGTACCTGCGACCTAGCTAGAAGACACGGTGCTCGGCCCCAGTGGGAGTACCTGCGACCTAGCTAGAAGATACAAGGGAGGATAGGGGATATCTGTGACTCACCTAGAAAAGAGCCAGTACAGGGGGGGGGGGGGGGGTTTAAAACCCATCTACAAGATGCAGGTACAGTAGGTCTTTTTTAATCAAGCTACAAAAGTGGCCCCCAAACTAAAAAAAATGGAGGGGGGGGGGGTGGGGGTGGATGGCCCTGCAGTCTAGCGTTTAAAAGGGTCCTTTATTCATGCAAGTTAATATTTCGAATATAATGCGCGCCATATTTTTCAAGAAAAAATTTTCGGTTAGAATACTACGGTGTATTAAAAAAAAAAAAAAAAAAAGTTAAGTAAAGGTTCCTTTGCCAGGCCTTTAGGCGTATAGACCATATAGGGCAAAACCTATACTTTTATAGACCAATCGGCAAAAGATGGGTGATGTGATTAGCATCACGCCGGCCGCCGTTACTTCCCGGGACTGCACCCGATACCCACTCAAGGCTGGGTCGAACTGGGAGTCAAGGTCATTTTTACTGCGGTCTATACTCGCCTAAACACGGGGGTTATGTTTACGATGGTCCACCCTTTTGTACATCACCAGTTGTAGGTCAAATCCATTGATAGGTTTGTTGGACTAGTCTACCGTGGTTGAGGTTATGGGTGTCGCAGCCTGTTGTTGTCTGGTATTTACGTTTTTATTTCAGAGAAAGAGACGGCCTGTGACATAGGTTTTATCACACTCTAGGGAAGTCGTGTTTTAGACCAAGTATCTAAATATTTTTGAAGTGTTAAAAGATTTTGCATGGTGAAAAATACAAAACGCGGTATGAGCGCGAGTGCGGAATATCCCCGTGACCTTGTCTGAAAGTCGGATCGCTCAAGGCCGACATATCAGAAGTGAGGTGGTCAGTAGGTCGTCCAATAAGAAGCGAGATAGCGTTTAGCGGTGTGGAAAATGGGGAGACCAGCGTAAACTTTACCAAAACGGGTATATGGCAACCGTAGCACCATTGCTCACAACCATGGGGTTGGACAACCTACATGTCGTCAGTAAAAAGAAGTGCTCATATTGAAACCACTGAATACCCTAAGAGTCACAATTTTACAACCAAGCTAGGAACACAGCACGTGCCTCGCAGCTATACATACGTCCTTAGATATTTTTAGGCCCTAGAGCCAAATCTTCTCTACCATATGCCGCCGGTTGCAAACCGGTTTACGCCAGCGAATTTAAAGAGATACAGGATGTTTCTTCCATGACTGACACAGGACGCCCCCTCCCCCCAGAACTTCTTCGGAGCTCTGATTAAAAGGACAAGTCTGACATACAGGTGAGCCCCAAACAGCCAGCAGACGCTGGTACAAAGGTCGCCAGCAGACGTGGGTACAAAGGTTAGTGCCAGACTTTGTCGATTCGCGCGCACAGGAAGCTGCTGTTGTACCATCGACCTCTCAAAAGGTCAAAAGTCAGTGTGTGCAGACTTGTGCAAGCATGACAGGAACATATGTATGGACACCTGTCTTGTAGTATATCGTGGTCAGCATCTATTTTATCATCAGCGCCGTCAAAATTCTTCATGACATCCTTCTTCTTTCCCTCCCTACGACTATACTATTACAACAAGGGCAGGGGTGAGGGAGTAAGGTCGTGTATACGTTTATCACGACACTGGGCTACAATCTGATATCAATGAGACGACAAAAAACAGAAGATATATTTATCAATGGTTAGTGTTGTGTACACAGCGGGTCACGACACTTCGAAATACTCTCGAATCGAAACAATCTTTGGCCACTGAAATTAATGCAAATCCAAGTAATTCGTTCTCCCGACGCAGAAACATTTAAGCCTGTCCTCCACTGGTTTGTGACAATAATTGTTTTGAGTCCTTTGCTTCATTAACACAGTCACTCCTTTAGCCAGATCGCTCGACCGTCTTTATCGCAACTTTGTTTTTTAAGATAGTACAGATCGCAGATTTAGCCATGTCGTTTAGGTCTAAGTGACACGCGTCTGCTGACATACACTTCCTTGGTTCTAATCACAGGAATGTTTTCAACTATTTCAGTTGTCAGAAAATATAGCTAAGAGGCGCTGCCACACTGGGGCTTCTGTGGGACGATTTGTTTAAGTCCGCAGTCCGTGCTAATTTTGTTTTCTCATAAGGGCCGATTGGCACGCTGTGTTGTGGTTTACAGCTAAGCTGCGACATCTGCTCCTTACGCCCAAAGACATCCGATTTCAGTACAGTCCATACTAGCCTCACCCCGGCGCTTCACTCGATCAACAACTATTCGTTGATGACAGAAACTGTTAACTAAGAAGGCTTACGGTCCAGTTTGTTTTGGGTCGACGCGGATGCCAAGGTTAGTTAAACATCGTCCATTCCGAGAGGGAGATATGACGAGTGAGGGTTTTTATTTCCGCTATTTGTGAGTATAGAACGGACTATTACTGTGGGTTCCATCACTGCTTAGGGGATGGAGTTTTTTCTCCCTTCTTTTTCTTTGTTGGGAGCTCATTTACACTAAACAATCCGCGGCGACAAAATGCAGCGCTAACTCCTCTGGCTCCTTTTCTGCCATCAGTTTGCTTTGAAAATACTCAACTACTCCTCTAGAGTATCTGCTGAAGTGTGAAATGATAGCCTGAGACAAAATTTTTAACTTTTGCAGAATGTCAGTCTTTGGCTGAAAAAACCCGAACAGCGCGGCGCCTATGGAAAAATCTCAATTTTGGGCCATTTTTAGGTCTATCTCCATTTTTTGCTCCAAAATGTCAGATTACACATCGAAGAATTACCTAACTCTACATACTACAGTGTCCTATTCCTGTGTAATAACAATGGTCCTGGTGACTCATAGGTGAACTGGTAGACACCCAAAAGTTGTTTGGGGAAATTTCTTAGTAAAATCTGTTTTTTCCTCAGTTTCCTATCTCTTTTCTGCCTATCAGTTTGCTTTGGAAATACTCAACTCCTCCTCTAGAGGATCTGCTTGAAGTGTGACATTTAATAGGCTGATACAAAATTTTTAACTTTTGCCAGAATGTCAATTTTTTGGCTGAAAAAAACCCGACAGGCGCGCGCCTATTGAAAAAGCTCAATGTTTGGGCATTTTTAGGCTAAACTCCATTCTGCCTCCAAATGTCAGATTACACATCTATATTACCTACTCGACATCTCAGTGTCCATTCATGTGTAAAAAAATTTTCTGTGACTCAAAGGGGAAGTGGTAAACACCAAAGTTTGTTGGGGAATTTCTTAGAAAAACTTTTTTTTCCCCCCATTTTCCATCTCCTTTTTTGCCCCTCATTTGCTTTGACAAATTTTCACCACTCCTCTAAGTATCGCTGAAATTGGGGAAAAAATAGTTTAGACAAATTTTTAACTTTTGCAGAATGTCAGTTTTTTGGGGAAAAACCCCAAGGCGCGTGCTGTGGAAAATCTCAATTTTGGGCATTTTTAGGCATCTCCTTTTTTGCTCCAAAATGTAATTCCCCAAACTAGATTACCCACCTAAACTCGTTCCTTCATGTGTAAAAAAATTTTTTCC
>CAJHNH020001110.1:113962-234855 GCA_905116865.2 Candidula unifasciata
ATCAATTTGCTTTGACAATTCTCAACCACTCCTCTAGAGTATCTGCTGAAGTGTGAAATGATAGTCTGAGACAAAATTTTTAACTTTTGCAGAATGTCAGTTTTGGGCTGAAAAAACCCGACAGGCGCGCGTCTGTGGAAAAATCTCAATTTTGGGCATTTTTAGGCTCTCCCCATTTTTGCTTCAAAATGTCAGATTACACATCTAGTTTACCTGCTCTACATCTACAGTGTCCATTCATGTGTAAGACAATTGTCTGTGACTCAAGGTGAAGTGGCAGGACACCAAAAGTTGTTGGGGAAATTTCTTAGTAAAATCTGTTTTTTCCTCGTTTTTCTATCTCCTTTTCTGCCATCAATTTGCTTTGAAATACTCTCCCGCTGCCTCCCCCTCCCCCCACCCCCGCCCCCACCTTCCTGCAACTTTCCTACCATCACCATGTACTCAAGTTTTCTCCTTTTCATCACATGACCAAAGAATGTAGATTGTCTCTTTCTGATGTGTGCAATCAGTTATCTTCCTGAGTCAGTTTCTTTCAAGATAAGTTTACTCAGGGACCACAATTTTGAAAATGAGACTCGTCACAGGTCAGTGGCTCGAGCCTCAGCGTAGAAAGACCACAAATACCATACAATGGACAATGATCCGAGGGCCACTTGCTAGGCCTCCACTCTCTCTCTCTCCCCCTATCTCTCTCCCTTCTCTCTCTCCCTCCTCTTTCTCTCCCTTCTCTCTCTCTCCCTCCCTCCCTCCCTCTCTCTCTCTCTCTCATACACAGGTATCACATCACCACAGTCCTGCAGCTTACAAAGACAACACAAAGAAGGAAACAGCCCTTACCCAAGCCCTGAGCAGCTGTGTCAAGCAGAAACGGTTTGGCAGGTTGCAGAGGTGTGTCGACAGATTCTTCTCTACATTCTGGAAGAATTCCGTTGAGTCTGTAGATAAGAAACAAACAGATTCGTAATTGAACCAACATCACCATGTTGTTCATATAAGTGCACTTGTGTTGGTGATATAATTGCACACGTGTTGGGGATAAAAGTGCACCTGTGTTGGTGATATAAGTGCACATGTGTAGGTAATATAAATGCAAATGTATTGGTGATTTAAGTGCACATGTGTTGGTGATTAAGGGCATGTGTGTTGGTGATTAAGTACACTTGTGTTGGTGATATAAGTGCACGTGTTGGTGATTTAAGTGCACATGTGTTAGTGATTAAGGGCATGTATGTTTGTGATTAAGTACACTTGTGTTGGTAATATAAGTGCATGTGTTGGTGATATAAGTGTACATGTGTTGGTGATTAAGTACACTTGTGTTGGTGACATAAGTGCATGTGTTGGTGATATAAGTGCACATGTGTTGGTGATGCAAGTGCACATGTGTTGTTCATATAAGTAAATGTGTTGGTGATGTAACTGCACATGTGTTAGTAATGTAATTGCACATGTGTTGGAGATATAAATGCACTTGTGTTAGTGATATATGTGGACATGTGTTGGAGATGAAAGTGCACTTGTGTTGGTAATTTAAGTGCACATGTGTTGGCAATATAAGTGCACATGTGTTGGTGATTAGGGCATGTGTCTTTGTAATTAAGTACACTTATGTTGGTGATATAAGTGCACATGTGTTGGTGATATAAGTGCACGTGTGGAGGAGGGACTGCATCGGATTTCATATGGCCGGGTGTGTCTCTAAAAGATATGTTGCAACCTGCACAGAGCGCCTCCCAAAGTACAAACACTGCAACGCTGGCGACAATCCTCTGGGATTTTGGGAACAGTTTTTGTTTTAAAAACACACACACAACAACGGATGCGAAAATGGAACCCTAATACTAGAGGATCATGGAATTGTTAATCATAATCTCTATGCCATAGAGCTGAACAATCAACACCGCAAGAAACTAAACAATCAATAGAGCAAGAAAGCCACCAAAAGGCAAAGAGAGCAATCAACCAATCGACAAAGCAAGAAACCAACCAATCAAAACAGCAAAAGAAAACAACCAACAAACAAAGGGAGAAATCAACCAATCCACAAAGAAAGAAATCAAGCAATCAACAAAGCAAGAAACCAATTAATAGAACAAGAAAACAACTAAATAAACAAAGGGAGCAATAAACAATGCAAGATACAAAGCAATCATCAAAAACCTAATCAACACAAAGAAACCAACCAATCGATAAAGCAAGAAGCCAACCATTCCACACAAAAAAAGGCAGCCAATCAATAACGCAAGCTTGCTAAAGAGGTAATTAACCAATCAACTAACCAGCCAATCAATAAACTAACCAACTAACAAATCTGCTAACCACCCAATCAGCAACACCCACAAGCAACCAATCAACGCCTCTACGTCTCTCATCTCGACAAACACCATTCACAAACATTGACCCAGCGAAAACCGTAAACACCCTAAGTAAATAACCTGGCAGTTAATGTTTCTGATAGAGCTGGACAAATTAATTTGACATTAGCACTGAGTTAATTCAACAACATCTGAATCCAGAAACACGCTAATCACTGCAGGGCAGCAATCGTCATGTACACAGTTGATCGGTGCACATGTGTAAGTGTATCTCTAAGATTTCTTGATTACCGCGTCTAAGACATTCTGTGTTTGTCATAATTATTGCCTGGAACAATAAGGTGAAATATCAGTAGCACTTGGAAAGTAACCAGTTGCACTGTAGAAGTACACAGATAAATAGAAGAAGAGACAGACGAAGATACACACAGTAGAGAGAGAGAGAGAGAGAGAGAGAGAGAGAGAGAGAGAGAGAGAGAGAGAGAGAGAGAGAGAGAGAGAGAGAGAGAGAGAGAGAGAGAGTTTTATGTGCTTGCATGTCTGTGTGTGGATCAAGGACGAGCGAACTCGTTTCAGGGGGGTTCCACCTAAAAAGCGCTGAGGACTACGGGTCTAAACAGTGTACCATTAACATGAATAGTTTGGAAAGCTCTATTCTAAGGATTATTCTGTAAATTTTACGCTGGTCTTCCCATTTACACACCGCTACACACTAGCTCGCTTCTGATTAGACGACCTACTGGCCACCACACTTTCGATAGGTCGGCCTCGAGCGATCCGACTTTCACACAAAGTCACGGGATATTCCGCACTCGCGCTCATACCGCGTGTTGTATATTTCATTATGCCAGAGCTTTTAACACTTTTAAAACATTCAGATACTTGGTCTAACACACAACTTCCATAGAGAGTGACAAAACCTATGTTACAGGCCGTCTATTTCTCGGGGGGAAAAAAACGTACGTGCCAGACAACAACCGACTGCGACCAACCAACCAACTTATCAACTGAGTTGACCTACAACCGGTGGTGTGTAAATGGGGAGCCCATTGTATAAATAACCGATTATTCAATTAAGTATGTTTTATAATTACATTTAAAAAAAATATCTGAGCTTATGTTTTCTGATGTAGCTTATCTATCCATAACGACTATTCCATGAATGATTATCTAGTCCTATAACACCGACTATTTCCACTTTCAATAGTTATTGATTTATTTAACGTAATTCTAAGTGTTTATCTTCGTACTTAGCTGGTTGTGGTATCTGCCAGTACTGTAGGGATCACGAATCAACATAACATCTGTACTTTACAACAACCCCCACCATTTTCAGTCCCCATCAATCGACATCTCAGTGGATGCTTGTTACAATCGAGCAAGCACCCTCATCTCCACCATCTGCGGCCCTCCCTCGGCGCGAGCTGGGGCGGAGATTGTGCTGATAGTTGACATATTCAAGTAAACAGCTCCAATTAAGTGCATCTAATCCGGCCTTTTACGTAAACAGAAGTGAGCACGCTTTCTCAGAGCTAATGAATAACTAGGCCAGCACGTGGCCTGCTAGTACTGCCGTGTGGAAAAGAAACATAAATATATATTTAAAAGAAAAATTATTTAAAAATTACTGATATAAATAGTGCCACTGTCTTGATTAGTGAACGTAACTAAATCGTGGTGGGTAATGAACAGGCGGACAGATTGGCTGGATCTGCACCACTGGGTGATCAATTGATACATGCCGAGACAGATGTGGCCAAGGCCTTTTGGGAACAAGCAACGGAATTAGTAGAGATAGAAGATTATTATGACCTAGAGAGAATAAGGCACCTGGGTGTAACCAGAGGGTCTGGCTTGCTGACTACACTCAGAGGAAAGGCAAGACGGACATGTAACCAGATTGTGACCGGTACTATCAGTACTGGAACTCTGCGATGGCTGCTGAAGATGAGGACGGAGCATGCATGGGAATGCCCCAAGTGCTGCGATGTCAATTCTGGACTCAACGCACTAATTCGTAACTCGCCCATCAACCTCCACAGGTGTTGGAACTTAGGAAGGTTAGAACTAGGAAGCGTCGGCATTTGGGAAGGTCAGAACTGGGGAGCGTCAGAACTAGGGACTGTCAGAACTAGGGAGCGTCGGAACTTGGGAGCGTCATAACTTGGAGCTTAAGAACTTGGGAGCGTTGGAACCTGGGATCGTCGGAACTAGGGAGCGTCGGAACTTGGATGCGGCGAAACTAGGGAGCGTCGGAACTTGGGAAGGTCTGAACTAGGGAGCGTCGGAACTTGGAAGCGAAGGCCTCATTACCTCTCCCCCCCCCCCTCCCCCCCACTTTAATTTGAAAGGGGACTAGGTTTCGTTCCGACTAATAAGTTCAACTTTTGGTAAGTCGAAATTACATTTTGTGAACACAATTTTATTCAAACAGGTTATAAAAAGTCTACCAAAAAAAACAAAAAATGCAATCTCTTTCTTCTTATGCCTTTCTAGCCCCCAATAAAGCATAAGCCCTCAACCAACTCACGCCAAGTCGTTCTATCTTTTGCTATCTCATGCAGCTCTCCCCATGTCCTCCCCATCTTTCTAACTTCATTCTCCAGCTCCCTTCTCCATTTTCTTTGTCTTCCTTTATTCCTATGCCCCTGTGGGTTCCAGTGCAAAGACATTCTAGTTATACTGTTCCAAGTTTTCTCAATGTGTGTTCTATGAACGGGAGACTATTTATCTGAAGAAGGTGGTGGTCCTATCCAACGTCAGCGTCTTTTCTTCATCTCTTGGTCCACTGGAGTCTGCTTAGTTTTCTCCCAAAGCTCTACATCGGTGATTCTATTATACCTTTTAATTATATCTATTCTGCACATGCACCAGTTAATGAATGTCTGGAGTTTATTAGTAACTGCCTTAGTTGTTTTCTATGTTTCCGCTCCATACAGAAGTACTGATTTGACATTAGAATACAAAAAGCAAGAGCAGCTTTCATAGCATTAGGGAATTTGTGGAGGTCAACAAAAATTACAAGAAATACTAAACTTAAAACTTTTAATTCTACTGCAATCTCCTTACGTTTGATGATTGCACATAATGTGAAAATTTAAGAGAAAAAAAAAAAAAAACACACAACCTGAAATTGCTATTTTTTTTGTTTGTGTGTGTGTGGGCATAAGTGCGGAAGATCGTTAGGTCGTTAGTTAAGGAAAAGATGTGTTTGTTGTTACACTTAATATTACTTTAAATACTTTGTCATAATTACTTCCCATTCAGCACTCATACACAGCTGCACACATAATATATATATATAAACATGCATACAGACACGTGTGCACGTCGATCACACACCCATTAAATCAATCACTCCACCAATAAACAAATCACCCGGATTGGAGCTCTATCGCAGCCTTGTTGTAAGCCAAATTGCAAAGGGCGGGCGCATAGAAAAAAGTCAAACTAATGAATCCAAGCTATTACATGGGCCTCAGATGATTTACCCGTGGGAAGCTTATAGTGAATCCCAGTTACCACCCATGGTAGTGTCGCCATGAGAGCCCACACAGCCATACCCACCCCAGACTGGAACAATCGGACACAATTCTTCTACAAGCACACACTCCACACTGCAGCATTAGGTCTCCATCTTCCACAAGCACACACTCCACACATGCAACAATCGGTCTCCATCTTCTACAAGCACACACTCCACCCATGCAGTAATCGGTCTCCATCTTACACAAGCACACACTCCACACATGCAGCAATCGTTCTCAATCTCAAATAAGCACACACTCCACCCATGCAGTAATCGGTCTCCATCTCACACAAGCACACACTCCACCCATGCAGTAATCGGTCTCCATCTTCTACAAGCACACACTCCACCCATGCAGCAATCGTTCTCAATCTCACACAAGCACACACTCCACCCATGCAGCAATCGTTCTCAATCTCACACAAGCACACCCTCCACACTGCAGCAATCAGTCTCCATCTTCTACAAGCACACACTCCACACATGCAGTAATCGGTCTCCATCTCACACAAGCACACACTCCACCCATGCAGTAATCGTTCTCCATCTCACACAAGCACACACTCCACACATGCAGCAATCGTTCTCCATCTCACACAAGCACACACTCCACCCATGCAGTAATCGTTCTCCATCTCACACAAGCACACACTCCACCCATGCAGTAATCGGTCTCCATCTCACACAAGCACACACTCCACCCATGCAGTAATCGGTCTCCATCTCACACAAGCACACACTCCACCCATGCAGTAATCGTTCTCCATCTCACACAAGCACACACTCCACACATGCAGCAATCGTTCTTCATCTCACACAAGCACACACTCCACACATGCAGCAATCGTTCTCAATCTCACACAAGCACACACTCCACACATGCAGTAATCGGTCTCCATCTAGCACAAGCACACACTCCACACTGCAGCAATCAGTCTCCATCTCCCACAAGCACACCCTCCACACATGCAGAAATCGTTCTCCATCTTCAACAAGCACACCATCCACACATGCAGTAATCGGACACCATCTTCTAGTCATACTATCTACAGATCTATGACAACCGCTTTTACTTCCGAGGAATTCACCTGGTACACACGTAAGTCTGGGCTGAGCTGGGAGCCAAACCCGTTTCTGAAAAACGTCTAACTTTATTCGGATTCGAACCACCAACCTTTGGTTCTGCAGGCGAGAGACTAGCAGCTGCACAACGCCGGCTCCCAGCTGCTTATGTACACAATTTAAATTTGAAAAGTCATTTAAAAGGTAATTAGCGCGTTGTAAATCTGGCGTTTAAAAAACAGGTACGTCGTTGGTGCTAGAGAGTTCGTGCATTGTGTTGAGATATGGGGAGGGGATTAGCGGCGCTGTAGTCATCACCATGTGCTCTGCGCGGGTAAGCGTAGGCTGAAATGTTTTGCCATCATCTTACACGATCACCAGAACCACAGATTAGGTCGGTGCTCTTGTCTCGCCCAATTCGTGTGGTCAAGACATCCAGGCTTTTTTTTTTTTTAATACCGCTCCAGCCCACTGCTTACTTACATAATCGCTGCTCTACTACTCTTGGGTATAAAAGTAAGCTAGAACTTCTCTATCAGCGCTTTTCTTGTTTGTCATATTCCATTTGAATCCCCACTCACTTGGGGAGTTTCGAATGGTCTTCCCAGCGAAAAAACCTGGGTTCGAGCCATCCAGACTGTGTGGAAAACTTGTGGAGGCATTTGCGCACCAGGAACCTGGTCGTCTACAAAAAACACAAACCAAATCAAAACCAACGCAGCAACCCAAACGGAGCAGACATGTCTCCGTGGTGACAGATATTCTCGGTTAGATCTGATGGTTCGTCTGAACGAATCATTCCGCTGTGGGCTCAGGCCAAGCATGACACGAGTAACATAATCTGCCTGGACCATCAAGCACGCCTCAAACTGCTCCATAACTGATAAATACAAATTGTATTTATTCAACTTCTAAGTGTGGACAGATTGAACTAAACCGTGGTAGCCACAAGACATGGGGGAGGGGGGGGGGGGAGAGAGGAGAGACGGGACAGCACGCTTGTTTATCACGTGGTGGCCATGTGTATGAATCACCCTCCAGGCAGGATTTTAAAAAAAAAAACTGACTGGAGTCAGTGGCGAGGCGTCATACATTCGCATGTAACGGGTTAGCAAGCAACGATTACACTGGAGAGGGTTGTGAGTGATATTCAATTAGCACTGTAGCAACAGTAACTGGTAGCTTTCACATGTTATGTCTGAGTGACGTAAACATGCAGTAAGCTTTCTTGTCTCTATGTTGGAGACGTACCTCGAGTAGTGTATTTGTGATAAGTAAGCAAAGTAAATACAATGTTCCAGGCCTTCAGGTGTACATGCTTAGACCTATATTTTATAGAACAATCGGCACACTTTGGGTGATGTGGTTAACATCACATCGGCCGCCTTTACCTCTAAGGACTGTACCTGGTACCCATTTTGAGCTGGGTCGACCTAGGAGCCAAGGCCATTTTTGAAAAAAAAAAAAAAGTCCGACCCTCGTCACGAGACGAACCCACGACCTTCCGATCCGTTGCAAGCGTCTAGCCCTACACCACTCATTAATAAATAGCAAACAGTAATAAAGCTAAAGTTAGTTGTCTTTCGTTTACATGACATTAAAACAACAAGCGCTGTTTTGAAAAGGGGGGGGGGGCTGTTGTGTTTTTATAACGCAAATTTATGTCCAGTAGTTTGCCACTGCTTTCTGAGACGTGAGCTTCTCGATGCCAATGTCGAAACCAACGGAAGGCCCGCAGCTAGGATCGAACCCGGCACCCCGGCAATACGAAGCGCGTTCGCGACGCTTAAATCACAGACGCCGACAAACTGCAAAAAAAAAACAGAACAGAGTGATTTGAACCCGCGACCTTTTGATCAGCAATCATGCATCAAACATTTACACCAACACCACAGCAGTTCTGGAACCAGTTATTCCCTGTGGGTTCCAGAACTGCTGAGGTGTTAGTGTAAAGGTTTGATGCACGATTGCTGATCCAAAGGTCGCGGGTTCAAATCCCCACTGAGTCGGATTTTCCCCCCTTTCTAACATGGGCTCCCAGCTCGAACTAGCCCTAAACGGGGGGTATGAGGTAAAGTTCTAGGAAGTAAAGGCGGCTTGTGTGGAGTTAACTGTATCACCCATTGGTTATATGAACAAATCCTCCTTAAATCATTCAGTCGTATCATGTCTTGGCGCACGGGTAACACTGGATTACCGAAAAGTACATTCTGATGATGTTTTAAATAATACCCTTGTTATTCTGGGAATCGCTACACCCATTTTACCCCATCATACTGACAAGATCCGGACTGGTCAATAATAAAGTTAGTGGCTAGGGCAGTGTTCTTTATATTACACATGAGGACCAAGGAAATACATGAAATATTTCGCGAACCGGCTGGTTCGGCTGATATAAAACAAAATATAGTTGAACTCCAATATTCGTGTATGCCAGTATTCGCAAAATCACTCACAGCTAAAATTGAACCGGGTATCTCCAGCGGGAGATTATCAAATAGAAGAAAAAGAAGAAAAAGACCAAAACAAAAGAAGAAGAAGAAGAAGTAGAAGAAGAAGAAGAAGAAGAAGAAGAAGAAGAAGAAGAAGAAGAAGAAGAAGAAGAAGAAGAAGAAGAAGAAGAAGAAGAAGAAGAAGAAGAAGAAGAAGAAGAAGAAGAAGAAGAAGAAGAAGAAGAAGAAGAAGAAGAAGAAAAAGAAGAAGAAGAAGAAGAGAATGAGAATAAGATGATAATGATTTAAAATTACCACGAGGAGCAGAAAGAAAAAGATAAAAAGGAGGGGGAAAAATGTGATGAAAAGAAGAAAGAAGATGAACAGAAGGAGGAAGACGATGATGAAGAGAAGGAGAAACAAGATGATAAAGATGAACAGGACGAATATGATAAAAAGGACGAGGAAGAATATGACAAAGAGGAAGAGAAGAAAATGATAAAGAGGATGAGAAAAAAGATGGTGAAAAGGAGGAGGAAGACGATAAAGAGGATAAAGAAGAAGAACAAGATGAAGAGAGAGATGAGGAAGAAGAAGAAGAAGAAGAGGGAAAATAGAAGAAAAAAAGGAGAAATAAGAGGAAGAGGAAGAAGATAAAGAGAAGGAGAAAGAGGATGAAGACTATGATGACAGTGAACAAGAAGAAGATGATGATCAAGATGAAGACGACCAACAGGAAGAAGACGATGATGACGCCAAGGAAAAAGAGATCATCAACAAGCACAACAATCTGTCGAGGCTGAGATTCTCCATCATCTGTTGTCAACTTGTCAGAAAGTTGTGTTATTTCAGATATCACCGGTCGCGCTCCATGTTTTCTTTCCAAACCTCAGTTTCAATAATTCGATAAAAGCCTCAAGTGAAGCAATTAAACCTTAAGCCTCTGTTCTGTGTAGACATTTCTGCCAGTGGCGGGCTTGACATAGGAGCAGAAGCGATTCTAAGAGAGCTAATATCCAATGGTCTTGTCCGTTGAGTTTTCTTGTTGTAGTCTGTGTTGTACTTAGTACAGTGACAGCTCGGGTAACGAAAAGAAGTCGTTCTAGAATCAAATTCGTTAGCCGAAATCTTCGTCAGCAGAAACTGGAATGGTGCGAAAATTCAGCGGCCAGGTTGTGTTGGCTTGTGCATTCCACTAAATTCGTTAACCGAATAAGCAATTCGTTAGCCGAATAAACTATTCGTTAGCTAAATAAAAATTAGTTAGCCAGGTAACCTGTTACTTCGTTCGATTAGGACTGGTCGAAACGTTCGGTTGTATTTATTGGTGTTTTCCATTCCTCCATCACAGTTTGTGTTTTACTTATAAACACAATGCTATCTCGTGAAACAGAAAAGGCACCGGGTTCACATGTAGGTCACTAACATAGTTTATGAGAATGCCATCATTTTAGTCCCTCGTGCTCTTCGTTAGTGGGGAATAAAAAAAAAAAGGGGGGGGGGTGCATTTTCTGCTTTGTGTCGTAAGCCTCGCTAGGACACGCTCAGCATACTGTGATGTGGAGTCTCAGGGTTTCAGTGACCCCCTCAATCCAGTGTCTTCTTGGCTGTTCCCTACCTGTTGTTACGCTCTCGGCATGATTATAAATTCATTTTTTTCCCGGGAGCAGGGAAATCACCGCTGCCTGTTTGAAAAGCACCGATTTCGAGGGAATAAAAAAAAAGGTTGTTGCGTATCCTCTAGAGGACGTTGCAGAACCAACCCTAACAGCCCCTGGCTGTTGTGTGGTTTCTCTAGGCAAATTTACGTCCAGTAGTTTGCCATTGCTTCCTGGACGGTCGGCTTTCTTGATACCACTGTCGAAACCAACGCAAGGCGCATTGCCCGCAGCTGGGATCGAACCTGGCATCCCGGCATTACGAAGCGAAGTGTTCGCATCGACTTAGCCACAGAGCCGACGAGGGAATAAAGGAGAATAGAAATGTTGCTCTTGTCAGTGAAGGTATTGTTTGTTTTTTTTTTTTTTTTTTTTTTAAGTAAACAGTAAACACAAGTAAACAGAAAATTAATTCTGATGGACAACAGAAAACAATGATATGCCCATGAGAAACAAGAACGGAAATGTTGAAGAATCACAATTACAAGCAGGAGAACACAGAAAGGAGAATCAGTCAGGCAGGTTGCGGATCACTGATGCAGCAGGGAGAAAAACTAAAGGAAATGTTGAACAGTGAAAGAATCAGTGACGCATCTATAAGAAAATAGAAAGGAAATGTTGAACAGTGAAAGAATCAGTGACGCATCCATAAGAAAATAGAAAGGAAATGTTGAACCGTAAAAGAATCAGTGACACAGCTATAAGAAAATAGAAAGGAAATGTTGAACAGTGAAAGAATCAGTGACGCATCTATAAGAAAATAGAAAGGAAATGTTAAACAGTGAAAGAATAAGTGACGCAGCTATAAATAAAATAGAAAGGAAATGTTGAACAGTGAAAGAATCAGTGACGCAGCTATAAATAAAATAGAAAGGAAATGTTAAACAGTGAAAAAATCAGACAAATCCATAAGAAAATAGAAAGGAAATGTTGAAAAGTTACATATTCACTGACAAATCCATAGGAAAATAGAAAGGAAATGTTGAAAAGTTACATATTCACTGACAAATCCATACGAAAATAGAAAGAAAATGTTGAACAGAGAACCACTGTCGAATACATAAGAAAACAGAAAGGAAATATTGAACAGTCAGGGAATCATTGACGAATTCATAAGAAAACAGACAGGAAATGTTGAACAGTCAGAGATTCACTGACGAATCCATAAGAAAACAGACAGGAAATATTGAACAGTCAGAGAATCACTGACGAATCCATAAGAAAACAGACAGGAAATGTTGAACAGTCAGAGAAACACTGACGAATACATAAGAAAACAGACAGGAAATGTTGAACAGTCAGAGAATCACTGACAAAAATATTTAGAAAAAAAAAAAAAAAATAGAAAAGAAATGTGCTTGAACACATAATTACATAATTACTGACGAATCCTCAAGAAAAAAAAAGAAAGGAAATGTTAAACAATTACAGAAACACTAAGGCATCCATACGGAAAGGACACGCGGCTGTACAGTTAGAGAATCACTGAAGCATCCATAAGACAACAGAAAGGAAATTTGCTCTGCAGGATGGGGAAGGCTGGGGTGGGTGGGGGGGGGGGGAGAGACAAAAAGGCAGTAGGAGAACAGAGAACGGATATGCTTTACAGTTTTGGAATAGCCGACGCTGACAGGAGAAAAGAGAAACAATCTGTTCAATAGTGTGAGAATCGCCCGCACTGTCTGAGAAAAGAGAAAGAATTATCAACAATTTGAGAATCACCGACGCCGTCATAAGAAAAGAGAACGGGAATGCTTCTCCAGTTTCAGAAGCACCGACGCCGTCAGAAGAAAAAAGAACAGAAATGCTTCTCCAGTTTCAGAATCACCGACGCAGCCAAAAGAAAAGAGAACAGAAATGCTTTTCCAGTTTCAGAATCACCGACGCAGCCAAAAGAAAAGAGAACAGAAATGCTTTTTCAGTTTCAGAATCACCGACGCAGCCAAAAGAAAAGAGAACAGAAATGCTTCTCCAGTTTCAGAATCACCGACGCAGCCAAAAGAAAAGAGAACGGAAATGCTTCTCCAGTTTCAGAATCACCGACGCAGCCAAAAGAAAGCGGAAAGTCATGTTGTTTCAACTGTTTGCCACAAGCCGCAAATGACCAGTTTTGATGCAACCAGAAGACAAGTCTGAAACAGCCTCCATAATTCAACCGCGCCGAGCTGCAACTGTCCACGGCAGAGGCTCGCGACCAGGGGTCACGTGGCGGCAGCCAACCACTCGCACACGCAGGAATGATAATCTGGTTGACAAGTCAACAACTTTGTGGATGAGCACTGTTTGCTCACCGTCGCCGCCTCGAGTCCGGCAGAGGCTCGTATAAAGTACCCACCTGTTACCTCGGCGACGCATATCTGATGTATTTTCTCGGCGGGGAATTTGGAGACAACGATTGATTGACTTGTGAACTAAGTTATCTTGATGCGAAGATCTGATCGATAAACTGTGTCTAATTCAAGCAAAGGTAGACATTTAAAAAAACATGTTGTAAATATGTTTACAGTAGGGTTGTTTTCATGGAGAGCCGACGCGGTCTAGCGGCTGGACGCCCGCCTGCCGATCGGAAGATCGTGGGTTCGGTTCCTGACCGGAGCCGGACATTTTTAAAAAATGACCTTGGCTTCCAGGTCGACCTAGCCTTACATGGGTACCAGGCTGAACCTTGGGAAGTAAAGGCGGCCGGCGTGATGTTGAATGTCTATTGGTCCATAAAATTTAGGTCTAGTCCTATAAGTCTGAAGGCGTGGGAAAAGGTCCTTTACTTTTGATTGTGTTTTCATGGTACAAGCGAGCAGCGAACAATACCGTAAAGTCCGGACACAGGCAAAGAGACATTTTTTTTCTTTGGAATGGGTTAATCCGATTTTATTTTCCCTCAATAGAGTAGGTCACTTTTCATTCACAAGTTTGTTGGGCTGGTCGACTTTCCTGAAGGTTACGGGTGTGTCCCGCTCTGTTGTTTGGTTTCTATGATGTTTTGCATTTACGTTTTCATTCCGAGATAGAGAATGCATGTGACATAGGGAGCTATGTGAGACCCAGTTTCTCCATGTTGATGGAGTTTTAAAAGCGCTGGAAAGCTAAAATATACAAGATGCAATATCAAGAGCATTGCGGAACACCCACGTAACAGTGTGCGAAGGTCATGGGGTTCAGGAACTACCAATCAGAAGTGTCTAGTGTGTATATGAGCGGGGTCTGTGGAGACTAACGTCGAACAAAAAAAAAACAAAAAAAAATTCTATTAACAAGACGTTATTCAACTAGAATATTCGATAAGGATTTCAATATAATTTTCAACATCTGCAAAGATAGGCACTCTTTGGAACATTCATGTGAACTGGATGTCATAAATCCACATGACCGTCAACTTGAACACGTTCACTCTTGATTTCTTATGTGTCCAGACTGCAGGGACACCCTTTAACCGACAGTCTTTACACAGCACTGATCTATACATTATGCAGTAAATTCACCGGGAAAAAGAAGATCAAATGGTTTGGTCATCTAGTAAGAATGCAGCCAGAATAACCACCAAAGCACGCGTTACACATGAGATTTGAAGCGATCAGGAGGTCGATTCAAGAGAGAGGATATGGACTGATGACATTACAGAGCTTCTACACCAGCACAGAATTACAATAGCTATTGTCGCTCATCAAACAATAGACCAGAAACTCCTTCGCCCAGTCACTGACATAAATTATATTGATGATGATGAATGTATACATTTGCAATCTAAAGTAAAGTGTTGTTAAAAAATATAAAAGACCTTATTTATTGCAATGACGCATCGGGGGAAAAAAACGATTGCCTTTGCTATGAAGGACATTAATTCGTGCCCACTTTTGGTAGTGTCGACCTGGGAGCCAAGGTCATTTTGAAAGAAGAGAAAAAATGGATGGAACCTTAGAACTTCGGACTGGCAAGCGAGTGTCTTGCTGCACTGCCACAACCGAGGCTTCTGGGTTCTTGTCAAACAGACAATAATGTAAAGCAGGTGGTTGCGTGTCCTTTACACGTCCTGAAAGCGGCCCATAGCAAGCACACTGTGGCCAGTAGAAAGGAATTTTCTGCCAAACATTTTCTTTTCAAAAATATTAAATGACGACACTTAGTTGTAGTGTGTGGTCCTAATGACAACAAAAGTATGACCCAGTGATACGAGCCTACCCAGTGATAGGGGCCTACCCAGTGATAGAGACCTACCCAATTTTAGAAGCCTACCCTGTTATAGGGGCCTACCCAGTGATAGAGGCCTACCCAGTCTGACACGTCAGCTTCAGAGGACGACGGAGAACCCTAACCTCAGCTTTGTTCAGCTGTTCTGTGATTTCACTACGCAATTTTACGTTCAGTAATCTGCCACTGCTGCCTGATAGTTCGACTTTCTATACCCCGCGTAGGTGGGTCGTCTGCTTTCAAACTGCCCGCAGCTGGGATCAAACCCAGAACTTCGGACCTACGACAAACGTTGGATAAGCTAGACACCAAGAATAATAATATCGTTCACAAGAGGCAGGCACACACGGTCAGTATTCGTTGGCGAGGTTTTTTTTTTTAGGCGACACTTTTCACGTTCACTAGTCTGCCTTTTTTTTTACACCCCCAGTACGGTTTAAAGCTCATTTTCGAGAGAAAAACGCACAGCGGTCTGCTGTCAAATAAAACAGAACAAGTCAAGGAACGAAGAGAAACCGGACCCTGGTATGTCGGAATTCTGAAAACTGCGTTTACAACACTAAAGCCGTAGTTCATATATAATATATTACACAGAATAACGTTTCCACAGCATTTGGAGATCAGGCTGGTGCCCCGGCAACATTTCAGTGCGGCCATTAAAACTATATTTAAAGCAGATGTAATTTTAGTATACACCGAGTAAGGTTCTCTCCGGTGCTGCAAAAGTTCGCTCAACTCTGAAGTCTTGACAGAGATTTTGTCAAGTGGACGTGGACGTCTAGTAATTTCCCCTGGTCTGTGGACAGTGAGATCGGACGCCCGTTTGTATAGTTGCGCACGTAAAAAATAAAAATCCCGGGAAAACTTTGGAGTTTAAAAAATAATTTTAAAGTATTTCAGGATCCTCGCCGGTGCTACAGAGCCTGTGCACTGTACTGGGTTTCTTCGGGTGGACGTGGACGTCTAGTAATTTCCCCTGGTCTGTGGACAGTGAGATCGGACGCCCGTTTGTATAGTTGCGCACGTAAAAAATAAAAATCCCGGGAAAACTTTGGAGTTTAAAAAATAATTTTAAAGTATTTCAGGATCCTCGCCGGTGCTACAGAGCCTGTGCACTGTACTGGGTTTCTTCGGACTCAGACTTCAGTTAGAAGAAAAACGGAGCACTTATCCCGAGTGCCATGATGTTGATCCGTTGTTCAAAATCGCATAAAACCTAAAGTCTTGAAACAGACTATTCTTAGTAGCTCTCCGACAAGGCGTTTGCAGGTTTATTTACATTAACTTTCTTTCCGAGCCCCTCTCAACATCAACAGCAATGAGTAGTAACATGCTAAATGTGACATTTGTTATGGTTTTATAACCGGTTATGTGAAGACTGCCATAATTTCATACAATGTGGTATTTATGTGCTGAAAATTCTGTATGTTATATCATATCTTTCACATTGCAACATACGTCTGTGAGATCTGGATGGACACTTACTTAATAAGCTGAACGGAGCATAAATACCTTTGAATACAAACGTTATAAACGGGTTCTAAGAATTTTATGGCTAAAGAAGAGAACAAATGCATCCATACTTCAAGAGCTGAGTATTGAAGAAAGTTGGCTTTTACAGACAATAAAACAGAAAATTGAAGTATTTTGGTCACTTGAAACGTCACGAAAGTTTAGAGAGAATAATAATGGAGAGGTGTACGCCTGGGAAGAAAGGACGAGGAAGACCAAAGAGAAGACGGGGTGCAGGATGTGGGCGGATGATCTCCAGATGGGTGTATCGGACGCAGGACATCTTGCTTGTGATCGAAAAGTTGTTCAGAGGGTTGTTAAGAAGCAAGCTTCTGCAAAGGATATGCTACTGACTTATTGATATTTTAATATTATGACTTCTGACTTGTTTTACTTCGGGAAATTAGAAAACAGACAAGAGACGGGATCAGAAATTACAATATCAAGAAAACAATTTTGGAAGGAACTAGCGCTAAACTTTAATAAGATACAAAGAACATAAAATTGTTCGAACATGTGTCCAGACGACCACAGGATAGTGCCCCACACAGAGCCCTGTCAATAAAACATAACATATGTTGAGAAAGGAGGTAAAAGGAATGCTCCGTGCAGAGTGGCAAGCATCACTTTAGAAGTCCCGGGTAGCTAGCCTCCTTTGGATATTTTCTCCAGGTCATGCCGGTATGATTGGAAATGAGCTTACAGACAGACTAGCCGGTTCTACACCACGTGGTGATGAATTGATGTATGACAAGCTAGATGTGAGGGCACTTTGGTAGCGAGTGAACAGCGCAGATGAATAATTATCCAAAAAAAAAAAAAAAAAGATATAAAACCGAATGAAAAGTACATTAGCAAGCTTCACAATATTACACATAAAACAAGTGAACGTTGCGGCTATGGAGCCTTCATCATCACATAAAAGAGGCACAATTAGATCATTACGGTCTGAGGAGAAAGGCGCTGCGAGGATTTACCAGGGGATCTGGCCGACTCAGGGAAAAGGCGCGACCGATATAAAATCAGACAATTACTGGCATCATCGGAACTGGAACTCTTCGCTTGCTGCTGAAGATGGGAACGGAGCGCTTATGGAGGTGTCTCGAGTGCTGTGATGTCGATTCTTAAATCAACATAACAAAGGCAGTTACAGGTCTCCCAAACAGTCGACTGATAAGAGGGAATATTTGAGCTATAAATATCAGTACCTACGCAACACTTTCAAAAATAACCTGGGTTCCCAGCCTTAAGTGGGTACCAGGTGCAGTCCTGTGAATTATATGCGGCCGGTGTGTTGCTGACCACACCATCCACCAAGTGCCGTTTGGTCTATAAAATATAAGTCGAGCCCTATATACCCAATATGCCCGAAAGGCGTTTTACTTTACTTACGTAGCACATACAAAGCCTCGCACCTGGAGCCTCTTCAATACTTGACTCTGAAAGAGATGTCGGGACTAGACAAGAAGAGATGTCGGGACTAGACAAGAAGAGATGTCGGGACTAGACAAGAAGAGATGTCGGGACTAGACAAGAGGAGATGTCGGGACTAGACAAGAGGAGACGTCGGGACTAGACAAGAAGAGATGTTGGGACTAGACAAGAAAAGATGTTGGGACTAGACAAGAAGAGATGTTGGGACTAGACAAGAGGAGATGTTGGGACTAGACAAGAAGAGATGTTGGGACTAGACAAGAAAAGATGTTGGGACTAGACAAGAAGAGATGTTGGGACTAGACAAGAGGAGATGTTGGGACTAGACAAGAAGAGATGTTGGGACTAGACAAGAAGAGATGTTGGGACTAGACAAGAAGAGATGTTGGGACTAGACAAGAGGAGATGTTGGGACTAGACAAGAAGAGATGTCGGGACTAGACAAGAAGAGATATTGGGACTAGACAAGAAGAGATGTTGGGACTAGACAAGAAGAGATGTCGGGACTAGACAAGAGGAGATGTTGGGACTAGACAAGAAGAGATGTTGGGACTAGACAAGAGGAGATGTTGGGACTAGACAAGAAGAGATGTCGGGACTAGACAAAAAGAGATGTTGGGACTAGACAAGAAGAGATGTTGGGACTAGACAAGAAGAGATGTCGGGACTAGACAAGAGGAGATGTCGGGACTAGACAAGAAGAGATGTCGGGACTAGACAAGAAGAGATGTCGGGACTAGACAAGAAGAGATGTCCTTCGTGTTTTACTGTCAGTTTGTCACACTGCTGTTTGTTGCTTTTGATGAGATACTTTCAGACACAGACTTTGTCTTAATGCTGTCTTTCCTGTTATAGTTTTAGACGATATGTTGTTTTTCAGAGTATATTCTACCGTTTTAGACTATACGTTGTAGTTTCAGACCGTATGTCTTCTATATGTTATAGTTTCAGACTTCATTTTTTGCAGACAATTTGTTATTATTTTTACACTAATTTTCATTCTTTTAGAGTACATGCTATTGTTTCCTTCTATATTTTATTGTCTCAGACTGTTTGTTATATTCCACACTGTATGTTACTGTTTCAGTCTGTACATCTTATTTCAGATTACATGTTATTATTTGAGACTATATGTTACTGTTTTAGACTATGTCTTAGTCCAGGCCGTATGTTCTTGTTTCAGACTGTGTGCCATATTTAAGACTATATGTGACTGATTCATACCGACTTTTGTTTTTACTCACTGAACTATGCCATGGTATACTTTCAGACATTGGCTGCTTACTCCACGACTGCCCAGGAACTTATAACGTGAGAAAGCGAATCACTCCTTGTCGATGTTCGTCAGCTTCGAACACAGAAGCTCATATTGATAGTGATATCATCTCTGAACAGGTGCCTGAAATCGCCAGAGCTGACAGACAGGATCAAGTGAAATAAGGATTCTCCAGCATCTAGACAAGAGTTCCCGGAATACTTGACACACTTCTGACGACAGCCCTAAACCTCTGAATCTGCAGAGTTATCCTCGAACGGACACTGATCGTAAAGTTGACCTCTGACCCTGCGAGTGTTAGACTCTTGACCGGACACTGGTCGTACAGCTGCTAATACCAGAAGCTAGTCACAAGACCCCTTCCTCCTACTGGAACCCCGACTGTGATGAATCTGTCCAGGAGAGTGGTGCTACATCTACTAGTGCAGCATTTAGCCGCAGGTGTGTTGTCATCTTCGTTTACCCCCCCCCCCCCCCCCCCCACTTCTATTATGGGAGTCGCCGTGGCGTTGGCTGCCATACACCCGCGAATCTGCGGATCGGAAGTTCGTGGGTTCGCGTCTTAAGGAAGCCGGACTTTTGTTGTTTTTTCTACAACAACAACAACAACGAAAGTCCTTGACTCCCATGTCGACCCAGCAATGTGTCAGAATTAGGTGCAGTCCTGGGAAGTAACGGCGGCCGGCGTGATGCTGACCACACGATCCACAAAGTGCCGATTGGTCTATACAAAATATAGGTCTAGCCCTATATTCCCAACACGCCTTAATGCGTGGAAAAGGGACCTTTACTTGTACTACTTGTACTGCATGCCGTGTGGTGTTGGCAGTCACAACTATTCAGTAAAGATTAAAGCTCCGGTACGCACCACACAGCGTCTAAAGAGATACCGGTATACACCACACAGCGTCTAAAGAGATACCGGTATACACCACACAGCGTCTAAAGAGATACCGGTATACACCACACAGCGTCTAAAGAGATACCGGTATACACCACACAGCGTCTAAAGAGATACCGGTATACACCACACAGCGTCTAAAGAGATACCGGTACTCACAACACAGTATCCAAAAAAAAAAATACCGGTACTCACCACACAGTGTCTAAAGAAATACCGGTATGCACCACGTAGTGTCTACTACAGTAGCGGGGGGGGGGGGGGGGGGGGGGGGGATTTGCAAATACAAGATGCCGGTACTTCTCAACATTGCGTTAAAGTAGGCTGCGTATCCTTTACAGGACGTTGCAGAACCAACCCCAGCATTGTTATTTTTGCTGTTGTGGTTTTTATAGACAAATGTTACGTTCAGTAGTTCGTCACTGCTTTCTAAAGGGTGAGCTCTCGGAAACCAACGCCACATAAATCGTCCGCAGCTGGGATCTAACCCGGCACCCCGGCATTACGAAGCGCGTTCGAAACGCCTTAACAACAAGCAACACTACTGCGTTCTGCCTGAAAAAGAGAGCCCTGTATCTGCTGACATCTTGTTGTCTCGTGAACTTTCAATCACTTCTCAGACAGGTGATCTTCCATTCCATGGTGTCAAACTGCACAGCATCTTCTCTCATAGTCTGCCTTGGCCTCTTTTCTCCTCCATCTTTCCGTTTACCCCGTAGCACCCTTTTCTCTTGATATGACCAAGGAATACAAGTTACTCCTGATAATGATAAACAGCCGGTTGTGTGGGTTGAATAAACAGACAGACGGTAGACAGACAGACAGACAGACAGACAGACAGACAGACAGACAGATAGATAGATGGATAAATGGATAGATGGACAGACAGACAGACAGACAGACAGACAGACAGACAGACAGACAGACAGACAGACAGACAGACAGACAGACAGACAGACAGACAGACAGACAGACAGACAGACAGACAGATGGATAAATGGATAGACAGACAGACAGACAGACAGACAGACAGACAGACAGACAGGCAGGCAGGCAGGCAGGCAGGCAGGCAGGCAGGCAGGCAGGCAGGCAGGCAGGCAGGCAGGCAGGCAGGCAGGCAGGCAGGCAGGCAGGCAGGCAGACAGACAGACAGACAGACAGACAGACAGACAGACAGACAGACAGACAGACAGACAGACAGACAGACAGACAGACAGACAGACAGACAGACAGACAGACAGACAGACAGACAGACAGACAGACAGACAGACAGACAGACAGACAGACAGACAGACAGACAGACAGACAGACAGACAGACAGACAGACAGATAGATAGATAGATAGATAGATAGATAGATAGATAGATAGATAGATAGATAGATAGATAGATAGATAGATAGATAGATAGATAGATAGATAGATAGATAGATAGATAGATAGATAGATAGATAGATAGATAGATAGATAGACCGACAGACATATAAAGATGCAATGAACATATATTACTCTAAATATTTCAGGATTAGTGATCCGAAGGAAAACCGAAGACTTCCCGCTGACAGGCTGCCAAACCACGCCCTTGGACTTGCTGTTCATCGCCGACACGGGCACACTGAATCCAGAAACCGTCGGCACTGACCACTACCGCAAACAGATGCGGTTCTTCTCCATGATCCTGGATGTCTTTATGCCGGCCTCAGAGACTAACCTCTCCAGGGTCAAAGTGGCCCTTCTGGCTTCCAGTGCCACGGGAAGATCCCCCAGTGTTAAACACAAAATCAGTCAGAGGTTCGACTTCAATAGGTTTTCCAGCAAAGAGAGCGTCATGAGAGCCTTGGAAACGGACGTTGTTGATCCCGTATCGATCTCCTTCCCGACCTCTTCAGCGCTATATGGAATGCAGGACTTCTTCAACGACTCCACATTCGGCGCCCGGCCCGACTCCCAGCACATCATTGTTATGATTGTCAACGGGGCGGTTCCTCTGCAAATTAACAACAGCGATGACCTGAGGGCTTTCAACTTAACGGACGTCAAGCTACTGGTAGTTCTTGTGGGATCAGAATCCAACGTGATTTTCTCTATCTTCCCCAGTAACAACCTGGTCCAGGTGACCTCTTTTGATGATCTCATGCAGAACCAGATGATTCCTATCATGCTCTGCCTGGAATGCCACAGAGAATGGTTCCGGTTTAAAGGCAGCAGTGAAGCCGACGCTATCTCCAACATTTCATGTTACCGACTTTTGTACAGTGTCGAGGTTACAAACTGGGTGCAGGCGGGGGAGAGCTGTGTGGGTGTTGAGTCCGAGCTCGTGTCAATAGAGACACAAGAGGAGCTGGGTTTTCTCAGGAGAGTCGTACCCTCGAGGATCCAGGAGATTCTGAACCTAACAGGAGATTCCAACACCTCGGTGGATGTCTTTATTGGTCTCAGGCGTGACCCCAGCAGTTATTCCGCCAGGTTTCGCTGGGTCAATGACCTGCCACTGACCTACACGGCTTGGGATGGGGGAGAACCTCTCGGGGGTCACATTCAAGGATGTGTGGTGTGGAACTTTAACCTGACGATCTACGATGGCGGGACTAATGAGGACAGTTTGTCGCGGGCATTTAACTCAGCGCAGAACCGAACTCAGTACCAAAGTGAGGGTGACGCCTGGTCTAGTGTTGGGTGTGGACACAAGACGGCCAAGTTCTATCTGTGCGAGTCTAAACAAGCACCAGCCTTTCGCAATGGACGCATGCCTAGAATCCGAAGACCCAGTGAAATGAAAGTCCGGGCGGCTATCGCCCGAGGTGAACTAGGTTTTAAAATAGAGGACACATGGATGTACGGTTCTGTTAAATCCCTGGTGGCTGTCTCCAGTCAGATCGTCACGAGTAACAAACCCTCCAGGTTTACGGTATTCGTCGACCACGAGTACGACAACCTGATGTCCTCCAGCAACATCCTTATGTTCTCGTGCCAAGATACGGCACTCACGCAGATCCCGTACGCACTGGTATGCGATCACATCCAGCACTGCCAGAACAAACGAGACGAATCCATCTGCAATTACCGAAAGTGCGACGCCATGGCAGAGTTTACTTGTAACACGGGCCAGTGTGTGCCTCAAGAAGCCAGGTGCGACCTGTTCCCGGACTGCGCGGATAAAAGCGACGAAGACAAGTGTATGAAATGTCGAAATGGTTTGTGTCACGATGGACGCTGCCTGCCCAAACATTGGTTTGCAGACGGTGAAGTGGACTGCAACGCGTGCACTTCAAGGGGGTACGTCAGAGCCGAAATGGAATCTGTTTCCGATGACAATATAGCCGAATGCGCGTTCACGTGTAACAGAACCCAGTGCACTTACACGTCAATGCTAGGCGACGGGGTTGTTGACTGCTCGGGTCCTGAGGGACCTTTAGATGAAACTATTGGTGCGCTAGAGTCCACGACATGCTACGAAAAAGAGGATAACATCTCGCACATCTACAACAACTGGGCACCTCGTTGTGTGTACATCAAGGACAGGTATGATGGGCTTCTTGGGTGCCGAGACCTCAAGCACCTGCAACACTGTGAAGACTTTATCTGCTCCGAGGGCTACGTTAAGTGTCCGGGGTCATACTGCATCCCTATTCACTATGTCACTAATGGGATATACGACTGTGCCAAGGGTGAGGATGAAACAATTCCGCTCGACTGCTCCGGAAGCTTCAAATGTATTCAGTCAACAATCTGTGTTCATCCGGACAACGTTTGTGACAACCACCCGCACTGTCCCCACGGAGATGATGAACTCAACTGCAAGGTGTCATGCATGCCTGGGTTTTCGTGTTTGGGAGGCACTGTCACAGTGTCCCACAACTTTCCACCATCCATGATCACGGATATGTCCTTCATCGACCCTAGAACTCGCTACCTTGACCTGTCTGGCGTCAACATATCCACCGTGTTTCCCGAATTCCCCAAAGGACGCTTCTACAACCTTCTGGAAATGTACCTCTCTGGCTGCGTCATCACACACGTGGACAGTGTCATGTACTCCCAGAATGACCTGTGGTCAGTTATCACCATGGACCTGAGTTACAACCAGATAGAAAGCATCTCCATGACCAGTATCTTCAGATACATGATAAGTCTCAAGTTCCTCAACCTCAGCCACAACGAGGCACTAACGTTCCTCCACCATGACACTTTCAACACCTACGGCACGACCTCGGCCCTCACCGACCTCGACCTCTCGTTCACCAGCATCTCCATGCTACACCCAGTTCTGCTAGTTCCGCTGGTCAACCTGGAACGGTTAAGCCTGAGGGGAACAAAGATCGCAGACATGCGACCCAACATGTTCCCAATAGATTTCTCCCTCCACGAGTTAGACCTCCGAGAAATTAAAGTGGAGCTGTTTTCTGCCAACACGTTCAAATTTATCGTGGTCAAGTCAAACATCTATACAGACACATTCAAGTTATGCTGTCCCCAGTTACACAACGTCAACACGCCGAATTACGTTTGTAGCGCCCCCGCAGACCCATTCTCCTCGTGCTCCGACCTGATGAGCGAACCCATTTTACGGGTACTCCTCTGGTTGTTTGGCTGCTCGGCCGTTATCTGCAACGTGATGGTCATCGCGTACCGCTTTGTATTCGACAGAAACATTCTGAAGATGGCCTATGGTCATTTCGTGATGCACCTCAGCATATCGGACTTGTTCATGGGCGTGTACCTTCTCATTGTCGCGGTGGCAGACTCCTACTTCAGAGGCACTTATGTGTGGAATGAAATGGAATGGCGGAACAGTCTAGGTTGTCGTGTGGCCGGATTCTTATCTACAATGTCCAGAGAAGTGTCCACTTTCTTCATCTTTCTGATCACCGTCGACAGGTTCCTGGTCATCAAGTTCCCCTTTGGGCAGCTGAAAATGCGGAAACCTCTAATAGTTGGCTGCTGCGCCACGGCCTGGGTGGTTGGGTTCGGCTTAGCAATGATCCCCCTATTGCCTCCGTTCGAATACTGGACGACATACACGTCCAACGGCATGTGCTTGGGCTTACCCCTCATCAACAGACGCCAGCCCGGCTGGGAGTTCCCCACAGTTGTATTCGTTTTCGTCAACTTCGTACTCTTCATCATGATCGCTATTGGTCAGTTTATCATATACAGGACAATGGCCGGAATGAGGGTAGCCCAAGGGGCGCTAACCAACATCAGCAGTAGAAGGGCTCAAGACTTTACAGTGGCCAAACATTTATCCTTCATAGCTGTGACCGACTTCATGTGCTGGTTCCCCATCGGGGTCATGGGACTCATGTCCCTGGATGGTCACCAACTCGGGGTGGAAGTCTACGCCTGGTCAACGGTACTGATTCTCCCCATCAACGCTGCCCTCAACCCGCTCATCTACACCATCCCTGCCCTGTCTCAAAAGTGGACAGATTGCATGACAAAGAGGCACAGAGACGACTCCTCACGGAACGGCACCAGAACCAACGACTGACCGTCCAACTCCTTGTCTAGAATCCTCTCCAGCTTGTAGGTTAGTGACAATTAGGAAACTAGCACAATATCCAGTGATGCCCCCGATGTGTGGTTCTAATGAAGAATGCTTCAAATGACAGCCACAATTAGCAAATCTAAACGTCTTGAAAGAGGAAAAGGCAAAACATCTATCACCATAAGAACCAGCGTCATTATCACCCACTAGCCAACCATGCGGACTTAAAGCCTCCGACTAACAACCCCCCCCCCCCCCCCCCCGCCCGTCCTACACCGCCCCAAACAATAGTACATAAGGCAGGTAGTAATGGTATGAGACCAGTAACACTGATACTTGCGACAGCTAGAAATATCTGTGCACAGAGAGACAGAAGAAGGATCAACATCATGGCAAAGGGTAGTAACATATAAGTTATCCGTTCTACTTCTAACTCAAGCCTGAGTCCGAAGAATCTCAACCAGCACAGTTCTACCGGCGAGGAAGACAAACGATGTTTCCGGACAGCCTTTTAGTATGGCATGGAAGCGGTAGTAGAACACCAACTGGCACACGCTCCTGGTCGCAGCCAGACGTAAGAACCAAGTTCGCGTATGCCATTAGGCAAGCCGATCGATGAAAGATGACGCAATATGCACGCAGAGCACCGGAGAGGAAAGATGTAAACACGGTAATAAAACAGACGGAACCGGACAACCTAAGAGTACACAGCCAAGACGGAAGACACCGTGTACTAGAGATCCAGCCAACCTTCACTGTGAAGACGGCATCTGACTGATTCAGTGGTTTCATAGACACATAAATGACGGTAGACAATGGGAGGTACATCATTGCTACCGACCCTCACAGATGAATCAAAACAAAAACTGAACGTTCAAATCGAAGTGACCTACATTTAAACTCCGTGCGTCACCTGGTGTTGCTCAAAAGGCACCTAATTTTTATTGAACCCGACTTGTAATGGTTCCGTAGGTGAGACTCTACATTCCACATTTAGTAAAATACATTGTTCGTATTCTTCTCTAATGTCTTCAGTAGTTCGTATTCCATTTAGGTGTTTTTAACAGATCGTTCCATACCAGTATGTTCTCAACCTTCGTAAAACCGCAACACTTTAATACAGTTTCCTCATGTTGTGGCGACCTATAAACAATTATTTTCCTTCATAACTTCAATGAATATGTGTTATCCGATGGTCTCATGCGACCCCTGTGACAGGGTCGTTCGACCTCCGCCCATGTATGTATGTATGTATGTATGCATGGAAATGTAGCCTATCTTTGTATGTACACATGTGGATGTATGTATGTGTGGATATGTACGTAGGTGTGTCTATGTACGTAGGTGTGTCTATGTAAGTAGGTGTGTGTTTTATGTATGTATGTATGTATGTATGTATGTATGTATGTATGTATGTATGTATGTATGTATGTATGTATGTATGTATGTATGTATGTATGTATGTATGTATGTATGTATGTATGTATGTATGTATGTATGTATGTATGTATGTATGTATGTATGTATGTATGTATGTATGTATGTATGTATGTATGTATGTATGTATGTATGTATGTATGTATGTATGTATGTATGTATGTATGTATGTATGTATGTATGTATATGTATGTATGTATGTATGTATGTATGTATGTATGTATGTATGTATGTATGTATGTATGTATGTATGTATGTATGTATGTATGTATGTATGTATGTATGTATGTATGTATGTATGTATGTATGTATGTATGTATGTATGTATGTATGTATGTATGTATGTATGTATGTATGTATGTATGTATGTATGTATGTATGTATGTATGTATGTATGTATGTATGTATGTATGTATGTATGTATGTATGTATGTATGTATGTATGTATGTATGTATGTATGTATGTATGTATGTATGTATGTATGTATGTATGTATGTATGTATGTATGTATGTATGTGTGTATGTGTGTATGTATGTGTGTGTGTGTATGTATGTGTATGTATGTAAGTTGTACCCCAGCAGGACATCACACAAGCGATAAACACAAAGTGCCACTATGCGGATGAGGATCATCGGTGGAGAGGTCCCAGAAAACCCGTTCAGCCGTCTAGCCATATTTCAGGCCCGGCAATATTTATGGGTGGGGCTTCAAAATAGCTAAAAAAAAAAAAAAAATTTTTGCATCCCACATGAGAATGACGAGACATTTAATTCTAAAGGTCTGGTATTTGTCCATCGCAATGAGCGATTAACACCCGGTAACACAAAATGTCACTAATCGGATGAGAAAGAAAAAAGAAAGAAAGAAAGAAAGAAATAAAACCTGACAGCGACGCCAGTAACGGATTTCCAACATGCCTAGAATAATCAAAATAAGAAATAACCACCATTCGAAAATAAAAGCTGGTGTAATTCTCGTAAGAGACTTCGTCAACAGACAACAAGTAAGCAATACACACCAGTTACACAGACATCAAAATGCCTTCACTTACTAACAGACACCGCTGTTTCACAGAAACCAGTTTTACAACATCTACTAACGGACAACAGACACAGCTGCACGGACAATACCACTACACCTATCAACGGACAACAATGTAATATACAACATAACCAGTGAAAACTAGAGAAACACGCGAAAACACGATAGCCCCACGTCAAAATGATGGAGGACAGAATCCTTATGGAGAAACTAAGGTGCTTGGACACACAGCCAAAGAGATATTCTGGTCTAAATGGTTGTTCTTGTGTGGGTTTTGGGTTCAGGACCCCGTTATGAAGAGGGGAGGGGGGAGAGGAAACAACAAAAGACAAACTGCGTCCTAACCCTTTCAGTAACCGTCCGCCTCAAGTGCTGGGGTCCCGGGTTCAGGACCGATTAAGGCTAGAATTTCGCACAACGTGCACTTCTAGTAATTTCCCCTGGTCTCTGGGTAGCAAGATCGGACGCCTGTGTGTATTGTTAAGCACGTTTAAATAAAATTCCCTGGCAGTTGGAAATCGAAAAGTGTAGCCTAACGGCGCTGCGCTGCCCGGGCAAAATTTAGAGTTGAAAATCTATCCGAAGTAATTTCAGGACCCCCGCTGGTGCTACGGAGTTAGTGCACATCAGCTGAGACTTCGGACTAAGGAGTGAGTTATAAAAAAAACGGAGCACTAGTGGGTTACTACCCTTGTGCCATGATGTTGACCCGTTGTTTAAAGGACCTAAACCTAATCTTTCAGTGCCGATCATTTATCAAGTAGTCCTTGCCTTCTATAGGGCAGATTCTCTCTATGGCAGATGACAGAGCAGAGAAAACTGAGTGCACAATGACACAAAAGAGCTGAATGGTTGGAAGACCACGAGGCAGACCAAGAAGACGATGGAGAGGTAATACCAATGCAGACCTACACAAACTTATAGTCAACAACTGGAAAGAGAAGGCCATTCACATACATGGATGGAAGCGGGTGATATCTGCTGCACTGAAACTCATGTGCTTGGAATGCCAAAGAAGAAGAAGATGAAGAAGGAGAAGCATAAGGAGAAGCATAAGCAGAAGAAGAAGAAGAAGAAGAAGAAGAAGAAGAAGAAGAAGAAGAAGAAGAAGAAGAAGAAGAAGAAGAAGAAGAAGAAGAAGAAGAAGAAGAAGAAGAAGAAGAAGAGGAAGAAGAAAAAGAAGAAGAAAAAGAAGAAGAAGAAGAAGCAGAAGCAGCAGGAGGAGGAAGAGGAGGAGAAGGAGAAGAAAAAGAAGAAGAAGAAGGAGGAGGAGGAGGAGGAGGAGAAAAAGAAGAAGAAGAAGAAGAAGAAGAAGAAGAAGAAGAAGAAGAAGAAGAAGAAGAAGAAGAAGAAGAAGAAGAAGAAGAAGAAGAAGAAGAAGAAGAAGAAGAAGAAGACGAAGAAGAAGAAGAAGAAGAAGAAGAAGAAGAAGAAGAAGAAGAAGAAGAAGAAGAAGAAGAAGAAGAAGAAGAAGAAGAAGAAGAAGAAGAAGAAGAAGAAGAAGAAGAAGAAGAAGGAGGAGAAGAAGGGGTGGACGTGGAAGAAGACTCTCCCTCAGACAGGTTTTATGGTAACTAAAAACTTCCAGGTCAAAAAATCTTACAACAACCGTTCTTGGAGAGAGAGGGAGTCAACAATGGGAACTGTGTGGGTTAGTCCCTTGCAGTGGTTTTCAGCCTATGGGTCGCGACCCTTTTGGGGGTCGATCGAGCCATCCACAGGGGTCGCATAAGACCATCGGAAAATACATAGTTACTGAAGTTTTAAAATACCAAAGAAAATAATGTTATGGTTGGGAGTCTCCACAACACGAGGAACTGTTTTAAAGTGTGGCGGCATTAGGAAGGTTGAGAACCATCTGGTCTACTGTAACAACTGGATGTGGCATGAGGGGTTACGGAAGAAAAGTCATGTAAGTAGAACCCAGCAGACGCATGGTGAGTTACTGAGTACCGAAAGAGTTAATAAGCATGTTGTAAAAAGCGACAATTTGATGATCTGCTGGAATGAGCATAATCTTCAGACAATTACATGATACACACGCGCGGTGTTGGACCCCCCCCCCCCCCCCACCCCCTCCCCCCCCCCCAAAGACAAGAAAGAATAGACTCACTGCCCTCTCCCTCACAAACATATAGTCAAAGTCGACTAATCAGGGATGCTTCCATCAAAGTCGGAGTGAATCTGCACGAGTGGCAAGGAACCAACAGTCTGCTGCATACAAACAAGCCAGATCTAGATCTGTTAACTGGATGTGCACGCAAAACTCAAGTTTGAGAATGAGAGCACAGTCCATAAGTGGATGAACAACCAGAACTTTCCGCCAGAGTTTACAGCCGGTAAACGCCAACAATGAAGAAGGAACCAAACACACCAAGACATACAAAGCCAACATTAGCACCAACAATTCAGTGTTAAATTAGGCGCAAACAAACCAAGACCATAATTATAATGAAGGCTGTTACAGCAGATTAAACATGCTCATCTTTGTTTTTTGGACAACTGGCATTGGAGTTAATGGGTATCTGATGAAAGTAATCTGTACCCGTCAAATCATCCGGGTTTTTCCCTGACACAGGACACGACAAGAGCAGTTAGCACCACTAGAAGCAAAGATGGTCGGATATCTGCACTGGTTGATTGCTTGTTTGGATACCTGCTGAAAAAAGCTTCGATTTAAACTGCATGGACTTCAAAGGTGTGTTGTGCCAAAAGTTGTGGTTTACTGTCCACAGCTCAATTCCAATTATAATTCGTGAGAAACAAAAATTCCAAACGTTTCTCTTTCAGCCACCCGAAGGTATGCTATATTGAGGATGGTTTCTTGGCTATCTTTTCAGGGTTCCGATTCTTTGCGGTGTGTAGTCAAATCTGTTATTCATTTTATTTGTCTCACACGTCCGGTGTTGTTTTTTAGAGTCCTTGGTTGGTATGGTTTTCTTGTTCCTTATCCCTGTGGGTTTTTGCTGTTTCTTTGCTGGGGTTTGGCTTGTCGAGTGTACTAGTTGCTGTGCTGGGGCTTAGCTTGCCGCGTGTACTGGTCGCTGTGCTGGGGCTTAGCTTGCCGCGTGTACTGGTCGCTGTGCTGGGGCTTGGCTTGTCGCGTGTACTGGTCGCTGTGCTGGGGCTTCGCTTGTCGCGTGTACTGGTCGCTGTGCTGGGGCTTGGCTTGTCGCGTGTAATGGTCGCTGTGCTTGGGCTTGGCTTGTCGCGTGTAATGGTCGCTGTGCTGGGGCTTGGCTTGCCGCGTGTACTGGTCGCTGTGCTGGGATTTGGCTTGTCGCGTGTACTGGTCGCTGTGCTGGGGTTTGGCTTGTCGCGTGTACTGGTCGCTGTGCTGGGGTTTGGCTTGTCGCGTGTACTGGTCGCTGTGCTGGGGTTTGGCTTGTCGCGTGTACTGGTCGCTGTGCTGGGGTTTGGCTTGTCGCGTGTACTGGTCGCTGTGCTGGGGTTTGGCTTGTCGCGTGTACTGGTCGCTGTGCTGGGACTTAAGCTCCAGGTGTTGGTTTCTGCTCCACGGTTTCAAGTACACAAACATTTCAAAGCTTCGCCAATTCCGGTGTTCCTTTTCGGGACAGTTTGTGTCCATAGCTGTATGGTGTGATGGTTGTGTCCCGTCTGAACATGTCTGGGGTTCTTTCTGCTTGTCCAGTTGTGCCACTCCGATTTTGTTTTGCGTGTCTTATCAATTGACTGTGCCGCCTCCTGTGTCTTAAGTATGCCTGTAATGATAAATGAGCTGTTCTCCTTCCATCTTATGTGACGATAGTATTCCTGAGAGTGTCTTTACTCTGTCCGTTTTGGTTGCCTGTCGCCTCTGGTTGTGAGCTGGCAATTCGCCTGCTTTAAAAAACGTGTGACGCTAGAGAAGCGCTGCCTGAGAAAGAAGCAAACAATTTCAAGGGCCGATCAAGTAAGTAAAATGAACCTTGTCGACGCCTCTAAGTTTTTTTTTTTTTTTTTTTAAAGTTTAGAACTTCAAGTTACATTTTCTGTGATGTCAGTGAAATAATGCAGCCTAGAACATGATCATCTGGCTCTTTCTCTTCTTATCATTTCCCAACTCGAAGTGTTTGCATCGCTTGATCGGAAGCTGTTTTCTGTATTTGCATTCTGTGCATTCCATTCGCAGCACAGTCTTTCTTGTGGTCTTGGTCTTCTTTCTTAACACAGGCTTAGACTGACCACCATAACCGCTCTGTTTCCGGTCGTTACGTCTTTTACCTTGTGCGCCCAGTGAGACTTTCCCTACTTTGTAGTGTGTCACTTTGTAGACTGTGTTTTTTGCATTGTTTGCCCTTGTAAAATGTGCAGAACGTTCACCATGGTTAGATTCACATATTTTCTACGTCTTTAAGTGTCATGGGCATACAGGGCTAGATGTATATTTCACAGAACCAATCGGCACCCGGTGGGTGATGTGGTTAATATCGCATCGGCCGCCTTTACTAAACAGGGCTTGACCTGGCACCCGTTTAAGGATGGGTCGACCTAGGAGCCAAGCTCATTCCTAGAAGCGGGAGAGCTTTAATCATACAGGCGGTGATGGGAGCGACGTTCTGTAAACGGCCTGCTCCCTGATGATGGTTATGGGGAGGGGAGCAGCAGGTGACAACATCTGGAGCAAAGATGGTCAGATATGTCAGCCAGCAGTTGGCTATCTTTAAAACAGTGGTCTCCAACCTGAGGATAAAATAGGGGAAAAGGGGGGGGGGGGGGGAGTTTCAAGGGGACGCCTCAAACTAATTTAAAACTAATATGAAATAATCGGGATTTTCAGCTTTAACAGTCATAAAAACAAAACAGCGCTGCCAGCTTGATGTGGACAGTGATCTGCATTGTACCTTGTCCAACATGAGACGAAAAGCAGCAGATGACTTCTCTGTAGCCAAATGATGAGAATACCCTAGGCAGATAAAAGAAAGTCACGAGGATGTCCTAAAAAAAAACTGACTACCGAAAAGAACTAATTACCAATATCAGAAGGAGACAATCTACATGCTTTCGTCATGTCACTAGAAGGAGAAACACTAGAGTATATTGTGACAGTGGGGCAGATGGAAGGGAAGACAGTCAGAGGAGGACCGAGAGAGAAATCGGACAGTTTGTCATCATGGCATGAAGGATCATTTATGTCAGATGGACATGCCTACCAAAGCCACGCGGCATGGACTTTAAGAAGAAAAATACCCACATGCCCGATGTGCCAGAGGCAAGAAAATTATCTGTACTTTCCCGGTGTGTATTTTGGGACCCCACTGAGAGTTAAAAAAAAAAAAAAAACACTGTCTGCCCAGGAAGCATGTGGACTAATCGTGGCTGAACCTCGAGGGGCAAGAGACCAAGAGTCTGTATAAGCCAGATTAATAAAGCGGTTGCACACATAAAGCTCAAGTTTTAGAACGGGACTAGGGTCCAGAAGCGGAGGCAGACGAACAACCGGAGCTTTCGCCGCAGGTCACAGCTGGTCAAGGCGAAGAGGATTCTCAACTTTAAAAAAAAATATATTATAATTACCTATATGGCCTTAGAAATAGAGTTTCTGTGACAAATAGAAAGGATACTAAAAAAAAAAAAAAAGTCCTCGATGCAAACTGAAAGCTAATTAGATAAATTGAACGGAGACAGTCAAGATTATTTCTTTCTGACCTGTTATGAAAGGAATTTTCGCCCACTGCCAGTGTCAAGACCGCATAAGAAGGGAGGAGGGTTAGGCGCTGAGCTCCTCCGCACTTTAAAATAACAACCTTGCAACAGAAACTCTCGAAAGTAGGCTATTCCAGTATTACAACGGAATGACAGAATCTACCGAAAGCCCTGTGTGACTTATAAATGCATTGTCTATGTGTGTTGTAAGATGATACAGATCTTCTTGCCCCAACGTTCCTTTTACCGTTCTCGATTGCGGCATTGTAAAGCATACTAGTTCTATTTCTCGTCTGGGCTGGCGGTAAAAAGGAAGGCGATGAGATGATAACGATGTTGATGAGGTGAAAAGGAATAAACTAGACAACTTGGTGACAACTGACAAAGCTTATGGTTAAAAGTGTGGCAGGATGATAAAATACAATGAAACATCAGGGTGTTAGTGTACCTGGATACGAGTTTTTCACGACAGGACGATACAACTGGCAAAGTTGATAGGAGAAGAGCAAAACAGTGACACTTCAGGATAAGAGTGTACCGGGATACGAGATCAAGCTAGCATTTTTGCTTCAGAGGTGAAGTCCAAGATGCGAATCTAATTACAAGAAATTATACACAACACACCGTTTCAAACGTTGCTTCAGAGTAACAGAAAGCATAAATTTCATACTGTGTGAATTTTGGTAAGATCATTGCAACATAGTGACCTGTCTGTGGATAAATCCTATGGTTTGTTTTCAAATAAGGCATTTAATAAGGCGAGATGCGGGCATGTTCGTGATTTGTACCTAAGTATGCAATGGTAGAATTTCAGGCACATTAGGACACTTTTGTTACCATTTTTTTCTTTCTTGGCTCTCAAATCGCCTGGCATTGGGACAGAAACATGGGAGGTTGTCGCACAAAACAGATCTGGATGGCGCAGTCCTAAAACACGGCACATCAGCCTGCTAGGCCGCGGAGGTTTGACTGGCAAAGAGAAGGAGGCAGGCTATAGACAGAACCGTGTGTGACAAAACCCCTCTCAACTGTTGTTTTCATCTTTTGTCCAAAACAGCTCAAGAACTTTCCAGGTTAATATTGGACTCAACAGCCATCTTCATGATCACAATCACTGATCATTCTCAAGTATGACTGTGAAGTGGTCTTCATCACCTGTGAAGGACCAACAAGAAACTCTACTTTTACAATCACTCATCGACTGATGCGACCAACGACGTCCTAGTGTTTTAGGAACCAGTTCTCTTCAACATTCAAACCGTGCAAAATGTCAGTCAAGGACCGGGGGTGGGGGGGGGGGGGGGGGGGGGGGGGTTAAAGAATGCCCAGGCTCAAACAGATCATCAAGGTATGGCAAGAATGGAGTGACCAGATCTATCGACACTCAACACTCGACGTGACTGTAACAATATTCCCAGTATTATGACGTCGGGTTATAACTGAACTCTTTCTATTTGCTTTTGACAGGATTTGTTTCTGGTTCGTCTCAGTACAAACCAGTGAATAAGCACTTCTCTACTGTTTATGATACAGCTCATTACTCACATAATATATATATATAGTGTGTGTGTGTGTGAAGTGAAACGCGAAGCTGTAAATGTACTATATACAATCAGCACTAAAAGCTTTTAGTTAAAAAACCCGTAGAGAAGATCATTGTGCAACCCTGGCTTATAATAAATCAAAAACAATTAGAGATAACAGATGAAGAACGACAATATTTCGGATAACACTGACGTCACTATGCTGTCTCGGCAGACTTCTTTGTAGACAACTAACAGAGACCACAACAAGCACAGTTAGGGGATCCATGTGTGGGTTCCAGTGCCCCATTAGGCGGGGTGGGGGGGGGGGGGGGGCAAGAACAGACCTACTAACCCCAAACAAGCGTGTCGTAAAAGTCGATTATTTAGCGGTGTTTCTTTTGAAGTCGGCGTGTGTCTGCTTGACATACGAGAAGCCAACGGTCTGCACACAAAAAAGCCGGATCTGTAAAACGCATGTGCACGCTAAACTCCAGTTCGGCAACAAGACTAAAGTCCAGAAGTGGATGAACAATCAAAACTTCCCACTGCAGTTTACAACTGGTGAACGTGATGAAAAAAAATAATGACAATCAACAACTACAATCAAGAGAGACTGCAACAACTACAATCAAGAGACACTGCAACAACTACAATCAAGAAAGACTGCAACAACTACAATCAAGAGAGACTGCAACAACTACAATCAAGAGAGACTGCAACAACTACAATCAAGAGAAGCAACCAATTACAATCAACAATCAAGAGAGACTGCAACAACTACAATCAAGAGAGACTGCAACAACTACAATCAAGAGAGACTGCAACAACTACAATCAAGAGAGACTGAAACAACTACAATCAAGAGAGTTGGCAATAACTACAATTAGGAGAGACTGCAACAATTACAATCAATAATCAAGAGAGACTGCAGAAACGACACTCAATAAAAACAAATACTGACATTCTAATTGATCTAACAACATTAAAGATTGGCTAATAAACAGCATCCTGTCTTGGGATCTGAAATACTTTGGCCATATCAAGCAACATGGCGGATGGGACACAAATAATAGAAGGCATGGTGGAAATGAGGTCCAGGGGTCGACCAACACGATGATGGGCAAAAGATTTCAGTGACTCCTTGCGTATGAAAGTGTATGAGGCGGGAGAGCTAGCCAGAGACCGAGCGCTTCCCCCCCCCCCCTCCCTCAGGCAGATGTGATGAGAGCGACGTTGTGCAAAGTACCTGCTACATGTTGATGATGCATAAATTCTTTGCCGAATCTTCAGATATCTAGCTCGATTCCCAGTCAGTTCAGACTGAGTACATAATATAACAGTTTGTATAGCTGGTAAGTAATGCACCAATGCAAACGGGAAGAAGTATGGACAGAGTTGATATCATCAACGGTGTGTTAGGACTAGGTTGGGAAAATAAAGGCGATCTCTGACGCCAAGACGACTGCACGACCGATGAGTTAAGCTTGGTGAAGCACGCCAGTAGTACAGAAGGGGCTATACCGTTTTCGAGGTAAAGACGTGAGATACTAAAACCAACTCCGCATGAGAACACCCAGTAGAGGTACCTTGGAGTGGCTGCTGCATAAGAGGACTGAGAACGCATGGGGATGCCCAACGTGCAAAGACATCGACTGGGATAAAATAATATAACATAGTTTATGCGTTCTGTGAAACGCAGACATATCAGCTGCGGGGAGAACCACTATACCAGTGAAAAATCACACACAATCAATGAACAGATACTGATGGCACCCTGTGGAAAAAAAGAAAGACGTTCCCAAACACCCCCTCCCTATTTTAATCCCCGAATCTGACGTACTAATTATTCCACGAACTTGACATACACTCCCCAGTTACTCCCTGAACCTGATATCCACTCCTCTCTTGACTCCCCGGACCTGACATTGTCCCTGAGTTAATTCCCAAAATGCGACATACCTGAAACCGACATATCTGAAAACGACATCCCCTCCCCAAGTTAATCCCCGAACCTCACATAGCCTTCATCCCCCCCCCCCCCCCCCCCCTTACTCAACAGATGCCGGAACTAGCTGATCCGGCCGGCAACCTCTTACTGGGGAAATCTCTGGCAAGTCATTAGCTAATCAACCGTGACCATGTGGTTTTTGTGAGAATCACATGCTGTTGAAACGGAGAAACCCGACATCTTGCAGGCACAGACAGACCCTCAGTGATGGATCGAGCTTTTCATAGCATCTTTGTTTGCTTATCTGCACGATTTATTCCCGCCCGTGCGTGTGTGCGTGTGTGCGAGTGTGAGCTCTCGCTTGCTATTTCTGCGCAAGGTTCATTTGTTTCCTTCTGTTTATTTCCCAATAGACACTGTCGTTGCCTTTCTTTTAGTTGCATGTGTTCTTTCCTTCCTGGCGTGAAGTCTTCTACCTCTTCTTTAGATACAGCAAAGGCCTAAACATATTAAATGTAAGGACCCTTGTTTCAGGCCTTAACCCCTACTGGCTTTCATGGCACTAGGCAATTTGTGGAGGTCAACAGAAATTACAAGAAATACTAAACTAAAAATTTGTAATTCTAATGTCAAATCAGTACTTTTGTATGGGGCGGAAACATGGAGAACAACCAAGGCAATTACTAATAAATTGCAGACATTCATTAACTGGTGCCTGCGCAGAATAGAGGGAATAAAATGGTATGATAGAATAACTAATGTAGAACTTTGGGAGAGAACTAAACAGGCTCCAGTGTATCAGGAGGTGAGGAAAAGACGCTGGCGTTGGATAGGGCACACACTGAGAAAACAGGAGAACAGCATAACTACAATGTCTTTGCATTGGAACACACAGGGGCATAGGAATAAAGGAAGGCCAAAAAACATATGTAGAAGAGAGCTGGAGAATGAGGTTAGAAAGATTGGGAGGACATGGGGAGAGCTCAATGTAATGGCGAAGGATAGAACGATTTGGCGTGAGTTGGTTGAGGGCCTATGCTCCATCGGGGGATAGAAAGGCAGAAGAAGAAGAACCCGAACTGGGCATATAGGGCTAGACCTATATTTTATAGACCAACCGTCACTCGATGAGTGATGTGGTATACATCCCTCTGGTGGCTTTTACTTCCCATGACTTTACCTGGTACTGATTTAAGGCTAGGCTGACCAGGAAGCAAAGTCATCTCTGAAGGAAGAAAAACAGCCCGGCTCCGTTTGGATTCAAACCCATGACCTTTATACACGCAGGCGAGTATAGCTACACCACGGCGAAAGCATAACATCAGAAGGTACAGGGCTCACACTTTCTATCATTAGAGAGAAGGTGGCAACAAGACCGTGCCTGAAAGACAGAGGATAAATTGGTTTGGTCATGGATGAAGAATGCAGCCAGACCGGAACTGTACATAATAGACTTTCAATAGCACAATTTAAGGGCGGAAGGCAAGATAACGACACAGAAAATGACGAATATATAAGTTGTAGCTTAAACCTGCAAATAATGATTAAAACCATCACTCAAACCACTCAAGAAGAAAGCACAAGACAAATACAGACGACACGAGAATAGGATACAGCAGCGTGTCAACAAAGGAACAAGACACGCATGGAATCCAGGAGTTGTCATTCCTAAAACAGGCTATTGAAAACATGCTTGGCAAGTCATGAAGACCAGCTTGTTAAACACGGGATTAAAACATCAATTATATTAGGTTATAAAGATATTAGCATACGCATATCCGGCTAATCACAACAGGACACGGAGACAGAACAAGGTCAATATTATCGGATAGTTTATATTACATTTCTCGGCTAATGGTTTAAGGCGAGTCTCACGGATGGTCCCACATTAACTGGATCGGTTTTGATTGTAGATGATGTTTTAAGGTGTTGTGACAGAGGAGGGTTTCTGTCAAAAGGGAAGTGTCAGCATTTGCTCAAACAGTGGAGCATTATGACTGGCTACAACAGTTACCTATATTGCCAACGTTATCATCACAATAATCATCAACACTACCACAACCATCATTATATTCACCACCACCATTGTGGCGTGGTGATTTCGTTCACAGGCATGAGGCAAAGTTAAGTCTGATGTGAGGTGTATAAGGAGATACTCCGTACCCCACTCGGGCGCCAGTCCTTCACTGTATTGGTTTTACGGAACCTCATGCAAGACTCCTGTTGCACGTCCCCGTCGTGCGCCACGGATAATGTCTCCAATGAGCATTAACAGAGTTGGCAGGGAATCTCGGAGCTGGCGGCCCCTAGAGGTGTAGTGTCCTTTCTGGCTCTCACCAGCCTGCCCCCAAACGCATGGGTGAAAAGCCTAACAAAACTCAAGGATTGCTTGCTAAATGTACCATCAAATGACAACTCTTGGTTAAAATTTGGGAGCGAATGGAAAACTGTGCTGCTGAGACTCAACCCTGACCAAGAGATTTACCCGCAGCCAAGACGAGTAACATCTCTTGTGGGTGACTTCTCACAGCGAGATCCTACCTACATACATCCTCAATCCTCAGTGTCGTCGTCACCGCGCTGAGGTACACCACGGCAGCAACTTTTCATATGCTGGCTTGGAAATAATGTCCGACAAAGTTATACCCTACGGCACACATGCAAGCTCAAAGTCCGACGATCATAATTCGTACCGATTAGGAAAAGTCCGAATGTCCGTATCCACTGGTCCAACTCACCCGAGTGTTGGGACCAAACAGGTGAAGCCACGCCTGACGCATTTTGCTTCCCCATTCTGTCGTGCTAAGGGCACAGCTGAAACAACGTTAACGGTGTCTAACGTAAGATGAAAAAAGAATGTACCTATTTGTGAGGCCACAAACGTCCTAGACCTGCGGGCTGCTTTCCGCAGATCTCCGGAGAGCGCAGCCTTGTAGCGCGGGAAGCTCAATACACGGTTGTGAGGTTAAGCAGTCATGGGCAGGACGTGACGATTCCTTGGGTGAGCCCAGAACCAGAGCATCATGTGTCGGCTCTGCATTTATGGAAGCCTCCTTGGATGGCGGGGAATGCCCATGATCTGCCCCTGCCTTCCCTTGAGGGCTGACAATTCTACATAGAGCTGCCTTAAGGACGACATTCCGGGGGCCACACCTGTTAATGATCAAAGAGGACACCACACAAATAAGCAAACATCTCGACCCACACAAAAAAATGGCCACAGTCAACCTAGAAATAGGCTTGACGTCTTCCCTCGAAGTCGGAGTACATCTGCCGGAGAGGCGGGGAACGAGAACTGCAAACAAATAAGCCAGTAAAACGGATGTACACGCAAAACTCAGGTCAAGGTAAAAGCCAAAAGTCAATTTTGGACGAACAACCGCGACTTACCGCCGGAATTCAAAGCCGGTGAACAAGAAAAAGAAAAAGAAGAAGACCACCACCATTAAGGTCACCACTACTACCACCATTATTATATTCACCACTACCACCACCCTCATTATATTCAGCATTATGGTCACCACTACCACCACCATCATTATATTCACCACAACCACCACCATCATTATTTTCACCCCTACCACCACCATCATTATATTCACCATTATGGTCACCACTACCACCACCATCATTATATTCACCATTATTGTCACCACTACCACCACTATAATTATATTCACCATCACTGTCACCACTACCACCACTACTATCATCAACATCATCATGATGTCCACGCCATAAACTAGGATGCAAGAATCTTTAATAAATTTGTTTTCAAGTTACTGCTTGATCTCATCAACAAGCTGCAACTAACACCCCCATTTAATGACAGCAATGACGTTTTACTGGTAGGCAAAAATGATTTAACAGAACATCAAGGAATCAAATGGTTTGGTCATCTGGTCAGAATGGAACAAAACCAGACACCAGGAAGAGCTTACTACACGGGAACAGCAGGTTTAAAGTCACGAGGCCGACAAAAAAAAAAAAGAGATGGGTGGAGAGAGTCATAGAGACACTACAGATACACAGTATGACATTAAGACAAGCTATGGAACTAACAATAGACAAGAAACAACATCTATCTCCTGATGGTGATGCTTTTCAGCATGAGCAGTAGGATAACAGACAAGAAACAACGTCTAACTCCTGTTTGTGATTCTTTCCAGCATGAGCTGTAGGACAACAGACAGGAAACAACGTCTACCTATTTGTGTGATGCTTTCCAGCATGAGCAGTAGGAGAACAGACAGGAAACAACGTCTAACTCCTGTTTGTGATGCTTTCCAGCATGAGCAGTAGGAGAACAGACAGGAAACAACGTCTAACTCCTGTTTGTGATGCTTTCCAGCATGAGCTGTAGGACAACAGACAGGAAATAACGTCTAACTCCTGTTTGTGATGCTTTCCAGCATATGCAGTGGAACAACAGACAGGAAACAACGTCTACCTCTTTTTGTGATGCTTTCCAGCATGAGCTGTAGGACAACAGACAGGAAATAACGTCTAACTCCTGTTTGTGATGCTTTCCAGCATATGCAGTGGAACAACAGACAGGAAACAACGTCTACCTCTTTTTGTGATGCTTTCCAGCATGAGCTGTAGGACAACAGACAGGACACAACGTCTAACTCATGTTTGTGATGTTTTCCAGCATGAGCAGTAGGATAACAGACAGGAAACAACGTATAACTCCTGTTTGTGATGCTTTCCAGCATGAGCAGTAGGACAACAGACAGGAAACAACATCTAACTCCTGTTTGTGATGCTTTCCAGCATATGCAGTGGAACAACAGACAGGAAACAACATGTAACTCCTCTCTACGACATTTTACGGAAACTAAATGCATTTGAAATAATTGTCTGAGAAAAAATCATGAACATAAAATGGGCCGAATTCAAAAAAAAAGAGTGAGGAGATTAGAGAAATGTCTGGACAACTACACGTACTGACCTCAGTAAGACAAAGAAGCTGGAGATATCTTGGGCCAACTGAGACCAAAGGAGTAAAAAATTACAAAACAAGCAACGCAACGGGAAACAAACGGTCTGAGAGAAAGAGGACGTAAAAGAGAGCTTTTGGGAAGAACATAATCACCAGATGCCCAAAAATGCTGGGTGAACTCTGTGTCAGAAAGCGATAAAGTTGCAAAGCGGTGTCGAGGAACAGAATGCAAGCCCTGCATAAAACAGGTAATGGGTCAAGTCGGGAGATGTCAACCAGCGTCATTGCACACAGTTATAAACCATAAGTGCTCTGCCACCAGTACAGACAGCTGATAAGAAACTGTCCGCCTGCGTCGCCGTCCACACATAACTCTGTAGTTACAGCGAGGTTACTCCATTTAACCCAGAGTGTCACTCAGGTACCCATTTCCGAGAGGCTGGGTGAACCCGAGGAACCACTTGGTTTCAAACACCGACCCTAGCTGCAGCGAGTCGCAGCTGGATTTGAAAGCGAGCCTCCTATCGACTGCGCTAAAGCGGCTCCTGCGAGCCCTATGTGACGACGTTCAACGACACACAAAGGATGAAGATGCTGAAACATTTCATAATTTAAACGTTAAAAGCACCAACTTAGCATAAACATTTTAAAACATGTCAACGCAGATAGCCAATATATTTTGGACATGTTATGAGAAGTAATGGGCTCCAGACTGACGGAAAAAGAGCATCAGGAAGGCAAAGAGATAAACAGCTGGTTGGCGTGGCCAGACGGATAAGGCGAGACAAGAACACTGAACTGATCTGTGATTCTGGTGATCGTGTATTATGGCAAAATATGACCACTTACGTTCACCGGCACGGCTAATGATGATGATGATGATGATGATGAGGAGGAGGAGGAGGAGGCGAAGAAGACGAAAAAAAAGAAGAAGAAGAAAAAGAAACAAAAACAAAGCTACTAAATGTTACAACTCAGTCTGCAGGGTGAAATTTCGTCCACTGCCTCAGATATCGGCTAAATGGGGCTCATTAAAACAGAGACATGAGCGCATTTACACACACACACCCACCCACATGCGCACACACACACACACACACACACACACACACACACACACACACACACGCACGCACGCACAACCACGATGAGTAACCAACGTGAATCTTCTGTCTTCTTACCACTCACCGGCTGTTAACTCCGGTGAACAGTTCTGCTAGTTATTCTGTTATGAACTGGATTATACCCACGGCACTCCAGACACATCCATAGGTGATAAGATTAATCCATTCAACATATTTATCAACGTAGTGTGGTTAATAGTGCTAGTACTATGCTGGTTGACAGGATTTCGTGTACGTCCGGTATGTTTCTCATGCTAGGCTGTGTCAATCTTTATTACCAAATATCGTATTCTTAGCACTGATGTGGACACGATACGTTTCAAAATCCTCGGAACAACCTATATCTTTATGGAAGTTCACAATGTTTGCGTGATCTATGGGCCGGTTATCTGCAATTATTGCGGAAAGTGCTAGCTAGTCCCTCAGCTCTTTCATTGCCAATCTGGTTGTTCCTCCACCTTTGGACTACAGCCTTGTTCCAGAACCTGAGTACCGCATGCACATCGGTTTTACAAATCTGACGTATCTGTATGCAGACTTTAGGTTCCTCATATTTCAGGCAGTTGCACTCTGACTTGGAATAAAGCCTCCAATTAACAGACTCTCACGACATGCTTGTTAGGCAGCTAGTGGGTCAGTTTTTAAATCCCCCACAATGAGGCCCCAAAAGCCATACCAAAACTAACGAAGACAACAGAGTCAGAAACTAGTGTCAATTAACAAATGTCAATTATCTCACATATCCGACGACGATTGATAATTTGCAACGCTCAACGTAGTCATGTCGTGACCTAATTTGTATGACATCCCATAATTTCTCGCCTCTCCTCTACGGCAGTATCAAGCAGGCGATTAGCTGACAGCTGGCATAATTACTAATCCATTTACCGTAACCACAACTGATCTGTTCTTGTGTGTGGCTTAAATAGACCCCGATCATTCAGAAAATAACCACTTTTGACAGATTCGCATTACGTCTCAGCGCTGGGACAGTATGACGAAACACGACCCAGTCCCCACACATACGCACGTCGCCCTGACCTGACCGTATATCTGTCATCATTGTTGTTGTTATTGTTGCTGTTGTTGACACCTTCCCGTCGTTCCAAACGATAGTGTTATTATCTTGTGTTATAGCTAGCAAAAGCCGGATTTAGACATGACGAGGCTCTAAGCCTCAAATGAGTTGATTCAGTAGCCAAAATATTCCAAACAAAATTTCGTCACGGACCAAAAGTCCGCGCCCCTAGCATAGAATGATTATTAATACAACACACCAGGAAATGACTCGCGTCTCTGGAAAATATTACGACATTATGAAACCTCAGAGAAGATAGGCAGGATAACTGCTTTCTTCTACAAAGACTTTTCCTGCAATATCCCCCAAAAAAAAAAAAAAATCATTATCTTTCCCTGGGAAAGACAGAGATGTGTTATGTCATCCCTCCTCTTCAACCTAGTGATTGATTGGATACTAAATAGCACAGTAGACAAGACATCGAGAGGCAAACACCTCTCATCCAACATTCTTGAGGACCTCGATTTTGCAGATAATATAGCACTCCTATCACACAAACATATTCAATAGAAAAGTAACAGACTACACAGCACAGCATAAATGGTGGGACTGAGAATAAATACAAGGAAAACTAAGATCATGACAAATAGTCCAAACCAACAACCAGTGACCATAAATAACCAAACACTTGAAAATGTAGAACATTTAACATGTCTTGGTATTGTGGTATCCCTGCTGGGAAGGACAGAGGAAGACATACAGTGATGCCCGAACATAGATAGAACTGCTTTTGGAAGGATGAGGCAAATCTGAAAATCCAACAGTTACTGCAGAGGAACGAAACTCCGACTCTACAAGTGCATCATTTTGCAGGTCTTCATTATAGAGCAGAATCCTGGAGAATGACCAAAAAGGATGCGCACAAGCCATTCACCTTCCACCAAACATGTCTACGTAAAGTAAAGATCCCTTTTCACGCCTTTAGGCGCATTGGCCATATGGAAAAAGCACCCATATTTTTCAGGCCAATCGGTAGGTAGGTAATGTGTTGAGCATTACGCCGGCCGTCTTTACTTCCCCAGGACAAAATCCTGGTATTCATTTTAGGCTAGGTCGCCTGCCATACCATGATAAAAACCCACGCAGCTAGCAGGGGGTTTCGATCGAGGTACGTAGGAATTACGAGTCGGACTCGCTACGCCCAAGTCACGGCCGCCGCTACATGTCTACGTAGAATTATCAAAATTGTCTGTCCAGATACAATCTCAAACACTAAACTACTTCAAGTCACAAACCAAGAAACCCTAGACAGTATAATAACCAAGAGAAGATAGAAATGGCTTGGCCACGCTACGAGAATGAATCCTGATAGACCTGCCAAAACAGCTCTCGTATGGACACCAGGGGTAAAGAGAGAGAAGGGGGCGCCCAAAAACCACATGGAGACGAACGAGGAAAGTGAACTGAGTGCGGCAACTGTGACGTGAAAAAAAAAAATGCACTGAAGATTGCACAGGACAGGAAAGCAGGGAAAGTCCTCTCTGAAGCCGCATGTGCCACTAGGCACAAAGAGAACTGATGGTGAACAAGCAATGATTCGCAGCCCACTTGACAGTTATCTAAGAACCAGAATAATCCCGCGGACCGCCAGCTGAATAGCTGTGCCCTCAGCCATAAAGGCTTTTAAGTCACTACCGTTAAAAAATAATTTACCAGCTAATAATCCCAGAAAACATGCGTTTGCAAAATAACAGTAATTATAGGTTAGTTGCGTATCCTTTACAGGACGTTGCAGAACCAACCCCATCAGCTCCTTGCTGTTGTGTGGTTTCACTAGGCATTTACGTCCAGTAGTTTGCCATTGCTTTCTGGACGGTCAGCTCCCTGATACCACTGTCAAAACCAACGCAAGGCGTATGGCCCGCAGCTGGGATCGAACCCGGTACCCCGGCATTACGAAGCATTCGCATCGACTTAGCCACAGAGCCACAGTAATTATATAATTCCTATAAAAATATATTACAAGAAAATTTTATTTACGATATAGTAAAAGACAAATACAGAGCTAGAAATATGATTGTAAAACAAAGGATGTTTTCTGATGGCGACTTGTCAGGTGGTCTATTAACAGTCTTAAGTCAAGCTAGAAGGAGACAGGTCCCGCCATCTTAATTCAAACTAGTGTGTAATGTTGCGAATGAATACAATCTGGGGACTTGCTCACGTTTTCCGGCCCATCTACACAGTCTGACCTAAGTCAGAAGGGTGTCACGTTGTACTGCTGTCTTCGAAAAGAGCCAGCTCTATGTGTTCTAAGGTCGTTGGAAGCTGTATTGTCGTGTAGTATAGAACACGCGACACCGGCGCTGATGTAATTTGAGGGAAGACAACGTGACACCAATCCGACGTAGAAGAGTCTGAGGAAGAATGAATGAAAGGTCAGGTAGTGTGTAGGTGGGTCAGGAAACGTGAACAGGACACAATCTGTATATTCTCGGGATCAGCGAGTCCAGATGGGCTGGCTGCGGTAAGACGCACTACGAACAAAGATACATAATTTATTCAGGAAGATCTGACAACCACCATGCGAAAGGAGTCGTTATCATCAAGGCACCGAAAGTAGAAAGATCACTATTCAGCTGGGAACCAACCAATTACAGAACCATAACAGCGTGTCACCAAACCAAATATTTCAAACTAGGACAATGTACCCAGTTTTATTAGAAAGCGCCGCTAAAACTACATTGGTCATGCACTCAAAATGGGTAAGACAAGACTTCCGCATCAAGCCCTCATATGGACATTGGAAGGGAAAAGAAAACGAGGAAGACCAAGAGAGACCACGTAGAACCATCATCAGGGAAGGCCCAACCGTGGGCCTAACAAACACCCAAGACCTACAACTGGCGGCAACGAACCGCCAAACATGGAGAACTATGACCTCTGTCCTACGCGCCAGGCCCAGGAGGAAAGACTAACCAAATAAAGAAAAACTGTATGCGTGAAAGAAAAAAAGGAAATTTTTTAAAGTCCCTGCAGACTGTGAGGCCCTAAGATGTAGCTGACTTAGCTTTGCCTAAATCCAGCACTGCTGAGTAGGCATACGAATCACAGGTCATGGAGATAACGACTAGTTTTACCTCTCCACAGCACAAAGCCCGTGCAGTGTTGTAGAGACAACGTGTTGCCCATGAATCATAATCCCTATCTCGACCTGCCTTGTTTACTCCAAAGAAAATGTAATACCATTATAATTGGAACACAGCACGCTGCAGAAGCTGTCGGAACAGAAGAGCGGTGCTCTCTCTCTCTCTCTCTCTCTCTCTCTCTCTCTCTCTCTCTCTCTCTCTCTCTCTCTCTCTCTCTCTCTCTCTCTCTCTGTCCACCTGTCGGAGCTTTCCTCCTAGACCAGCTGCCAACCGAGGCTAAGGGCCTGGCCAACCCTGCTATATAACATTACGTTTTCAGGTTGCATTTCCTCTTTCTAGGATAAGGCTAGTATCTTCACCAAAGCGCTGTTGGGCTGCAGCTGCTCAAACAGGTCGCCGTTGAGAGCTTTCTTCTCCGCGACAACGTAGAGTAAGACATGCGTAAGGGCCATTTTCACGACGGTGACGAATCTGGCACAAAAGTACCCAGAGATCATTCATTTTCTGAACAACTCAGCACACTTGATTTGTCATGTGCGTTCCGGTGCCCTGTTCGGGACAGCCACGTGACCCCTGCCCCCTCCTAATTAACATGTCGTGAAAGGCGACCAATAAGACTGTTTCGTTCCATTATGGAATGCATACGCCAGTGAGGCTGGGGACCAAGTCTGTATGTGAATAAGCCAGATCTGTAAAACAGATACAAGCTCTAATTAAAACCCAAGCTCTGAAACAGAACCAACGTGCATGAAAAACCAGAACTTTCCTCTGAAGAAGACAGGCAGAGGAATAGGAGGAGGAAATAATAATAATGATGACGACGATCAAGAAGAAGAAGAAGAGGAAGAAGAAAAAAAAAGATGATGATGATGATGATGATAATGATAATGATCAGGGTGGGGGAAAAAAACCTCTAAAGATGTAACTGGCATGTTCTTCCCGCCCACTGAACTGCCAGCACTGCAGGAATCCACAGATTAAGGCTACAAACAGAGGGAAGGGCAGTTAATTTAATTATTCATTATTTACTTGGTGTGACCGATATCAAAGTTAGGAGAACAACCTTGACAGGTCATTCAAACTGGGCAAGCGGCAATGTCACGTCACGCTGAAAGTCGCCGCTGGCTAGTTTACCACATGAGTGATTTGCCTCTATTCTCAGCTGCTAAATTTAATACACTTCTACTGCGTAAAAAAGAATGAATAGAACTGCGCAATATAAGCGTGACAGGGACACGCGCACAATCACACACACAATACATACATAAATATAAACACATCTCCATCCATCCATCCATCCATATATACATAAACACATCCATCCATCCATCCATCCATCCATCCATCCATCCATCCATCCATCCATACATACATATATACATACATACCGGAAGAAAGCCCAAACAAGATTTGTTACAGGAAGCTCGTAATTTAAGCTCTACCCCCAAATATAAGACCTGGATAAGATCGTTAGCCAGTCGGACAGAATTTGTTCACCCACCGAAACACACAAAAATCGTAGTTAATAAATAATACTCCTAAACACGATGTAGTCATCTAGATTGCAGCCAGAATAACTAACAAAGTAGGCGGGAGAAATGAACAGATTTGAAGTTAAATCAAGAGGTTGTCCCAGGAGGACATGGACTGATGATATTAAAGAGCTTCTACAACGTCACGGAATGACAATATCCATCGCTGCCCCTCAACTAAAGGATCGCACACTGTTCCTCCAAACGGTGCTCAACGGCAAACTTGGAAACTGATGACGATGACATATATACATACTTGAACAAGTACTTATTGTGTGTACTTAAATACCCCGCTCAACCTCATCTAGTCAAGCGTGGGCGTGGAAGAGAAGACAAATTCACAGCCTTTCTGCCTAATCACCTGCGTATTTTCTTAAAAAGGAATTACGGTTCGCTATGCAACAAGCTGTCATATATAAGAACTTATATATTTCATCTGTTTCAGGACTGAAAAGAAAAAAGAAAAACACGCTTCCGGCATGCCATCATTAATTGCTGACATCATATAATAATCACATCTCTACAATAAACGACCGGAGATGGGCAGATAAAACTGTCTCCTAGACTCATTATTTGTTTGTTGTTTCTCGTCTGTGTGTGTGTGTTTTTTTTATTCCGCGGGTGTATCCAATTTGTGCTGCACCACTGAAGATGTTAACTTTGAATTAACACGACGGAAAATTGAATTTGGGATAGAACGTTGGCTGTAAACACACACACACACACACACACACACACACACACGCGGGCGCGCGCGCGCACACACACACAGGTAAACATATATAGTGTGGATGGGAATACAAACGAGTAATGTGGGAAAGTATATGGGCGGAGCGAGAAGTTGTGATAATAGCAGTAGTGTTAGTAAGTTTAGTACTTTTAGTAGTGGTGGTAGGGCTAGTTGTAGCAATAGTAGCAGCAGCAGAAGCCGCAGCAATGGTAGTAGTAGTAACTGTTGTAGTAGTGGTAGTAGGTTTAGCACCTTTGGTGGTAGTGATAGTTGTTTATAATAATAGCAGCAGCAAAAGCAACAGTATCAGTAGTACTAGTAGTAGTAGGAGCAGCAGTAGATGTAGTAGAAGCAGCAGTAGCAGTAGTACTAGTAGTAGGAGTAGCAGTAGATGTAGTAGAAGCAGCAGTAGCAGTAGTACTAGTATCAGAAGCAGCAGAACAGTCGCTGTAGCACCAGCAATAGTTACTGTAGCAGCAGCAGCAGCAGATGCAGTAGAAGCAGCAGTAGTGTAACTCAGATGGTTGTGCTGTCAGTAAGAGGGCTAAGAGTCAAGAAGCAACAGTTGTAAAGACAGTGCAAACTTACCATATCCTGGGCAGGAAGCTGGGTCACACTGGGGACTGGAGCGTGGGTAAGCTTTGGGCACTGTCACAAGAAGTGGCGGGACGCTGGGCAGCAGTGGTTCTTCTGAAACACAAGTTTAACTGAAACAGTCACACAAGTTTACTGGAACAGTCACCCAAGTTTACTGAAACAGTCACACAAGTTTACTGGAACAGTCACACAAGTTTACTGAAACAGTCACATAAGTTTTTGGAACAGTCACACAAGTTTACTGAAACAGTCACACAAGTTTACTGAAACAGTCACAAGAGTTTACTGAAAGAGTCACATGAGTTTACTGAAACAGTCACACAAGTTTACTGAAACAGTCACACTAGTTTACTGAAACAGTCACACAAGTTTACTGAAACAGTCACACGAGTTTAATGGAACAGTCACACAAGTTTACTGAAACAGTCACACGAGTTTACTGAAACAGTCACACGAGTTTACTGGAACAGTCACACAAGTTTACTGAAACAGTCACACAAGTTTACTGGAACAGTCACACAAGTTTACTGAAACAGTCACACAAGTTTACTGAAACAGTCAGAATAGGAGAAGGCGGAATAGGAAAAAGATGTAACTGTAGTAGCAGTAGAAGAAGAAGAAGAAGAAGAAGAAGAAGAAGAAGAAGAAGAAGAAGAAGAAGAAGAAGAAGAAGAAGAAGAAGAAGAAGAAGAAGGAGGGGGAGGGAAGGGGGAAAAAAGAAGATATTGCAGCTGTAGCAGTAAAAGATAATGTGCTGGCTGCATAAACCAATTTTCCTACATTTTATTAAACCCCCCCCCCCCGCCCACCCCCTGAACTTTTGCAAGCCACACCTTTTTTTTTCAACCAAATATGGGCAGGCCAACCCTGGGTGGAACCAATACACTTATCAAAGAAGCAGGTACAGAAACAAGGCTCCTTCCGTACGGCCCGTGAAATCAGAAGATTACGGCACCGGGCTGTATCTGGCACATGGAACACACCAGTGACTCCCAAACTGCTAGTGCGCTGAGCAAAGTTAATAGGTCTATGATTTCACCATCGACCTTTGGGGGGAAAAGGGGGGGGGGCGACTTTCATACATCTCCGGGAGATGACGTAGTCTAGCGGCTAGACACGTCTGTGGACCCGATGGTCGGGGTTCACAATCGAACGAGACGGACTTTTTGTTTCTCTCTTTAAAAATAACTCTGGCTTCCAGATCGACCTAGATTCAAATGGGTACCAGGGAGTAGTATCGGGAAGTGAAGGCGGTCGGTGTGATGCTGACTAAATCACCCACCGAGTGCCAACTGGTCTTAACATACAGGTCTAAAGTATTTTAATTTTAATTCACCACAAACAAAGGCAAACCCGAGTTCCCGAGAAAGTACAATATTCTAGGGGTGTTATGTGTTGGGGTTAGACTTAGTGGTAGGATTAGTCGTTGTCTGTGAAGCGATCCGACTGACACAGTTCCTAACCTTAACCCCAACCCATAACACTCCTAGAATAGTGGACTTTCCGGAAACTCCGGAATTTCGCGTATTTGGGGTCTAGCCCTATATGCCCAATACGACCATGGAAAGGGGCCGTTTACTTTTAATACAGATGAACTCTTGAATCTGTGTTTAATATGACTATTGAAACTTACAGGGGAACATGGCGAGCTTCGAACACAAGAGGTCTCAACATTTTTGGGAATCGCTGGACTAGAGCATTCACACCAGGGCTGCCGAAGTTTGTACTTTAGTACACATTTGGTACCATCTGACCTTTGCCGAGAAAAACTACTTTTCGTATACCATGCCGGTGTTTTGATACAGTTCAGAGATTGTGCTTCAACGCTTTAAAAGCTGTATTAGGGATCCATAAAGAAGGACCCGACGCACTCTTAATTTCCCAGCCTAGCTAAAGAAAGACACTGCATAGCGTCTCTACGCTTAAAATTATTAAGAATAAAAATCGCACTCTGGAGACCGAAAAAAATTATATCAAAGTTATTGCTTCAGGACACTAATTGCAGCCGCTGGAAGCCGCCATAACAGCTTTGTAACACACTGAGCGATGAAAGAATGGTACAGCAATGACGTAATAGGTAAAGAATTTCACACACACACACACACACACACATATATATATATATATATATATATATATATATATATATATATATATGTGTGTGTGTGTGTGTGTGTGTGTGTGTGTGTGTGAGTGTGTGTGTCTGTGTGTGAAGATGTTTTCATTGTTTTTAAACTGAAAATTAAAATTGGGTACCTCTTGGAACCTTTAAAAAAAATATTTTTTAAATCGGTCCTGTTCCCAAAAGATGTTGGCACCCCTGGTCCGGATACGACCAAGCCCCGCCTTCTGGCTCAAAAAACGACAGCCAGATCTGGCGACCAGCTGTGTACACAAACCCTAACCTTTAAGGTCTCATTCTTACCCGATCACATCAGGTAGATATACCTGCAGCACATATACCCGGAAGCAGGGCCAGGTACCGCTGAAACAGTAATGTTGAGTAGTCTATGCTGAATCCGTCTGCCCAACAGGCAAAATGCTGCGGGTTTTTTCCCCTCCGGAGACAAGCTCGTGTATTCACAGCTTCGTTCGTAGACGCCTCAACATGGGAGATCAAAATAGACATCTAATTTACAGATTAGCCTTTATAAACGGAGGTTCGCCCCGCAAGCCGGCGGGAGTTCATCGAGGTCCACAGGGGTTTCGCCAGACGCTATTTGGGTTAGCTGGTCTAGGAGGGATACTGTCCTACTTGGAGGCATGGAAATGAAGCTGCTTTTATCATAAATCCCGGGCTAGACTGTAAAGACTATGTGTTGCCTGTGCATCATGATCTCTGGCTCAGCCTGTCTTGTTTACTCAAAAGGAAAGGTAATACCAATAAGTTTGGAACATAAGTTGCAGAAGCTGCTGGGCCAGAAGAGAAGTACTCTGTCAACATGTCGGAGACTCCCGTGTAGACCAGCTACCAGCCACGGCTAGCGGTCTGGCCCTGCTATAACAAGAATGTTGTATGTCTTCCTATGATAAGGAGGGGGTCGCGTTAGCGCAGTCGATAGGAGACTCGATTTCAAATCTAGTGGCGACTCGCTGCAGCCCACGGCCGGTGTTCGAAACCGAGCGGTTCTCCGAGTTTACCGAGCCTCTCGAGTTAACACTATGGGGTAAATGGAGGAACGTCGCTGTAGCTACAGAGTTGCGTGCGGACGGCAACACAGTTTCTTATCAGCTGTCTGTACTGGTTACAGAGCACTTATTGCTTATAACCGTGTGCAATGACTCTGGTTCACATTTCCTGACTTTACTTTTACCTAGGATAAGACTGGAATCCTCTCCTCAATCGCCCCTCCGCCTGAAGCCGCTGACACGATGTGGAATGTCAGGTTTTGGTGTACACCGCCCAACATTCGGCGTTAACAGAAGTCAGATAGTTCCGACTTCTGTTATACTGTAGCTCAGTCAGGAGTGAACAAAAACCTTGCCAACTGGCTTCATAAGCATGGTCATAAAGCTCTGATGAATCTTTACCCCGTTGATGGTTGCTGGAGAAGAGAGATTGAGGAGTCTGGAAGTTGTGGCAATGAAGGCAGGCGAGGCTGGGTCGACAGTGTAGCTACGTAGCTGACGGTTTCTGGAGAAGAGAGATTGGTGAGTCTGGAGGTTGTGGCAATGAAGGCAGGCGAAGCTGGGTCGGCAGTGTAGCTACGTAACTGGTGGTTACAGGGATACTCAGTCCACACATGGAGAAGATGGAGAAAGAGGAGGTGGAGAGAACATAGAGAAAACATGGAGAATAAGGGCGTAGAGGGAACATGGAGAAAGAGGGCGAAGACAGAACACGGAGAAAACATAGAGAAAACATGGAGAATAAGGGCGTAGAGGGAACATGGAGAAAGAGGGCGAAGACAGAACACGGAGAAAACATGGAGACAGTGAGCATGGAGAGAACATGGGGTAAGAGGGCGTGAAGACATGGAGAAAGAGTTTGGAGAGAACATGGAGAAAGAGCGTGGAGAGAGCGTGGAGACACAGGCGTGGAGAGAACATGGAAAAAAAACATAGGGAAAGAGAGCGTGGAGAGAACATGGAGACAAAAAGCAGGACAGAACATGGAGAAAAAGGGCGTGAAGAGAACATGAAGAAAATAGAGTGCGAAGAGAACATGGAGAAAACACAGAGAAAGAGAGCGCGTAGAGAGCACGGAGAGAACACGAAGAGAACATGGAGAAAGAAAGGGCATGGAGAAAGATAGCAAAGTGAGAAAGTATATGGAGACGGAAGAGGCAGTACTGATAGAGAGAGAGAGTGTGGAGAAAGTATTAAGACAGAGAGTGAACAGAGCATGGAGAAAGACAGCGAGGATAAAAAGCATATGAAGAGATTACAAAGAAAGGGATAATGGCGACAGCGAGACAGAGACAGCAAGAGAGACGGATGACACAGTATGAAGAGGCGGAAAGAGAGTATGGAGGGGGGGGGGGAACAGTGATAGAGGAGAGATGATAAGGGGCAGGGGGAAAGATAAAGGGAAGGGATAGAACAGGAGGAGGAAAGGAAATGATGAGGAAAGAGTGAGACATAAAAGGAAGGAAAAGAGAGAATAAAGCATGGGGGGGGGGTGAAGGAGAGAGAGAGAGAGAGAGAGAGAGAGAGAGAGAGAGAGAGAGAGAGAGAGAGAGAGAGAGACTAGGCCCACAAAAAGTTCCCATCCCTCCAAGAGTGAATGATCCGTCCTGACTCAAAAGAAACTGGTGTAACCAGACAGGGCTGCCAGTCCCGACTTTCAAACGACCTCAGAGCAGAAAACACAGCGACTGCAGGACCGGGCGTGCCAGCATCTTGGAAAACAGCGCCGCAGTCTGCCAGCGGAGGAAAGAACAATGCAGGTAATCAGAAGCACAATACGCATTTGAAGAAAGATGCCGGTAATCTCCGCAGAGTGTCTTTAAACTAATTACATTAACAAATAGCTTTGGGTACCCACCAAAATGTCTGGTACAGTAGCCCTGAAAAAAAAAACCGCATAGAAGGCGTGCCGGTACTGCGCTGACAATAGCTACTGACGAGTGGGGGTAAGGGACAACGCAGGTAACGGAACATGCCCGCCAGAACTGGAGGTTTAGATGCCCCGTCCCTCCCCGATTTGTTTTACCCCATCTCTAAAAACTGTTGAAAGCGAATAAACCAACCCCAACCCCCAATCATGCAGATGTTTCCTTTCAAGTGTTGAATTTATATCTTATCAGCCCTTGTACAGTTTTCTTGGTAGCAGCGCACCGACAGACAAAAAGAAACATTAGAGACCACGGGTATCGTGTGGGGTTTACTCGGGGGCCACACATGTTGAACACAGGGATCGTCACGGGCCGTTGGTAAATTTTACGCCGCTACACACTAGCTCGCTTCCGATCGGACGACCGACAGGCCACCTCACTCCTGATAGGTCGGCCTCGAGTGATCCGAATTTCACACAAGGTCACGGGGATATTCCGCACTCGCGCTGATACCGCGTGTTGTATATTTCACCATGCCATAGCTTTCAACACTTCTAAAACATTAAGATACTGGGCCTTATACACCTTTAAACGGTCAGCTCTCAGTACCACTGTCGAAACCAACACAAGACAAACACTGTGGCTGGGATCGAACCCGGCACCCCAGCATTAAGGCGCACGCTCGCAAAACCTAAGCCACAGACAGGTATGACAGCCAGTGACTTGGACCCCTACAAAAACTGTTGACCGGAAAATCCTAATGGAGATGATATGCCTCATAAGTGCTGCCTGAGTTATAAAAAAACGATAACATTAGAAATCTTCTTCTTCACGTTCACCGGCTGTAAACTCCGGCAGAAAGTTCTGGTTGTTCACCCCCCCCCCCCCCCCCCCCCCCCACACCCCCTGGACTTTAGGCTTGTTCCGGAAACCGAGTGTTTCAAATTCAAATTCTCTTTCGTTGACCACTTTCAGCTAGGTCAGATCACATTTCTGCTCACTTTCCTTTCAGCTATATTTGTGGTGACGTATCTGGTCTCGATCTCATTTGGTTTTGGATTGTGTTCAAACCGAGTGTTGCATGCACATCTATTTTATACAGATCTGACTTATTTTTATGCAGACTGTTGGTTCCTTGCCTCCCAGACAGATGTACTCCGACTTCGAAGGAAACCGCCAATAAGTCGATTTCTATGCACCGGAACAAATAAATGAAGAAATTACAAGAAAACTGAAACTGAAACCAAGCAGTTGACGTAAAAGCAACAGATGAGATGGTCTGGTAGTCTGACCAGAATGTCCAGGTAGCAACTCCTATATAAATGTAATCAATGCAGAGTAAGAAAAAGATCACGCCGAAGATGGAGCCATGACAGCCGTAAAGAAACGAAGACAAACTTATACCACACACACACACACACACACACACACACAAAGATCAAACGGCACTGACAGTCCATGCTTAAGCACTAGTGAAGAAATCAAAGTCAAAATTTTGAGAGCATGCATCTTCATTATAGCAACAAGCGGATGTGAGTCGTGGACTATCTCTCAGTCCTTAAGGAACAAAGTGGTTGCTCTTGAGCTGAAATGTTATAGAATGATTCTCAAAATACCACGGATAAGAAGACAGCCTGAAAGATTGAAACATAAATTAATTTTGGCTAATAGACAGCCTCTTGTCTCGGCAGCTGAAATAGTTTGGTCATATCCAGCGCCATAATGTATTGAACAAATAATAATAGCAGAAGACATGGTAGCAAAAAGGAGGTGCAGGGGCCGACCAACACGACGATGGGAACATGATATTAGTAAATCCTTGGCTATGACAGTGTACGGGGCAGGAGAGCTGCCTCTTTCAGGTAGACAGTGAGGACAACGATGGTCGGCAAAGGACAATAACACATACATACAGATTCTTACAACTTCCACGCACTTCAGTAACTGGAAGAAGAAGAAGAAGAAGAAGAAGAAGAAGAATGTGACAGACAGGCGCTGATTCATACTAACGCGAAAACCAGAGCAAAACACACGTTGGAACAAGAATAGGGCGAATGCATTTTACAAAAACTCCAGAGATCTAGCACAAATAAACAGCACGCACAGAAAATAAGCAAGACGTGAAAATAGAAGCAATGACAATGAAAGACTAAAAAGTGAATAGAAAACACAGATAAGTCTCATGTAAGACGCTCTCAGCGGGTCCATTCTAATGAGAGATGACATTCCTACTACAGCTGTACATTGCATCAACAACGGAGAAGGGGCAATAAACTAAACGGCAAGCGACGGTAATGCTCTCCCCTACATCAATGATGGCAGGAGCAAGCGATTTTTTCAGTGTAGCGCCGATTTTTACCTGTGTAGTGAACACTGCCCTTTAGCAGAAGCGGTAATCAAGAGAATCTTCCACAGTGCTGACATCGTAACTGTTGTATACACCTGTAACAAAGAGAGGAGCATTCCACGGAATCAATCATAGTTTGTATTCACTAGTCACAAAGAGAGGCGCATTCCACGGAATCAATCACAGTTGTATTCACTAGTCACAAAGAGAGGAGCATTCCACGGAATCAATTACAGTTGTATTCACTAGTCACAAAGAGAGCAGCATTCCACGGAATCAATCACAGTTGTATACACTAGTAACAAAGAGAGGGGCATTCCACGGAATCAATCACAGTTGTATACACTAGTAAAAGAGGAGCATTCCACGGAATCAATCAGGCAAGGAGAATTTAAGAGAATCAACAATAAAAGGAACATTACACGGTCAAAAATCAAAGGAGATTTTTTTTTTATAAAATCAATAATCAAAAGAGCATTTCACAGAATCAATAATGAAAGAAACATTTAAAAGAATCCATAATGAAAGGAACATTTCACAGTATCAATAATGAAAGGAACATTTCACAGTATCAATAATGAAAGAAACATTTCACAAAATCTATAATGGAAGGACCATTCCACGGAATCAATAATGAAAGGAACATTTTACAGAATCAATACTGAAAGGAGTATATTACAGAATCAATAATGAAAGGAACATTTCACAGAATCAAAAATAAAAGGAACATTCCAACAACAACAAAATCAACAAAGACATGAACATTAAATAAAACCAACAAAGATTTGCACAGTATGATGTAAGTCTTCAAAATGTCGCCCCGAAAATGTCCCCCCGCCCCCTGTTACAATAACCTGCTGCTTATTCCGCTCCGTGCAGTGCCGCCTCTCTGTATCTAGCATGGCACTGGTCTAACCACCCCCCCCCCTCCCCACCCCCGGGACCAAGCTGGGCAACAGAACAGAGAGTACTCGTGGTTTTAAGTCAACGATATCATTTATGAAATGACTGACAAACCCGTGGCCAGTTGTCAGGTATCGAGTGAGTTCATGTGCCTCAAATGCAGCGGTTCTCAACCTGCCGATTACGACCCTTTTTGCGTCGAACCACAATTTCATGTGGGTCGCAAAAGGCCATCGGAAAACACATAATAATTGAAGTTATAAAGGAAAATAATTGTTTGTGGATCGCTACAACATGAGGAAACTGTATTAAAGGATCGCGGCATTAGGAAGGGTGAGAACCACTGCTCTAATGTAGGGCTATTCAACATAGTTTACTCAAGGATCTTCTTCAGCATTCCGAGCCCTTGAGGTTCATTGCTGCAGATATCACCCGCCTCCATTCATCTCTCTGGTTGGCCTTCTCTTTCCAGTTGGTGAAACCAAGTGTTTGCAGGTTGTCTGGATAACTCTACATCTTCTTCTTAGTCTACCTCGTGGTCTTTTTCCCTGGTCTGTGCACAATTTTTACTTCTCTGCCATCTGACATTCTTTCAATATGCCCTAACCAGTTCATTCTATCAGCTCTCATGATGCCAGTGATCAATGGTGATTTAAACAGTTTCTGAGTTTCGATGTTGCTTCTCACGCTCCATTGCCCGCTGTTTGCATCTTTGATGGGTCCAAAGATTCGTCGTAAGACTGTTTTCGAAAACCTGTAATAAGGCTTTATCTCTTTTAGTTATGCTCCAAGTTTCAGAGCCATATAACACGACTGGTCTTATCAACGTTTTATATATTTTGACTTTGGTGTTGCGAGACAGACACTTCGACTTTAGTAGATGTTGAAGGGCAGTATACTTATTTCCAGATTGTATTCTAGATCAACTTTTGAAAATGAGGATCGTCTAAGGCCAGAGGCCAGTGCCCTGGATAGAAATATCACGAAAATAGTATAACTGGCATTGAACCGCGGGCCATCCGTTGAATAGCCCTGATCTAATGGGATCGTCACCAAAAAGTGAACCACACAGCGCAGGGTGTCAAACAAACAATGCCGACAAAACAGGCGGGGAGCCGACAGTGAAGCTACAACCGGTGTATTCCACCCTTGATGAAGATAAAAATCGACACCCCTTTGTGAATGTATACCAAGGCCTTGTTATAGTTCCACTACATTCTCTAACACACACACACACAGAGAGAGAGAGAGAGAGAGAGAGAGAGAGAGAGAAGAGAGAGAGAAGAGAGAGAGGAGAGAGAGAGAGAAGAGAGAGAAGAGAGAGATAGTGTGCTGGAAAATGCATGTGTGTCAAAGTGTGTGCATGTGTGTGAGTATTTGTGTGGGAAATCGTGTGTGCGCGCGCGCGTGTGTGTGTGTGGGTAGAGGGAGCAACCCAACACACACACACATTTATTTTTACTTTCAAAATATTAAGAACTGGGCATGCAGGCCCGCCCAATATTGTGCCCTTCTTATACTTTCACTTTCAAAGGGTTAAGAACTGGGCATGAAGGCCCGCCCAACATTGTGCCCTTCTAATACTTTCACTTTCAAAGGGTTAAGAACTGGGCATGAAGGCCCGCCCAACATTGTGCCCTTCTTATACTTTCAAAGGGTTAAGAACTTGGCATGCAGGCCCGCCCAACATTGTGCTCTTCTAATACTTTCAAAGGGTTAAAAAACTGGGCATGAAGGCCCGCCCAACATTGCGCTTCCTTCTAAAGGTTACTTTCAAATTGGTTTCTAAAAAAGGGTTAAAAACTGGGCATGAAGGCCCGCCCAACATTGCGCCCTTCTAATACTTTCAAAACTTTCAAAGGTTAAAAACTGGGCATGAAGGCCCGCCCCCAACATTGTTGCTCTTCTAATACTTTCAAAGGGTTAAAAACTGGGCATGAAGGCCCGCCCAACATTGTGCCCTTCTTATACTTTCAAAGGGTTAAGAACTGGGCATGCAGGCCCGCCCAACATTGTGCTCTTCTAATACTTTCACTTTCAAAGGGTTAAAAACTGGGCATGAAGGCGCGCCCAACATTGTGCCCTTTTTATACTTTCAAAGGGTTAAGAACTGGGCATGCAGGCCCGCCCAACATTGTGCTCTTCTAATACTTTCAAAGGGTTAAAAACTGGGCATGAAGGCCCGCCCAACATTGTGCTCTTCTAATACTTTCAAAGGGTTAAAAACTGGGCATGAAGGCCCGCCCAACATTGTGCTCTTCTAATACTTTCAAAGGGTTAAGAACTGGGCATGAAGGCCCGCCCAACATTGTGCTCTTCTAATACTTTCACTTTCAAAGGGTTAAAAACTGGGCATGAAGGCCCGCCCAACATTGTGCTCTTCTAATACTTTCAAAGGATTAAAAACTGGGCATGCAGGCCCGCCCAACATTGTGCCCTTCCTATACTTTCAAAGGGTTAAGAACTGGGCATGCAGGCCCGCCCAACATTGTGCTCTTCTAATACTTTCAAAGGGTTAAAAACTGGGCATGAAGGCCCGCCCAACATTGTGCCCTTCTAATACTTTCAAAGGGTTAGGAACTGGGCATGAAGGCCCGCCCAACATTGTGCTCTTCTAATACTTTCAAAGGGTTAAGAACTTGGCATGCAGGCCCGCCCAACATTGCGCCCTTCTAATACTTTCACTTTCAAAGGATTAAAAACTGGGCATGAAGGCCCGCCCAACATTGTGCCCTTCTAATACTTTCAAAGGGTTAAGAACTTGGCATGCAGGCCCGCCCAACATTGCGCCCTTCTAATACTTTCACTTTCAAAGGATTAAAAACTGGGCATGAAGGCCCGCCCAACATTGTGCCCTTCTTATACTTTCAAAGGGTTAAGAACTGGGCATGAAGGCCCGCCCAACATTGTGCTCTTCTAATACTTTCACTTTCAAAATATTAAAAACTGGGCATGAAGGCCCGCCCAACATTGTGCTCTTCTAATACTTTCACTTTCAAAATATTAAGAACTGGGCATGCAGGCCCGCCCAACATTGTGCTCTTCTAATACTTTCACTTTCAAAGGGTTGAGAACTGGGCATGCAGGCCCGCCCAACATTGTGCCCTTCTTATACTTTCAAAGGGTTAAGAAGTGGGCATGCAGGCCCGCCCAACATTGTGCTCTTCTAATACTTTCAAAGGGTTAAAAACTGGGCATGAAGGCCCGCCCAACATTGTGCCCTTCTAATACTTTCAAAGGGTTAAGAACTGGGCATGAAGGCCCGCCCAACATTGTGCTCTTCTTATACTTTCAAAGGGTTAAGAACTGGGCATGCAGGCCCGCCCAACATTGTGCCCTTCTTATACTTTCAAAGGGTTAAGAACTCGGCATGCAGGCCCGCCCAACATTGTGCTCTTCTAATACTTTCAAAGGGTTAAAAACTGGGCATGAAGCCCGTCCAACATTGTGCCCTTCTTATACTTTCAAAGGGTTAAAAACTGGGCATGCAGGCCCGCCCAACATTGGGCTCTTCTAATACTTTCAAAGGGTTAAGAACTGGGCATGAAGGCCTGCCCAACATTGCGCCCTTCTAATACTTTCAAAGGGTTAAGAACTGGGCATGAAGGCCTGCCCAACATTGCGCCCTTCTAATACTTTCACTTTCAAAGGGTTAAAAACTGGGCATGAAGGCCTGCCCAACATTGCGCCCTTCTAATACTTTCAAAGGGTTAAGAACTGAGCACTCAGGCCCGTCCCACATTGCGCCCTTCTAATACTTTCACTTTCAAAAAGTTAAGAACTGGGCATGCAGACCCGCCCAACATTGTGCCCTTCTAATACTTTCAAAGGGTTAAAAACTGGGCATGCAGGAACGTCCAACATAGTGCCCTTCTAATCTGCCTTCTGTCCTACATCGTTTCATTCATACATCTGTTAACACAGATACACGCAGAGATTGAAAGAAACACACATACACAAATAGAAAAATAGATAAAGGGCAACGATTTAGAGACAAACAGACCAAAATGGAAAGTCAGCTCACAGATACACGGTGGATAAAACAGCAACACCTGCTGATAATAATCAGATGGAAGGAGACAAAAATAACAGGTTACTCAGGAAACCTGAGAACCAGGTGTGTCCACAAAATAATCATTGCATAATCGGCAGGTATTGAGTACGCAACCCAACATAATTGTTAAATGCCAAATGTATCAAAATGACAATCCTGTGGTGTGCCCTTTCTATGGTTCTACTTTTCTAATGATGTTAGTTAGTCGACAAATCATCCCTAACATCGAACAATTCTGTCCATAAGTGATCGTATCCTCTGTTAGAGTAAAACCCACAGCACGTAACAGCTGACGGCATCCATTTTGTATTGGTTTATATATATATTTATATATATATATTTTTTTTTCGCGCGCGAGATGGGGGGGGGGGGATGTCAGGCCTCTTTTCTTGTTTACTTGCTCCTGCAGTCTGATCATGGTTACAGATTCATAGATAATCACTTGGTTCTGGTGGACATCTAATTATGTGATATTCTTGATTAGGTTTTTTCAAATTTCATCCTGGAGCAAGCGTAACAATAGATGAAAGTTCAAGGCTACAGACCAGCACAAGCATGTCCTATATGTCGGCAACATCCAGGCTAATCAAATTTTTTTTTTGTTTTGGCATCATGTTCATGCTAAGCTGACAAGAACAGCTGCATAAGGCATATTTTAATCTATTGGTCATCTTGCCTGAAGAAACAAGAAGGATAACAATCGGGCCAAGACTGTCACCAGATAGTGTATCACACCACAGACAGCCCTGTCATTTGGTCATCATGGAAGCAGCTCCATAGGTCGGATAGATTGAATACCCGAGGCCGTGAATATCAAGGAGGCCGGCACCTGGTGCTTCGTCAAAACCTGACAGTGAAAGGCAGAAACCGACCGTAGAAGTTCACTTGTGTGCAGCTGTAAAAAGCTATCAAGGGACAGCGATTCTACAAAGACACAGCAGTTCAAAGAATCAATGTCCCATATTTCTTCTATGTATTTATTATACTTTCTCTATGCCCCCACACCACACTTCCCAATCTGTTTATTTTTGTGTATTACGTACAGTACAATGGAACTGGTCAAAAATTTTCTTTTCTGAATGTTCATTACACACTAGACAGAGCAATATGATCTGATTTGTTTGTTGTTGGATCAATGCTTGCTTAATATGAATAATATGAGTACAAACTGCCTTAGTGATGTGGCTAATAAAGCATCTTTTTAGGGCTGCCTGGTTGCTGATGCATCGAAGCAAATTTTTTCCTACAGCAAAACCCTCTCATCATTTGCAGGTTGGAGGTTCCATTGTGGGATACCATTAAGAGAAACCACATTACTATTTGTCTGATTCATTCTCATTATCTTTGTCTTTCCCTCATGGATTTTCAGACCTAGCTGTTGTGATTTCGCATCAAGTATACTTAATTTATCTTGCATGCAACTCAGTAATCATTCGGTGTAAATTGAAATCTGGCATGCAGCCTATTATAAGAAAAGTTGTTGAAAACAAACAACTAGTTTAGCTTGCTTACAGTTAACTGAGTAACAAGATCCTTTCAAAACATCAAACTGCACGTGTGTCACATGCATTTCACTCTCAGGTGATCATCTCCAACATTAGCCTTCCGTGAATTAGTTGAACACAATTTTTCACTGTTGGTAGGATAGGCTATCAAAATAATCACCATGCATTGCTGCACATAGGAACTGATTTTGAAACAATCTCCGCAGATGTGTCAAATACAGTATATTTAAGGCTACACAAATTATTAGTGAAACAAAGATCAAAGAAATTCACTACTCTAAGAAAACAGCAGCACCTGTGTAACTGCAAAATATACAATCAAAATGATATAAGGAAATCTGAGGCAACATGCAAAAATGTGTGCTGATCCGAACAAGAGTCTTCAAGATATATGTTGAAGTGTAAGGGCACGACTTTTGAAACACACTACTTTCATAGCAATTTTGTGGAAATTGTGGTGATTACAAGATTGAACAGCCTTAAAAGTCTATGGTTAAGCTCCAGCAAGGAGATACAAATTAGAATTTTGAGAGCATGCATCTTCTCTGTGGCTACATACGGATGTGAGTCGTGGACTATCTCTCAATCCTTAGGAAAGAGAATAGGGGCTTTTGAGCTGAAATATATAGATTCTCAGAATATCTTGGACAAAGAAGATGAGAAATATTGACATCTTAGAAGATCTGAACATCATTAAACAGCATCCTTTCTCGAAAGCTGAAATATTTTGGTCATATCAAGCGCCACGGCGGACTGGAAACAATTATGGCAGAAGGCATGGTACCAGGAAGGAGGGGCAGGGGCCGACCGACACGAAGATGGGCACAGGATATAAGTTACTCCTTCCTTGAGTATGAAAGTGCATGAGGCGGGAGAACTGGCGAGAGACCGAATGCCTTTCAGGCAGACTGTCATGAGAGCAACGTTCTGCAAAGGACCTGCTAAATGATGATGATGATAGATGTGGTGATTAAAAGAAATTACAATTAAAATTAGGGGTTGACCAGCCCTTTCACAGGGGGTCACCTATGACCACTGGAAAACACATATTCAAGTCCCCGTGTGGATTCTGGGGCCCCACTGTGGGGGAAAACAAGAATAGACACACTGTATGCCTAAAAGCAAGTCAAATGAGTTGACTAACTGGGAGCTTTCTTCAAAGTCAGAGTACATCTGCCTGAGAGGGCTGGGAATCATGCAAATGAATCAGACCTGAGAAACGGATGTACAATCAACACTCAGGTTCTGGAACAGGACTGGGGACCAGAAGTTGATGAACAACCAGCACTTTCCGCCGGAGTTTGCAGCCGGTGAAAGCGAAGAAGAAGAAGAGGAAGAAACACACTACAGATGAAGAGACTTGAGGTTGTTGTGAATCCCTCAAACAGAAATGTGAAGCTTTCATTGAAACACACTGTCCATGCCTCTTTAGTCTCTGACAACCATGCGGCACAGAGAGGATCATGGCAGGGATCACTGTCGCAGCTGTTTACAGACTGACACCACCAGACAGGTATCATCTTTATCGCTGGCTGCTTCAGTATATCTTTACATTTTGTATACTCAACCCTACTGTATGGTTCTCACTGCATTGTATACAGTAAAATGTCTACATTTTGTATACTCAACCCTACTGTATGGTTCTCAAAAAGACCTCTACATACTGTTAACTACATTTTGTATACTCAACCCTACTGTATGGTTCTCACTGAACTGTATACAGTAAGACCTCTACATACTGTATGCTTAACCTTACTGTAAGGTTATATTTTGGAGAGAATGCAGAGGCTCATGGAAACAAAACCAATCAAATAGAGACATTCTGGAGAAAATACAGAGATTGTGGAGAGAATACAGAGGTTATGGAGAGAATACAGAGGTTATGAAGAAAATACAGAGATTGTGGAGAGAATACAGGGGTTCTGAAGAGAATACATAGTTATGGAGAAAATACAGAGGTACATCAGTTATGGAGAGAATACATCGGTTAGGAAGAGAAATTCAGTTTATGGAGAGAATACAGAGGTTCTGGAGGAGAGAAAAGGTACAGGAGGAGAAAATACAGAGGTTATGGAGAGATTACAGAGCTTATGGAGAGAATACAGAGGTTCTGGAGAGAATACAGAGGTTATGGAGAGAATACAGAGGTTATGGAGAGATTACAGAGGTTATGGAGAGAATACAGAGGTTATGGAGAGAATACAGAGGTTATGAGGTTCTGGAGAGGAATGCATGGGAGAGATACAGAGGTTCTGGAGAGAATACAGAGGTTACATACAGGGTTACTGGAGAGATTACAGAGGTTATGGAGAGAATACATATGGTTATGGAGAGAGGTTCTGGAGAGAATACAGAGTTTCTAGAGGTTCTGGAGAGAATACAGAGGTTATGGAGAGATTACACAGAGAATAGAGAGGTATACGGTGTTATGGAGAGAATACAGAGGTTCTGGAGGTTACAGAGGTTCTGGAGAGATTACAGAGGTTCTGGAAAGATTACATTCTAGGAAATTACAGGCAGGTATGGAGAGAATACATCAGTTATGGAGAGAATACATCGGTTATGGAGAAGACAATACAGAGGTTATGGAGAGATACAGTTTCCAGAGGTTATGGAGAGAGGTTACAGAGGTTCTGGAGAGAACATAGAGAGGTTATGGAGAGAATACAGTGGTTATGGAGAGAATACAGAGGTTATGGAGAGAGATGGAGAAAATACATAAGTTATGGAGAGAAATACAGAGGTTCTGGAGAGAATACAGAGGTTATGGAGAGAATGCAGAGGTTCTGGAGAGAATGCAAAGGTTCTGGAGAGAATACAAAGGTTCTGGAGAGAATACAGAGGTTATGGAGAGAATACAGAGGTTATGGAGAGAATACATAGGTTATGGAGAGAATACATAGGTTATGGAGAGATTACAGAGGTTCTGGAGAGAATATAGAGTATATGGAGAGAATACAGTGGTTATGGAGAGAATACAGAGGTTCTGTCGAGATTACAGAGGTTCTGGAGAGAATACAGAGGTTCTAGAGATATTACAGAGGTTATGGAGAGAATACATCAGTTATGGAGAGAATACATCGGTTATGGAGAGAATACAGAGGTTATGAAGAGAATACAGAGGTTCTGGAGAGATTACAAAGTTTCCAGAGAAAATACATCGGTTATGGAGAGAATACAGAGGTTATGGAGAGAGAATACATCGGTTATGGAGAGAATACATAAGTTCTGGAGAGAATACAGAGGTTATGGAGAGAATACAGAGGTTATGGAGAGAATACAGAGGTTATGGAGAGAATACATAAGTTATGGAGAGAATACAGAGGTTATGGAGAGAATGCAGAGGTTCTGGAGAGAATGCATAGGTTTTGGAGAGAATACAAAGGTTCTGGAGAGAATACATCAGTTATGGAGAGAATTCAGAGGTTATGGAGAGAATACAGAGGTTCTGGAGAGATTACAAAGTTTCCAGAGAAAATACATCGGTTATGGAGAGAATACAGAGGTTATGGAGAGAGAATACATCGGTTATGGAGAGAATACATAAGTTCTGGAGAGAATACATAAGTTCTGGAGAGACTACAGAGGTTATGGAGAGAATACAGAGGTTATGGAGAGAATACAGAGGTTATGGAGAGAATACAGAGGTTATGGAGAGAATACATAAGTTATGGAGAGAATACAGAGGTTATGGAGAGAATACAGAGGTTCTGGACAGAATATAGAGGTTATGGAGAGAATGCAGAGGTTCTGGAGAGAATGCAAAGGTTCTGGAGAGAATACAGAGGTTCTGGAGAGAATACAGAGGTTATGGAGAGAATACAGAGGTTATGGAGAGAATACATAGGTTATGGAAAGAATACATAGGTTATGGAGAGATTACAGAGGTTCTGGAGAGAATATAGAGGTTATGGAGAGAATACAGTGGTAATGGAGAGAATACAGAGGTTCTGTCGAGATTACAGAGGTTCTGGAGAGAATACAGAGGTTCTAGAGATATTACAGAGGTTATGGAGAGAATACATCAGTTATGGAGAGAATACATCGGTTATGGAGAGAATACAGAGGTTATGGAGAGAATACAGAGGTTCTGGAGAGATTACAAAGTTTCCAGAGAAAATACATCGGTTATGGAGAGAATACAGAGGTTATGGAGAGAGAATGCATCGGTTATGGAGAGAATACATAAGTTCTGGAGAGAATACATAAGTTCTGGAGAGAATACAGAGGTTCTGGAGAGAATACAGAGGTTATGGAGAGAATGCAGAGGTTATGGAGAGAATAGAGAGGTTCTGGAGAAAATACAGAGGTTCTGGAGAAAATACAGAGGTTATGAAGAGAATGCAGAGGTTTTGGAGAGAATGCAGAGGTTTTGGAGAGAATACAGAGGTTATGGAGAGAATACTGAAGTTATGGAGAGAATACAGAGGTTATGGAGAGAATACAGAGGTTATGGAGATAATACAGAGATTATGGAGAAAATAGAGGTTCTGGAGAGAATACAGAGGTTCTGGAGAGAATACAGAGGTTCTGGAGAGAATACAGAGGTTCTGGAGAGAATACTGTTAATAAAAAAAAAACAAAGCTGCTGAACAAAATAAAAGTGCAATATTTCATCCATATAAAAAACACTTATTTATGATTATTTTTTAATTTTTTGCTGGTACATCTTAAGTCTATTTAATTTTTTTCTAACTGTTTGTATGTTGAATTTTTTTTTTAAAGTGGATTTAAAGAAGTCGGACAAGAGTGACACCATGGAAGAGATTGGGGCTCACTACATAACATTACCAAAGACAGCAATGTGTAGCCTGCAGCTAAACTTCAATTATGGAGAGAACAAATCCTTTTTTAAAGCTAAATAACAGCTTCACAATGTTATAACAACTATACATATGCCCGGCTTGTGTGTCAACACACCAAACAATCAACCATTAATCAACAAAGAATATAATCAATATGGGTCATCTCTCACTCATTTCTCCCTCAACACAGACAGAAAGAGATCAATGTCTACCTGTATGAGTTTTACAAATCACCAGGACAAGATGGAGAACTGTAACAATTATATGGAACAGAAAATCCTACGTTTATAACTCTAAGAACGTTGAATACCACACACACACAAAAAAAAGCTTAGGATAGAAAAATTTATATAGTACCATCGTCTTAACAACTTAAGCAAAGGGCTCTTTTCCGCCTTTTTGGATGTCTGATGACGCCGCCTATACTTCCCAGGACTGTACCTGGTGACGACCACACATGGGCGAGTTCGCATGAGAGCCTAGGTAAGTTTTGAAAAAAAAAGGGCCGTCTCAGTCATGACCCGAACCCACGACCTTCCGATCAGCAGGCGAGCGTTTGGCCGTTTCACTACGGCGGCCCTCTCCCAAGGCAAAAAGTAAATTCAGACTAAGGGAAATAATCGTAATGGTTAAAATGATGTTTGCGTTCCTAGGTGTTATGTCCCTTAGGATTGACGTTGTTAGACCATTATTTCATCATTGTTGTGGCGGGGCAGTCCAAACATTGGGCGTTTAGTAAAGCGGTTTATATCGTAGTATTAGTGTGCACGCGTGTGTGTGTGTGTGTGTGTGTGTGAAAAGAAAGAAAGATAGATAGAGAGATAGAGAGAGAGAGAGAGAGAGAGAGAGAGAGAGAGAGAGAGAGAGAGAGAAAGAGAGAGAGAAAGAGAGAGCTGTCACACACAGCAGATGGTTCATGCTATAGTGCTGTCAGTGTATTTATCATGTGTGAGTTTGTTTCAGGACATGAAAATACCTACCATTAGTGAAATATACCTTAGTGAGTTAAAAAGACTTTAGTGAATTAAATAGACATAAGTGAGTTAAATAGACATTAGTGAGTTAAATAGGCATTAGTGAGTTAAATGTACATAGTGCAACATAAAAACACATAGAAAACAGAACAGGTGAGAAGAAATAAACAACACGGAAATACCTAGTAGGCTTATAGACCAGGTAACAACCGCTACACATGACATACACATCTAGCTGACAAATTAAGTGAGAACAGTTAAACATGACACTCAAAAAAAAACCCACCTGGCCCAGGCAAAAAAGGCAGTTAAAAATGACAGACAACAATAACCACCTGGCTTACAAACCAGGCAAAAAGGAAATTATGACAGATAACTGAAGATACCTAACAAAAAGACCAGGTAAGAAAAGTTAAACAGGAAAGACACACACACACACACACACAAAGACACTTATAGATCAGGTTAAAAGGGTTAAACATGACAGACAGGAAAAAACCTTTTAAAAATGACAAACCAAAAATTAAAAATTAAAAATGTGCACCTAGCTTACAGGTAAGAAAGGTTAAACATGACAGACACACACACACACACAAAAACCACTTAGAGAAAAAGTAAGAAAGGTTAAACATGACAGACCACAACAACAACAACAACAACAAAAACTCACATGCAAAGAGATTTATAGAATAGGTAAGAGAGATTAAAGATAACAGATGACAATATACACTCACCTAGCTCACAGATCAGTTAAACAAGGTTAAACATGACAGACTTTACCACAAAAACACATGCACAGACATATTAAGAAGGGTTAATTAAACATGACAGGTAACAAAAACACTCACCTAGCCAACAGACCAGGAAAGAAAGGTTAAACATGACAGACTTAAAACCCCCCCCCCCCCCCCCCCCCCCCCCCCCCCAAAAAATTTAAAAGAGGTACAGACATTGTAGGAAGGGTTAAACATGACAGGCAACAACAATAAAACTCACCTAGCCTACAGACTAGGAAAGAAAAGTTAAACCTGACCAAAAATACTCACCTAACTTGCAGACCAGGTGGAAGACATCAGATCTGGAATGATGTCGGGGGTCTACAGACACGATAAACCTGCTTCCAAGGCGAGCTATCTCTCCCTGAACCAAATCTGGAAGTTCATCCAGAGACTCCTTGGTATCCTCTGCCATCCTCTTTTTGCTGGGAGGTGGGCTGGGAGCTCTGAAAATGTGTAAGGTTACTGTCAGACATAAAAAGGTCCCTTTTTCCCATGTCTTTAGGTGTATTGGTAATATAGGGCTAGACCTATATTTTTTTTATAGATCAATCAGCACTTGGTGGATGATGTGGTCTGCAGGACTGAAACTGGTACCCACTCAAGGCTGGGTCGACATGGGATATTATCAGACATGGTGAATTATATATTTTGCCCCATTATGCAAACAAACAAACAACTCACACACACAAAAAAAGGTGGGTTTGTGAATCCAAGGAAATTTCAGCTGCTGGCTGAATTAGTTTCATTCTGACCAGATAACCACACAATTTGATACTCTGATGTTCTGGAAGACAACGAGAGAAGATTCTTGACAGTCTTGTTGCACACGAACTGATACATGCTGCAGGAGATCGTGGATTATGGAGAGGCATGATCGCCCACGCCAGTCGGCAAGGACACCTGATCATGATGATGATGTTCTGGGACTGGGGATATACCAGTACTGTGCCTACCATTCTTCTTAGTTCTTGATGGGTGATTGTCTCTTCCTCTTTGTCCCACCACATTTTTGATATATCTCATCTCACATGCTGCAATTAAGCGTTTATGTCTAGCACTGCCTATACCTGGCATTAATATCATAAACTTCATACAAATAACGCAGTTATCAGATGCTTTTTTTGGGTGCATGTTAATACTGTATGACTCAAAAACTGCTTCTTCTTCTCTTCCACCTTGTACCTCAGCGAAGTGTCAGGGGAAGATGGAACGTTCGTTGATGAGCTCTGTCAAAAGCACTATTAAGACTGATGTACATTTCTGTAAGGCTGTTCTTAATGCCATCACTCCATTTTTTCCGAGGTCTTCCACTTGCTCTATACCCATTATAACGTTTCAGTGTGGCTCGCTGTGGTAGATAGTACTAGGGCATTCTTGTTAGGTGCCTAGACTACTTAATTTGTTGTTCTTTGATGAACTGTAAGACTGGCTTTATTCCTAGCATTCATCCGATTTCATTTTCTGACTTTCCTTCAAACTCCTGCAGCTCTTCTAAGGCATTTTTTCAAACTGTTGTCACAGTTTTATGATCATTAGAGGACTTAAGTGTCCACGTCTGGCACTGATAGCATAGTGTTCGCCAAAAAAATAGTTCTGATTATCTAATTGTGTGTCAACAGGGAAGATAGTTGCCCCATTACTGTGATGATTCAAAAACAAAAAACAAGAAAATTAATGCAAAAATAAATAAATGAAGTGACAATTGAAACTTACGTGATAGGAGGTCCCATATAAGCTTCCAAAGCCGGGCCAAAAGTGCGATACAGTGAATGATTCAGCAGAGGTGCTGCTGAGAAGTGGGCCACAGCGTCTAGCAACGGCTGGCACATGTGTCCATGAGGACCACTAGAACTGCTGGTGCTGATTGTCTAGAAAAGAGGACACAACACTCTAGTGAATCCTCAATTAGTCATTCTGGGGGTGAGAACACAACACTCTAGGGAATCCTCAATTAGTCATCCTAGGGGTGAGAACACAACACTCTGGGGAATCCTCAATTAATAATTCTAGGGGTTAGGACACAACACTCTAGTGAACCCTCAATTTATGTAAGAATACAATACTCTAGGGAATCCTCAATTAGTCATTCTGGGGGTGAGAACACAACACTCTAGTGAATCCTCAATTAGTCATCCTAGGGGTGAGAACACAACACTCTAGGGAATCCTCAACTAGTCATTCTAGGGGTTAGGACACAACACTCTAGTAAACCCTCAATTTAGGTAAGAATACAATACTCTAGGGAATCCTCAATTAGTCATTCTGGGGGTGAGGACACAACACTTTAGTAAGTCCTTAATTAGTCAATTTGGGGGTAAGAATACAACACTCTAGTGAACCCTCAGTTGAGGTTAGAACAGAACACTAGTGATTCCTCAATGATTCATTCTGGAGATAAGAACACAACACTCTAGTGATTCCTCAATTAATCATTTTGGAGGTAAGAACACAACACTAGTGAATCCTCAATTAATCATTCTGGAGGTAAGAACACAACACTCTATTGATCCTCAATTAATCCTTCTGGAGGTAAGAACACAACACTCTAGAGAATACTCAATAATCCATAGCCACAACAGTAACATCAGTAGTCATGTGATGTCAATGTATCTCTATGGATTTAATTAATTACCGGCTTTTAATGACATTATTTACCACCTTTGCAGTGTAGGCAGGATATGGGGGGGGGGGGGGGGGGGGAGGGGAGTTGTCTTTGAGCCTGAGGATTTACGGCCACACAGCTAGTGTTGTCGCCATGGATTGTGCCAGTTTGGATTTTACAACAGAACAAATGCACAACCTTATAGAGGATTCGACCCTGGGTTTTCTGACCTATGTTTTTAATTGCTTAGCTAGCTGCTCCTCTTAATTAATTTCAACCGGTAAATATTAACTTTTGTGTTTTTCAATTATTATTTTTATTTTGTTATTTTTGGTCTATCTTCTGAAAAACGGTCCCAAATTATCAAGGCTAAGAAAATACCCTAACAGGGCCTCATTGTCTGTGACTGTGCTGCCAAAAACTGCGCTAAATATTCAGTAAACAACGCCCAACTAGTGCCGCCATGGTAACATCGCGTCAGTGTAAGTTCCATCCCTAACTCTTCAATCGATAGTGTCGCGGTTCCGTTGTTGTGACAGATTCTGGTGGCATAATTGCAATACTCCTTGCCCTAACCCTAACCCTAGGATCAAGGGGAGAAGCTAAACCTAGGACCCATGGAAGAAGTTAACCCTAGGACCCATAGGAGAAGTTAAACCTAGGACAAAAGGCTAGAAGTTAAATCTAGCACTCAGTGTCGGAGCTGTTGACACTCTCAATGATTTGGGACCATTATTTGGAGTAGTGTTTCCCGCGGTATGCGGTATAGGTCGCAATTATCTCTCAGTCTGAAGGAAATCCCCTAATCAGTCACCCGTACGACATGCTTGTTAGGAAGGGAATGGGTCTATCCCCCTTCCCCCACCACCTCCCAAGAATGAGGCTCTGGAATCTACACTGGGACGCAGATTAGTGAAAGGTACTGAATAACTGAATGTGATATGGTAAAGTCTCTGGCAGAGGGAACAGTGACCCCATTGACTAACTGGCAGAGGGAAACAGTGACCCCATGCGACAAACTGGCAGCGGAAACACAGTGACCCCATGTGACAAACTGGCATTGAAAAATAGTGACCCTATGTAACTAACTGGCAGTGGGAACACAGTGACCCTATGCGACTAACTGGCATGGGAAATCAGTGACCCCATGCGACTAACTGGCAGTGGAAACACAGTGACCTAATGTGACTAACTGGCAGCGGGAACACACTGACCTCATGCCACTAACTGGCAGTGGAAACACAGTGACCCCACGCCACTAACTGGCACAGAAACACAGTGACCCCATGCAACTAACTGGCAGTGGAAACAGCCACCCCATGCAACTAACTGGCAGTGGAAACAGTCACCCCATGTGACTAACTGGCAGCGGGAACACAGTGACAAGGTTAAACAAGACATACCACAGAATACTTCAAAGCTGCCATTACCACTGCTGGCTGTAAGATACTTCATCTGAGACAAGATTTATAAATTTTTTTTTCCCCGTCAACACTTCTACCCGGTGGATTTAGACTAAAACTAAAACAATAATTCGTAATTGGGGAATCCACCCCCCCCCCCCTTTCCCCACAATTCATAAAGCACAATAACCATTTTACACAGGTCACACAAAAATACAATAATAATTCCAGGTACTGATCAAAACAATGTTAATTTCTATACTGAATAAGAGCAGTTATCAATAAACATAAATGTAGCAAAAAATTTACAGGGTCACATCTCTGTGAGGCTAAAAATAAATGTCTACAGTCACCCAGTAACCAGTGGGTTTTTAGATTAACAAGATGACCAATTGGAAAATCACGCTGTCATCACTTATACTAATAAAGTAATTTTGTTTCGAGGAAAACCCCTCTAAATGCTATTTGTAGTGCATATAGCCATTGCCAGTCTCAAATATTTTTGCAGGTCCAAGCAAAAAAAACAGTGCTATTAGCTAGGCATCTCGTGATCAGTCGGAAAAGTTACTCTCTGGGAAGTGGGCTCAACGGGAAGTGCCAGTTTAGAAGGAGAGTAGATGAGCAAAGAGGGAGAGGAGGAAGAGGAAGAGAAGAGAAAAGAGAAGAAAAAGGAGAAGAAAGAGAAGGAGGGGAAAAGAAGAAGGAGCACAAGACACCAGAAGAACTCACCAGTTTCAACAGGACCTGCTCGCATTTCTCCAGTACTACCATCGGGACTCTGAGAATAGAGCACACAAACAAACAAGTGTCACTGCAAGCATGCATGACCTGTCGCACACATTCACTGAGTCAATCTATCAATCATCACCATTTAAGAATTGCATCGTTCGGTTCGTTTTATGGAGACCCCCTGGGATCATCGTCGGAGCTATGATGTTTGTGTTCTGGGCGATGCTCTCAACAGGCGGCTAGTTGTTCTGTGGAGATAGACCGAGCCATATGTGATAAAACTCGGCGCAATGGAGTCAATTCTCTTAACTGTAACCTCTACCCATCATTCAATCAATTGCCATCTTCTTGTAGGTCGGCTGTAACGGATCTCTGAAACTTGTCATCTCTTGTCCTAGGTTGCATACTCTCTCAGACTGCTGTCTTGACATGCTGCATATCTTTATATTATCTTCCCATCTGTATCGCTGTTTACCTTTTTCTTGCCTGGCTTTAGCCGTGCCTTCCATAATTTTGTTTATATACAGTTGTGTTAAGTCTTTTAATGTGTCCATATCACTTGTTGATTTTTAATTACTCGTACTGATTCCATTTTCATTTCAGCCTTTCTAGAATCTTTGTAAATGTACACTCGGCTGCGGATCCAAACAGCGCCAACCTTTTCTCATAAATTATTTTGACTTCCAAGTTGGCCCAGCCTTGTGTAGGTACCAGATAAAGTCTTGCATGGGAAGTAAAGGCGGCTGGCGTGATGATCAGACCATCCGCCGAGTGGTCTGTAAAATACAAGTCTAGCTGTATATGCCAATTGTGCACTGATTTCATGGAAAAGGGTCCTTGACGTTTTACTTGACCGTAAAAGATTCTTGTTCCCGTTAAATATAACATATTTGTGTGTATATATTCACATCAACAGAACAGCCAAAATAATAAAACTATGTAATCAAAAAGAGAAAGATATGAAAACAACTCACTGCAAACCACAGAATGAGAAGAGATACATTAACATATGTTGTGACAACTGAATAGGTTTACTGAATGAGAGACAGAGGAAAACAACAAGAAGAGCATTTTTAGCCTTTCATCATGCCATTTACCCTCATGGGATCCTGCGTCCCATTTGTTAGACAAAAAGAATAGATTCACTGCCTCCCTAACAAACATGTCATAAGAGGCAGCTAACTGGGGATTCTTCCTCTGAAGTCAGTGCATCTGCCTGGGTTACATAAAACCAACAGTCATGCAGACAAGTAAGCCAAATCTGCAAAATAATATGTATGCAAAATGTAAATTCTAGAAAAAGACTGAAGTCTAGAAGTGGGAGAACAACCAGAATCTTCCACCAGAGTTTACAGCTGGTGAGGCAAAGAAGAAAAATTCACTTAGACTTTAGTATTGTTTTAGAACCTGAGTTTTAGGTGCACATCTGTTTTAAAGATAAGGTTTATTATTATGCAGACTGTTGGTTCAACATTCTCAGGCAGGTGCAGTCCAACTTCAAAGAAAACCCACCTAATTAGTCAACTCTGACATCTTGCTTGTTAGGGGGGACAGTGGGTCTATTCTTGTTGCTTCCCCACAACGGGGTCCTGGGAACCTACACGGGAAAGAAGGGTGACATACACTGTGGAAACTACAGGTTAAAATGAAGAGGACTGACCTCACTGCACCGGGTTTTATTCCATATGGCATGGTCTTTCTACACAGAATGGCTAGTCCGCCTGCACAAACTCTGTTCTCCGGTGACAGAAGGTTCAATGAAAGACAGATAGAGGAAGACAGCCAGAAAAGAATGTGTAGCCTTTGACCACAGCATGGAAAAGTGTCAGCAAACAAACTGAAACGTGTTGTCGGAGAATGCTCGACAGGGATGATTCTTGGCAACTGGCTAATGAGACATCAAGAGACAATAGGTCAAAGTTCAGACAAGTGTCAAGACTGCCTTGGGACAGAGAGCCTTGTTACTAAAGTACAATGTAAGCAGAGCAAGAGGTCATGCACGCAAGCCATGGATAGACAGAATATCCAAGACAGTAAATATTAGCAATAACACAACACATTAAGGCTTGTTGCACCAGATGCCACAAAACTGATGCTGAAAGGCAGGGTTAGAGAAGAAGAAGAAGAAGAAGAAGAAGAAGAAGAAGAAGAAGAAGAAGAAGAAGAAGAAGAAGAAGAAGAAGAAGAAGAAGAAAAGAAGAAAAACAGGAGGAGGAAGAGGAGGAGAAAAAGAAAAAGAAGAAGAAGAAAAAGAAGAAGGTTCTAGCAGAAAATCAGATTGTTTATAATCTTTTAGTGACCAAAACCATCGAGTCACAAGGCCCCAGCATCCTCCGACTCAACCACCAACAACAGAAACTGTGGACCCCACTGGGTTACCTTTTCTTGGGATTTGACAAGATGTCCAGAAGGCTCTTCATCTTCTTATGGTTCTTCTTGCTCTCTGCAAGCAAATTGGGCAAACACTCATACATTAGCACCATAACACTCATTAAAGAACACATATCAGCACCTTCATATATATGAGGGATGACTAAAAAAATAACAGTGAAAACTTGTAGCATGAGCTTCCTTAACTTATTTGGTAACATGATGTTTTGTTGAAAAATCGAAAATTTTCTATTAAATATCGCCAACAACTTGATGTTTTGTAGAAATGAAAAATAAATGAAAGATACTCTTGTGCTTGCCAGATTTATTTAGCATACTCTGACCAAAACTTAAACACAAAACACTTAGATTAGGTTTAGGTGACGGATCAACATTATGGCAAAAGGAGTAACCCATAAGTGCTCCATCCTACTTCTGACTCAAGCCTGAGTCTGAAGAATCTCAGCACAGTGCACAAACTCGGTAACACCGGCAAGAATCTTGAAATGCTTTGGGTAGATTTTTAGCTCCAAATTTTTCCTGGGCAGCGACGCTAGGCTACTCTTTTTGATTTCCAACTGCCAAGAGATTTTTTTACATGCGCAACAATACACATGGGCGTCTGATCTTACTACCCTGAAACCAGGGGAAATTACTAGTAGTCCATGTGAAAAAATCCCAGACTTCACAGGGCGCCTGAACCCGGGTCCTCCAGCACTCGAGGCGGATTCCACGCCTCTAGACCATGCAGCCCTCCTCCAAAACACTTAAAGAGATGTTTGAGACATGTGGACAATAGTCAGTAACACATCAAATGTGTTTTGGGACTGAAAGAGTAAGAAAAAAAACTAGGTTAATATGGACACAATTTTAGTACCAACAGGAATTTATCAAAAATTTAATTTTTCCACAAACATTTGATATTTTCCCTCTGGAATTTGTGTTAACAAGGTTTTACTGTATTCATAAAAAAAATTACAAGCATGCATTAACTGGTATGAGTAAACAACAGATAGGATTAAACGGTATGGCACAATCACTTAGGTGGAGCATGCATTAACTGGTATGAGTAAAGAACAGATAGGATTAAATGGTAAGGCACAATCACTTATGTGGAGCCTGCATTAACTGGTATGAGTAAAGAACAGATAGGATTAAATGGTAAGGCACAATCACTTATGTGGAGCCTGCATTAACTGGTATGAGTAAAGAACAGATGGGATTAAATGGTAAGGCACAATCACTTATGTGGAGCATGCAATAACTGGTATGAGTAAAGAACAGATGGGATTAAATAGTAAGGCACAATCACTTATGTGGAACATGCATTAACTGGTATGAGTAAAGAACAGATGGGATTAAATGGTAAGGCACAATCACTTATGTGGAGCATGCAATAACTGGTATGAGTAAAGAACAGACGGGATTAAATAGTAAGGCACAATCACTTATGTGGAGCATGCATTAACTGGTATGAGTAAAGAACAGATGGGATTAAATGGTAAGGCACAATCACTTATGTGAAGCATGCAATAACTGGTATGAGTAAAGAACAGACAGGATTAAATGGTAAGGTTAAATCACTTTTGTGGAGCATGCATTAACTGGTATGAGTAAAGAACAGACAGGATTAAATGGTAAGGTTAAATCACTTTTGTGGAGCATGCATTAACTGGTATGAGTAAAGAACAGATGGGATTAAATGGCAAGGCACAATCACTTATGTAGAACATGCAATAACTGGTATGAGTAAAGAACAGACGGGATTAAATGGTAAGGTTAAATCACTTATGTGGAACATGCAATAACTGGTATGAGTAAAGAACAGACGGGATTAAATGGTAAGGTTAAATCACTTATGTGGAACATGCAATAACTGGTATGAGTAAAGAACAGACGGGATTGAATGGTAAGGCACAATCACTTATGTGGAGTATGCATTAACTAGTATGAGTAAAGAACAGACGGGATTAAACGGTAAGGCACAATCACTTATGTGGAGCATGCAATAACTGGTATGAGTAAAGAACAGATGGAATTCAACGGTAAGGCACAATCACTTATGTGGAGCATGCAATAACTGGTATGAGTAAAGAACAGATGGGATTCAACGGTAAGGCACAATCACTTATGTGGAATTTTCAGAGAGAACTAAACACATTCTAGATTCCCCTTACACTCTTTATCTTCCCTCTTCCCCATGTGGGTTCTAAGGTCCCACTGTGGGTAAAGATGGGGAAAAGGGGGGGGGGGGGCAGGGCAGAATAGACTTTCTTACTGCCCCCTAATAAGCATGTCATAAGAGTAGACTAATTAGGGGTTTCCATCAAAGTCAGACTGCACCGGCGGAAGAAGCAGGGAACCAACAGTTTGCCAGATGTGTAAAATTGATGTGCATGCAAAGCTCAAATTCTGGAGCAAGACAAATCCACAACTGGAAGAACAACTAGAACTTTCCACTGAAGTTTACCGCCAGGGAAAACATGAAGAAGATCTTCCCTATAGCTCTTTCTATCTCTTAATTAATCCTCTTTTCTTTAACCCACCCTCTCCCTGCATTCTTCAGAATGTTTTTTCTTCTTCTTTTCCTCTTTTCACCTACCCCCTTCTCAAACTCTCACTAGAATATTACCTTCATCATTCTTTTTCTCCAGGTCCATGATAAAACTCCGCAGGGGTTCAATGTACCGGGACAGCTTGTCCAGCTTCTTGACATACTCCACCTCTTCCTGGGACGTGCTGGGGGGACCGGGGCTGGGGTCAACCACAGTGGTACCTGGGTAGAGACAACAATCTTGTGTTTGAAACAGATACAAGTCTGACAACAAACATGTAACATTTGAAACGGAAACAAGAATACAAACTAAGAAACGATCTTTAAAACAGAAACAGGTCTTCAAGAAAAGACACAATCCCTGATTTGGAAACAAGTCTTCAAACTAATACACAAGAAGACCGAGAGCAACAAAGAGATAGATACTTTATATAGCTGGCACCTGCAAAAAGTTGAGCAAATCTACCAGTAGAGCCACCCGAGAAAAGCAAGACAAATACAGAAAACCACGACACTGGGCTACAGCCTGGTATCAGTGAGACGGCAAAAGAAGAACAAAAACAATTCTTCAAACTAAGATATCTTCTTCTTTCTTTTTTTTTCTCCAGCTTGAAATAGATTATCTATATCAATGTTGTCTCTGGTATGAACTTCACTGTCTTTTGTAACTGGCCATAAGTTTTGCCTTGATGTGTTTGTATTTGGGACAGTCTTGGAGGACATGACCTGTTGTCTCAGGTGCCAATCCACATGTGCACATGGCTGGTTTGTCGATTAAAAATTTTGTGTATATGTGGCTGAGAAGTTGACTGTGTCCTGATCTAAGGTGTAGAATAATAATTTGCTCTTGTCTGTCAATAAAATGTTAATCAGCTTGGGCATGTTTTGGTAGCTTTCTGATAGATCTGATTATTCTCTTCTTTTGTTGATAAGAGACTGGTAGATCATTTGCACCTTCCTTAGCTAGTTTATCAGCTCTTTCATTTCCAGGAACTCTATAGTGGGATGGCATCCACTGCATAATTAAATTACACCGGCTGCCTAGTTTGGAGAGTAGTGTTCATATACCATGTAGTTTTCCAGACTTGAGTGCCTGCAGCACTGTTCTTGCATCTGTCAGGAATACCACGGGTTGTGAAATATGTCGTATATTGAAGTTTCTCTGCTGCTATTTTGACGGCTTGAACTTCTGCTTCATAGTTGTGACAGTGCTTTCGTGTAGGTATTGTGGCTATATATCTGGTTGCTCAATATACACTCCTGCTCCTACATTTCTGCTTGCATTTTGTGCTGACCTTTCCGTATAGACATGAACCCAAAGATTATGTGGATATTCGTATCAAGTAGAGCGAGGGTGGCTGTTTTACACTATACACTGATTTATTCTTCCTTGTTAAATAATCCTTTTACTTCTGTCTGGATGTGTATTGGCAACTTATAATCCTCTTTCCAAGGGGACTGATCTGGAATAGCATTTAAGGGGCTATCAGTTGCAGGCAGATAATTGGTTTGCAGAGTCGCTGGGCCTGATGGATGAAACTGCTTCTTTTTAGTCATCCCATTGTAGATTTTGGAATCTTTCTTTTCTTTCATAGTGTGTTCAGGCATGCTAAAAGACTTATCTGCTTGTATTAGTATCTTAGTGTCTTTTTGTTCTGTCCGTGACTGAGTCATCGCCATCTTCAACAACACACATATAGGTGTTGATTTCATCCTGCCTGTTATGACTCTGAGCACTTGATTGTGCGCCTTGTCTAACTTTTGTAAGTGTGGTTTTTGACGCTGAACTCCATGCAGTTAACCTGTGTTCAAGGTGTGCTCGTACACTTTGTTGATAAACTTTCCCAAGTATTTTCCCATTTGCACTCAGATATAACCTTTGAAACAGAAACAAATCTTCAAACTAAAATATAATCTTTGAAACAGAAACAAATCTTCAAACTAAAATATAATCTTTGAAACAGAAACAAATCTTCAAACTAAGACACAATCTCTGACACAGAAATAAGTATTCAAACTAAGATATCATCTTTAAAAAAAAAAAAAAACAAGTCTTCAAACTAAGACAATCTCTGAAACAGAAATAAGTATTCAAACTAAGATATCATCTTTAAAAAAAAAAAAAAAGTCTTCAAACTAAGACAATCTCTGAAACTGAAGCAAAGTCTACAAACTATCAGCTCATGTCACTATCTAGCAGACGTGACTCACTCACCTGGAGTGTGCAGCATGGTGTTTGGAGACGGAGCTCCCATTCTCATGGCTGGAGACATCATCACATGTGGGGAAGGCACCATGGCCAGTGGGGACCTGTTTATAACCATAGAGATTTAAGTATTCATCAGGTACAGCCTACACTGTGTAGTATCCAACAAATCTGCAAATTGACTGTTTCTCTGCCCATCACCTTCAGTCTAATATGGCTGATAGAAGGGCAGTCCATTATCGCACTGAATTGTTTTTCGCCTCTGATCATTGCTTGCAAACACAGTTTTCACATATAAACTAGAAGCCACAGTTTTGCTTCCTAAACTACTGAGTTAGGTGCTTGGTGCAACACTGTGAGCCTTGTTTTGTGTGTAATACTTTTAATTTGTGCCCGAAGCAGTTTATGCCTTGACATGTGCCTAATGCACTATACTGTGCATGTACTGCCAAACTGTCATGACTGAGTACTTCCATCAATGAGAAACTGCAGTTCTGGTGGCAACTGTTGATGTTGGCATCTGTAGAGACTGCCTTGAGCATTCACTAATTGCTCATTAGCTTTAAATTGAGACAATGATGGGATTTTTAATGTGCTTTTTACTGCCAAATGAACAGAGCAATAAGGAATGACCCGTTTGCTATGAAATTAAAGCCTTGACAATCTTTGCTCCGGAAGCATACAAACTGGCATATGCAATCATGTACCCCACAAACCACTGATAGGGAAGCCATGGTGGCTCAGCGGCTAGCAGACACACCTTCTGGCACAGGAGTCATGTTTTTAAATCTCATTTAATTCTTTGAGTCCCAGGGGGTTTAGCATCACAGGCCCAAGGGGTAGACACGAGAGACTTAAAATCGGCGCATCATGCGTTTATTGGGCCTCTAGGTAGGAATCTATGAACGTGTCATGCGTTCTTTGGGACTCAAAGAGTTAAAGTAGATAAAAAATATATTAAAAAAATTAACATTAAAACTGACCAGGGTTTTCATGTCTAAAATGGGTGCCAGGCGAAGTAATTCACCCAAGGAATGCCAGTTCCTTCTCATAATCATCATGCAGGAGGTCCTGTGTTCTTTCATCCTTACTTCTTTTCTTCTGCTGCCGTGGCTTTGTTACAATGTGTTTAACTTTATCTTCAGCGATCTCTGCTCACTTGCTTAATCCCCTGTGGGTCACAAAGTGGGATGTCATCTGCAGGTCCCTGAGATTGTTTCCCCAAGGCTTAGAGGTCAGGTCTGCTGGGTGTGGCCATATGTTGCTTCGCAGCTCCTCTAACAGAGGACACTCTTACAAGATTGAGAGTCTGTTCAGCACAAAAGACACTGATGGAGAACTGTTGTGGTTCATGCCTAATTTATATGAGTATTTGTCAAGTTTGTTGTGTCCAGTGCATAAGCGAAAAATTGTGACTTGGTTTGTTCTGTCCAAATGACTGATGAAATCTTGTTCTTGGTCATAACCTCTGTCCATTTTCCAAAATTTGTTAATGATACTATTTGAATTTCTTCAAATGTTACTGGCAATTTGTGTGTAATATGTACATTGACTCACACTGAGGCAGATTTCTTCAAAACTGACATTGATTCATTGCCAGGCTGACCCAGCCTGAAATGAGACCAGGTAATTTTCTAGGAAACAGAGACGGTCGACCTACTGTTGACAACATCCCCCATCGAGCACCGGCTGGTCTATAAAAATATAAGTCTGGTTATCCCAGAGCGGGGCACTCGCTTGCCATGGCAATCTAAAATGTTGCCGAAGACTGAGAAAGTAGTCTAAAGCCATGTGGATTTAAAAAGCAAGGGGAACTACCATATTATTATCCCAAGAAACTCATGATGGAAGCCACAGAATACCATGAATAAAGAAGATTCTGACATTTTAAAAGATATGAACATCAAGGAAGATTGGCTAAAACACAGCATCTTGTCTCGGAAGCTGAAATATTTTGGTCATATCAAGCGCCACAGCGGATTTGAAAACACAATAATAGCAGAAGGCATTGTACCAGGAAGGAGGGACAAGGGCTGACTAACACAAAGAAGGGCACAGGATAAAAGTGACTCCTTGAACATAAAAGTACATGAAGCAGGAGAGCTGGCAAGAGACTGAGTTTCTTTCAGGTAGACCGTGATAAGAGCAACGTTCTGCAAAGGATCTGCCACATAATGATGATGATACCACTGATGTAAAAATTTTATTTAGTTTTTAAAAAAAAATCTTCAAATGCAGTAAAATACCACACATCTGATAAAATACATCACTACAAACAAGAAACACCACAGATCTGATAAAATACAACACTACAAACTAGAAACTCCACAGACCTGATAAAACACAACACTACAAACTAGAAACACCACAGATCTGATAAAATACAACACTACAAATGAGAAACACCACAGACCTGACTAAATACAACACAACAAACTAGAAACACCACAGATCTGATAAACACACTACAAACTAGAAACACCACAGACCTGATAAAACACCACACTACAAACTAGAAACACCACAGATCTGATAAAATACAACACTACAAACTAGAAACACCACAGATCTGATAAAATACAACACTACAAACTAGAAACACCACAGATCTGATAAAATACAACACTACAAACTATTGAGGTGGGAGGGTGTCCCACTGGTCCTCTAACATGCATGGTGTAAACAGCGACTCAGCATATGTATTCAAATGTGTTGGGCCAAAAGATTGCAAATATCGCAGCCAACACAGAAGAAGACATGAAGCTATAGACAACGACAGACTGCAACACCTACGCTGACGACCCTAGGTAACTAGTTGAACAGCAGCAGTTAGGACAACAGTTCTTACCCTGTAGCTGGTGACTGTATTGGCATGCCAGGTCCCTGCATGTTCACGTCACGTACCTGAAACCACAGTTCAATACTAGCTGCAGACACCATACGTAATGGAAAAACTAAACAGATTAACTGTAATGGGGGATATTTTGACCCAGTTTAGGATGGTTAGGAAGGCCCAAAGCTGACCTAAAACACCGAGATAGTCCAGATACTTGGATTAAACGAGAATCTGGAGATAGGTGACTAACCACTGGTTATCACGGGAACCACGATGATGCGACCCAAGGTCGCCACGGGAAAAGTAAAGGACCACCACGTGTTGTCACGTGAAACGAATCCGTGGTATAAGTCAGACTTGACTCTGGTCAAGTTTAGTTTGTGTCGACCTGTTGGAGTGAGAGGACGTGCGACTGAAAGTGAGAATGTCTACGTGAGTGCCTGTGGAGAAAGGAGACCCTGCCGACGAAGTGTGAAGCCGAGATCGACCATGCCAGTGTGTGAGATGGCCAGAACCTCAACGTGAATCCATGGGAGCCAACTTTGGTCAGTGAATACTTGAAGAAGACTGTTCGTTGAAGGCTGCGTGAGTTTGGGTACGAGAGCTGTTCACTAGGACACCGACCGGACATTCTAGTTTGTAAGTGTAAATACGTCAATAAATTCATGTCTCGTAAGCTCACATCGGTGTCGGCTTGTGCCAGTTGTGTAACGTGGAGCGTGTGAGAAGATCATCCACCACACACGCATGAACACTGCCGAGACAACAAGAAGAAACACACACCACTTATTACATTAACATATTTTATACTGTCTGCTTCCTTTCATTACTCCTTCTTACATGATTTGTTTCATAATAGCTTTTCCTGCCAAAAAATTACCATTTGTTTTCCCTGTTGTATAGTTAAACTTGTCAGAACAACACAGCCGGTTATCTTTTCAATGATTGATTGAAATTTGTGGTTGTATTTGTGCAAGTCCTTTCCTTTCCTCAAAGTGAGCTTTCAAATCATAACTTGTGTAGTGTTTATAATCATAATTTGTGTTGCATTTATAATAATAATTTGTGCAGTTTTTACAATTATAATTTGTGCTGCATTTAAAAAAAAAAATTTATGTTGTGTTTATATTCATAGTTTGTGCTGTGTCTGTCATCATAATTTGTGTTGCATTTATAATGTGCGCTGTGTTTATGAACATAATTTACGTATTGTTTATATTCATTATTTGTGCTGTGTTTACAATCATAATCTGTGCTCTATTTATAATCATAATTTGTGATGTGCCTAAAATCCTAATTTGTGTTGAGCTTATAATATTAATTTGTGTTGGATTTATAATAATAATTTGTGGTGTGTTTAAAATCATAATTTGTGCTATGTTTATAATTATAGTTTGTGCTATGTTTATAACCATCATCTATGCTGTGTTTATAAACATAATTTGTATTGTGTTTGCCTGAGAGGCAAAGAACCAACAGTGTGCATACGAATAAGCCAGATTTGCAGAGCGAACATGTACACAACACTTAGGTTCTGGAACATGACAGAATCCAGAGATGTACGAACAGCCAGAATTTTCCCTTGGAGTTTACAGCTATTGAACATGAAAAGGTGTACTTACTGGCATATATGATCCTTGCATGTTCATTGGCACCATATTTCTGGTGTTTCCTGAGTGTTGGTAACCCATCTGGAGAAGAAAAAGGCAAATATTCACATCACCATCCCTGTTATAAAACGCACTGGAATGTTCTCACCAAGTTTTATTTCTATGGCACTATATGAAAGTCACCAAAGGGAAAATATGACAATGTTCACCGAAGTGAATTGACATAGTTGTTATTTATCCTTTTATAATATGCCAATGGCATTCACATGAATTCCTAGTCCAGATGAAGCAACTTTTTTTCTTACATAACTACACATATTTTTCAGAGATCTCAATGCTCAACCACTAATGTCACTTGGTGAGTGTCAATGGTTTTAGGTCACCTGGTGTAATGTCAATGATTTTAGGTCACTTGGTGTAGTGTCAATGATTTTAGGTCACTTGGTGTAGTGTCAATGATTTTAGGTCACCTGGTGAAGTGTCAATGATTTTAGGTCACCTGGTGTAGATTTTTAAGAGCATGCATCTTTCCCATTGCAACATACGCCTGTGAGACCTGGACACTTACTAAACAAGCGGAACAGCGCATAAATGCATTTGAATATAAATGTTACAGACAGGTTCTAAGAATATCTTGGGTAAAGAAAAGAACAAATGCATCCATACTTCAAGAGCTGAATATTGAAGAGGGTTGGCTAGTAAAGACAATAAAACAAAGAAAATTGAAATATTTTGGTCACTTGAAACGTCATGGAGGTCTAGAGAGAACAATAATGGAGGGGTATATGCCTGGGAAGAGAGGAAGAGGAAGGCCAAGGAGAAGATGGGTGCAGGATGTGGCAGATGATCTCCAGATGGGTGTATCAGACGCAGGACATCTTGCTCATGATAGGAAGGTTTTCCGGAGGGTTGTTATGGCAGCGAGGTTCCGCGAGGGACATGCTACTGAATGAATGAATGGTGTAGTGTCAATGATTTTAGGTCACCTGGTGTAGTGTCAATGGTTTTAGGTCACCTGGTGTAGTGTCAATGATTTTAGGTCACTTGGTGTAGTGTCAATGATTTTAGGTCACCTGGTGTAGTGTCAATGGTTTTAGGTCACCTGGTGTAGTGTCAATGATTTTAGGTCACTTGGTGTAGTGTCAATGGTTTTAGGTCACTTGGTGTAGTGTCAATGGTTTTAGGTCACCTGGTGTAGTGTCAATGGTTTTAGGTCACCTGGTGTAGTGTCAATGATTTTAGGTCACCTGGTGTAGTGTCAATGGTTTTAGGTAACCTGGTGTAGTGTCAATGATTTTAGGTCACTTGGTGTAGTGTCAATGATTTTAGGTCATTTGGTGTAGTGTCAATGATTTTAGGTCACCTGGTGTAGTGTCAATGGTTTTAGGTCACCTGGTGTAGTGTCAATGGTTTTAGGTCACCTGGTGTAGTGTCAATGATTTTAGGTCACCTGGTGTAGTGTCAATGGTTTTAGGTCACTTGGTGAAGTGTCAATGGTTTTAGGTCACCTGGTGTAGTGTCAATGATTTTAGGTCACTTGGTGTAGTGTCAATGATTTTAGGTCACTTGGTGTAGTGTCAATGGTTTTAGGTCACTTGGTGTAGTGTCAATGGTTTTAGGTCACTTGGTGTAGTGTCAATGATTTTAGGTCACTTGGTGTAGTGTCAATGATTTTAGGTTACTTGGTGAAGTGTCAATGATTCACCGAACTTTCTCTTCTTTTTTTGTCCGACTACTTATGCCCTAAAGCATGGCTGAGAGGAGTTAGATGTAGTTTTCTGATTTTTGCTAGCAGCTTAGCTTGTGTTAATGTCATGCTGCGTTCCTGCAGTGCCTCTTTTACTCCCTCCACCTATTTCTTTCTTGGTCGCCCTCTTGCTTTGTAGCCTGCTGTTCTCTGGTACTACACCCGAGCTGCTGGCTTTGATTCTTTGATGTTCTATGAAATCATCTACTGCTACTGTGCCTACCATTATCTTTGAATCTTCATTGGTGAACTCTGCCTCTTCTGGTGTTACCCACCACATTTCTTTTTCCTTTAATCCCACGTGCTCCCATTTGATGTTTATTATTCATACTCAGTCTAAATCAGAATATTTTTCTTTTATCAGGTCTAACCAATCTTCTTTTGGCAGAATTTTAAAAATAACTAGGCCATAAAACTGGTATCAGAAATATTGTCTGATGTGTAAAAGCTTCGGTGTGATATTGATCACATTACCCATTAGGTGCCGATGTCTTTATATTAAAAAAAGACATGTGTAGAAATGGTTTTTTTGTGTGGTTACATCACACTAAAAGATGTGGGAATCGCCTTGGCAGAGCGGCTAGACGTGCCGGGCTTTTCTTAAAAAATGACCTTGGCTCCCAGGTCGACCCAGCCTTGAGTGGGTACCGGGAAGTAGAGGCGGCCGGCGTGATGCTGACCACATCACCCATCTTGTGCCATTGATCTATAAAAATATAGGTCCAGCCCTATATGCCTAAAGGCGTGGAAAAGGGTCCTTTACTTTACACTTAAAGATATAGGATTTAGAATCACCTTGGAAGGAAAAAGTGAATGCAGGTGAGCAAGAGATAGACAGTGATTTGAGCGGGGGAAAAACATAAAGAGAAGGATTAATATTAAATGATAGAATATACAGGCAGGCGGAGGGAGGGAGAGGGCAGCAATAAATATAAATAGGATATGTATATAGACATACATATATATAGTGAGATAGAAAGAAAGAAAGAGAGAGAGAGAGAGAGAGAGAGAGAGAGAGAGAGAGAGAGAAAGAGAGAGAGCTGAAGATACACTTCTTTTTGCCTTTCTAGCCCCCAATGAGGCACAGGCCCTCAGCCAACTCATGGCAAGTTTTTCTGTTCTCCACCATCACATGCAGCTCTCTCCATCTTTTTAACTTCACTCTCTAGTTCCCTTCTCCATGTGTTTTTTTTTTTTTTTTTGGGTCTGCCTTTATTTCTATGCGCCCGTGGGTTCTGGTGCAAAGACATTCTAGTTATATTGTTCTCAGGTTTTCTCTACGTTTATCCTATCCAAGAAGATACACTGCTGCCTACTTACTCTATAGGCTGTGGTATGCATAGCCTTTACTGGTACCCCAGAATATCGACAGGGGTGAGACTGAGTGTGAAACAGAAAGTCTCACAAATGGACTCAGTGAGAGAGACAGAGAGAGAGAAACAAAGCTGGAAATACACTGCAGTCTACTTACTCTATAGGCTGTGGTATGCATAGCCTTTACTGGTACCCCAGATATAGACAGGGGTGAGACTGAGCGTGAAACAGAAAGACACACAAATGGACAAAGTGAGAGAGACACAGAGAGAAACAAAGCTTGAAATACACTGCAGTCTACTTACTCCCTGGGCTGTGCTGTGCATGGACTGTCCTGGTACACCAGGCATGGACTGAGGCGAGGTCACCATAAAAGCATCCTGTCGCTTCAAGAAATGATCACAATTAATTCATGCAAGCAGACACAAACTAGCTTTTCCCTAAACAACAGTCATAAGCTTTTTCCTAAACAAATGTAAGTAGTTTTTCCATAAACAACTGTCATTAGCTTTTCCCTAAACAACTGTTATTAGCTTTGAATGAAACACTAAATAAATTGATACAACAACGTGACAAGAACAGCAACTACAACATAAAACCCTAGCGGTTCTGACATAAACAGAACAGAGAACATACATGGAGTTGCGGTGGCCTCTGCGGCATCCCCCGGCCATGCTGCATTATGGGCTGCCGAACCATCTGAACTTGCTGCTGGTTGCCAGGAGCTATTCCATGCATGCTTTGCATCATTCCACCTGTTTAACAATCGCAGGAAATCAATCAGGTATAAACGTAAAGAAATCACAATAGTTAAACGATACTTCCCTGAGATGACCCTTACAACTGAAGGCAATAGGATGAGTTGCATGATTCTTTGTTAGTAAAAAGGGTCTCAATGGTGAAGTAGTCAAGCCTTGCACTATGAAAGTCATGCATTTTTTTTTCACAAAACCGAGGTTTCGGTTCATGAATGAAATTTTTAGAGATCCCTAGAGATCTTCGCTAAAGCTATGGAATTCGTGCTTTGTGTATCATTTCTGGCAAATGCCTGCCATTTTGCAGAGAGAGCCATATGAGATCAAACCCAGTGCATTCAAGTCGATCCTCTCGACTTTAACTATGTTGGTAAATGATGGAAGTTGGCATCTGTGGCTTAGCACTGCGTATATGCTTCGTAATTTTAGCTCAATTCAACTCTAGCTGTGGGCAATCTGGCAGCACACTGTTCTGTAGTAATTCTGCCAATGGTATCAAGAGATGAATGTTCAGAAAGTAATGGTATCAAGAGATGAATGTTCAGAAAGCAATGGTATCAAGAGATGAATGTTCAAGCAATGGTATCAAGAGACGAATGTTCAGAAAGCAATGTTATCAAGAGATAAATGTTCAAGCAATGGTATCAAGAGATGAATGTTCAGAAAGCAATGGTATCAAGAGATGAAGGTTCAAGCAATAGTATCAAGAAACCAATGTTCAGAAAGCAATAGTATCAAGAGATGGATGTTCAAGCAATGGTATCAAGAGACGAATGTTCAGAAAGCAATGGTATCAATAGATGAATGTTTAGAAAGCAATGGTATCAATAGATGAATGTTTAGAAAGCAATGGTATCAATAGATGAATGTTCAAAAAGCAATGGTATCAAGAGACAAATTTTCAGAAAGCAATGGTATCAAAAGATGAATGTTCAGGAAGCAATGGTATCAAGAGATGAATGTTCAGAAAGCAATGGTATCAAGAGATGAATGTTTAGAAAGCAATGGTATCAAGAGATGAATGTTTTAGAAAGCAATGGTATCAAAGATGAATGTTCAGAAAGCAATGGTAACAGACGAATGTTCAGAAAGCAATGGTATCAAGAGACAAATGTTCAGAAAGCAATGGTATCAAAAGACAAATGTTCAGAAAGCAATGGTATCAAGAGACAAATGTTCAGAAAGCAATGGTATCAAGTGATGAATGTTCAGAAAGCAATAGACAAATGTTCAGAAAGCAATGGTATCAAAAAGACGAATGTTCAGAAAACAATGGTATTAAGAGATGGAATGTTCAGAAGCAATGGTATCAAGAGATGAATGTTCAGAAACAATGGTTCAAGAGATGAATGTTCAGTGGTATCAAGAAACGAGAATGTCCAGAAAACAATGGTATCAAGAGATTAATGTTCAGAAAGCAAATGGTATTAAAAGATGAATGTTCAGAAAGCAATGGTATCAAGAGACGAATGTTCAGAAAGCAATAGTATCAAGAGATGAAATGTTCAGAAAGCAATGGTATCAGAAAGGTATCAAGAGATGAATGTTCAGAAAGCACAATGGTATTTCAAGAGATGAAAATGTTCAGAAAGCAATGGTATCAAGAGATGAATGTTCAGAAAACAATGGTATCAAGAGGTATGTTCAGAGATGAATGTTCAGAGAGCAAAAGCAATGGTATCAAGAGACGAATGTTCAGAAAACAATGAAAGCAATGTATCAAGAGATGAATGTTCAGAAATAGCAATGGTATTCAGAAAAGTATCAAAAGACGATGTTCAGAAAACAATGGTATCAAGAGATGAATGTTCAGAAAGCAATGGTATCAAGAGATGAATGTTCAGAAAGAGATGAATGTTCAAAAGCAATGGTATCAAGAGACGAATGTCCAGAAAACAATGTTCAGAATGAATGTTCAGAAAGCAATGGTATCAAAAGATGAATGTTCAGAAAAAAATGGTATCAACAGACGAATGTTCAGAAAGCAATGGTATCAACAGACGAATGTTCAGAAAGCAATGGTATCAAGAGATGAATTTTTAGAAAGCAATGGTATCCAAAGATGAATTTTTAGAAAGCAATGGTATCAAGAGACAAATGTTCAGAAAGCAATGGTATCAAGAGATGAATTTTTAGAAAGCAATGGTATCCAAAGATGAATTTTTAGAAAGCAATGGTATCAAGAGACAAATGTTCAGAAAGCAATGGTATCAAGAGACAAATGTTAAGAAAGCAATGTTATCAACAGACGAATGTTTAGAAAGCAATGGTATCAAGAGACAAATGTTCAGAAAGCAATGGTATCAAGAGACAAATTTTCAGAAAACAATGGTATCAAGAGATGAATGTTCAGAAAGCAATGGAATCAAGTGATGAATGTTCAGAAAGCAATAGTATCAAGATACAAATGTTCAGAAAGCAATGGTATCAAAAGACGAATGTTCAGAAAACAATGGTATTAAGAGATGAATGTTCAGAAAGCAATGGTATCAAGAGACGAATGTTCAGAAAACAATGGTTCAAGAGATAAATGTTCAGAAAGCAATGGTATCAAGAGACGAATGTCCAGAAAACAATGGTATCAAGAGATAAATGTTCAGAAAGCAATTATATCAAGAGATGAATGTTCAGAAAGCAATGGTATTAAAAGATGAATGTTCAGAAAACAATGGTATCAAGAGATGAATGTTCAGAAAACAATGGTATCAAGAGATGAATGTTCAGAAAGCAATGGTATCAAGAGACGAATGTCCAGAAAACAATGGTATCAAGAGATGAATGTTCAGAAAGCAATGGTATTAAAAGATGAATGTTCAGAAAACAATGGTATCAAGAGATGAATGTTCAGAAAGCAATTATATCAAGAGATGAATGTTCAGAAAGCAATGGTATCAAGAGACAAATGTTCAGAAAGCAATGGTATCAAGAGATGAATTTTTAGAAAGCAATGGTATCAATAGATGAATGTTTAGAAAGCAATGGTATCAAGAGACAAATGTTCAGAAAGCAATGGTATCAAGAGACAAATGTTAAGAAAACAATGGTATCAAGAGATGAATGTTCAGAAAGCAATGGTATTAAAAGATGAATGTTCAGAAAACAATGGTATCAAGAGATAAATGTTCAGAAAGCAATGTTATCAACAGACGAATGTTCAGAAAGCAATGGTATCAAGAGACAAATGTTCAGAAAGCAATGGTATCAAGAGACAAATGTTCAGAAAACAATGGTATCAAGAGATGAATGTTCAGAAAGCAATGGTATCAAGTGATGAATGTTCAGAAAGCAATAGTATCAAGATACAAATGTTCAGAAAGCAATGGTATGAAAAGACGAATGTTCAGAAAACAATGGTATTAAGAGATGAATGTTCAGAAAGCAATGGTATCAAGAGACGAATGTTCAGAAAACAATGGTATCAAGAGATGAATGTTCAGAAAGCAATGGTATCAAAAAATGAATGTTCAGAAAACAATGGTATCAAGAGACGAATGTTCAGAAAACAATGGTATCAAGAGATGAATGTTCAGAAAGCAATGGTATCAAAAGATGAATGTTCCGAAAGCAATGGTATCAAAAGATGAATGTTCAGAAAGCAATGGTAAACAACCCAGTATAAATCTGGTGAGTATAATCACAAACAAATAAACAAAAAAAAATTTTTCCCCAATTGGTTGGTTCTATGGAGGATACACACAATTTGTTTTTTAATCAAGTGAGGGTGAAGTGTCAGTACACACAATCATGCATGCTGCCGGAGACGGCAAGACATGAACAAACAAGGACACCTCTGCCTGGTGACAAAGCACTTCCTAATAAAGATATTCATGTTATTCTTCTTCGTGTTCATCGACTGTACACTCCAGCACAAAGTCCTGAGTGCTCGTCCATCTCCAGATTTATAATATTTTTTTTTTTAAAGAAAAGTGCACATTTTTCCTAGATTTATTATAATTACTACGGTTTACTGCAGCTAGAAATGTGCATATTCCAGTGATGGTATTGAAAATTGTGATGCTATTGATAATGTTTACTATTATCTGATGTATGAATGAAATGATGCCTGAAAGAAGAAAGACTAGAAGGGCAGAATGTTAGACAGGCCTGCGTGCCAAATTCTTCATCCTTTGAAAACAAAGTCTGTTCATTCTTCTTCACTCCTCTTTTACTTCAGGTATCGAGGAAGATACAAGGTTCTGCTTCTGGCTGCCTCGACCATAGAAACAATGTGTGTTGTAGAGATTTTTAATTATATCTGTCCATTTTGTTCTTGGTCTACCTTGTTCTGTTCTTTTTTTCTTTTCGTGTATGCCTTCTATGGTAAGGCATCACAAGTCATTCCTTCTATTGGATCAGTAATCTGATCTGCTGTCTTTGTATGTAATTTAGAATTGGTTCTGTACTAACGTTTTCTCCAATCTCCTCTTTACCGGTCTCACTGAGTTTTGGTAACTCAGAAGAACTAGACTAGAAAAATACTACTCCCTGCAAGACCAGACAAGTGGAACACCTTGTTTGGAGGAAAAGAACAGCTTGTGAATATATGTAAATTCCACTACATGGCACTGAACCAAAGGATGAAAGCTTACGCACTGCTGGATCAATAACAATAACTCTTCTAGTCTCTCCTGCACCCCTTCTCAGACATCCCATTTTCATGGTTACATATTTTATTATCTGATTCTTCCTTGATAAAAAAGCAAGACAAGGAAAATTAGGACAGATCTGTATGACAGATGAGCAGACCTTGCTGGGATCGCCCCATTCCTCCACTCCCTTGGCCTGCCAGATTCTGCAAGGCATTGATGGGATCCTGGTCCTGCATGACTCCCTGGGTTCGCATCCCTCCAGACATCCCTGCCTGACCCATGTTGGGGGGCACCATCCCGGGCTGACCCAGCTTCTTGTCCTTGTCTGAAACAGAAACAAGGCAAAAAAGACTTCATCATCATCAGCAAGAAATAGAAGCACACAAAACTTCATCAGCAAGATACACAAGAATTCAGAAACAAGATACACAAGTACACACAGGACTTCAGCAAGAAGATACACAAGTACACATACAGCACACAAGACTTCAGCAACAAGATACACAAGTACACATACAGCACACAAGACTTTAGCAACAAGATACACAAGTACACATACAGCACACAAGACTTCAGCAACAAGATACACAAGTCTTCATCAGCAAGATAAACAAGACTTCAGCAACAAGATACACACACAACACCCAAGACTTCAGCAACATGATACACAAGTACAAACACACAAGACTTCAGCAACAAAATACACAAGTACATACACACAAGACTTCAGCAACAAAATACACACACGCACAGAACACAAGACTTCCGCAACAAGATAAACAAGTACACACACACAGCACACAAGACTTTAGCAACAAGATACACAAGTACACACACAGCTCACAAAAACTTCAGCAAGAAGATACACAAGTACACACACACACAGCACACAATACTTCAGCAATAAGATACACAAGTACACACACACAGGACTACAGCAACAAGATACACAAGTACAGAAAACTTCAGCAATAAGATACACAAGTACACACATAGCACACAAGGCTTCAGCAACAAGATACACAAGTACACACACACACACACACACACAAGAACTTCAGCAACAAGATACACAAGTACACACACAGCACACAAGACTTCAGCAACAAGATACACAAGTACACACACACACAGGACTACAGCAACAAGATACACAAGCACACAGCACAGAAGACTTCAGCAATAAGATACACACAAGTACACAGCACAGAAGACTTCAGCAACAAGATACACAAGTACACACACAAGACTTCAATAACAAGATACACAAGCACACACACACCCCACAAGTAACAAGACACACACACAAGACTTCAGCACTAAGATACACAAGAATATACACACACATCATACAGGCTTAACTTTACAAATGTCTGTATGAAATTATGAATCAGAATATCAATGAGAAAACAATGAAGCAGGAGAAAAAACAAGAAGGAGAATAAGGAAAGAATGGTAGAAAAAAGGAAGGAGGGAAGGAATGGCATAAAAAAGGAAGACTGTAAGGAAGGAAGAAGCAGTATAAGGAAAGAAGGCTTAAGGATGGAAGGAAGGGCAGAATTGTATTAAAGGAGGAAAGCTATAAGGAAGGACGGGCAGAATAGCATAAAAAAAGAAAGCTGTAAGGAATAAAGTAATGAATGGTATAAAGATTTAAGGTTGTAAGGAAGAAAGGCAGGAATTATAAACAGAAGAAAGGCAGTAAGGAAGAAAAGCAGGAATGATATACAGAAGAAAGGCTGTAAGGAAGAAAGACAGGAATGATATACAGAAGAAAGGCAGTAAAGTAGAAAGACAGGAATTATATACAGAAGAAAAGCTGTAAAAAAGAAAGACAATGATATACAGAAGAAAGGCTGTAAGGAAGAAAGACAGGAATGATATACAGAAGAAAGGCTGTAAGAAAGAAAGACAGAAATGATATACAGAAGAAAGGCAGTAAGTAAGAAAGACAGGAATGATTTACAGAAGAAAGGCAGTAAGGTAGAAAGACAGGAATTATATACAGAAGAAAGGCTGTAAGGAAAAAAGACAGGAATGATATACAGAAGAAAGGCAGTAAGGTAGAAAGACAGGAATGATATACAGAAGAAAGACAGTAAGGTAGAAAGACAGGAATGATATACAGAAGAAAGGCAGAAATTATAAACAGAAGAAAGGCAGTAAGGAAGAAAGACAGGAATGATACACAGAAGAAAGGCAGTAAGGTAGAAAGGCATGAATTATAAACAGAAGAAAGGCAGTAAGGAAGAAAGATAGGAATGATACACAGAAGAAAGGCAGTAAGGAAGAAAGACAGGAATGATATACAGAAGAAAGGCAGTAAGGAAGAAAGTGTGAACTGGTGTACAACAGGAAAAAGGGAATGATGTAAGGACCGATAAATGAAATGGTATAATACAGGAAAGTTTTCAGGTAAGACACGTGTAAGTAATGGTGTACGGAAGGGTGGAATGGGTAAAGGTGAATGGACAGTAGGTTAAACGAGGTTGAACGAAAACTGAAAAGGGGAAGGGAGGAAGTTAGTAAAGAAGGCGGGATTTTGGGGAGGTTATAAAAAAGGCACAAATGAATACTTTAAGGAAGAAGTGAGGCCATGTAGCGTAAGGACAGAGTGAAGGCATGAAAGAGGGTTCTGAATAAAAAAGGAGAGAAAGTAAGAGAGGTTTGAGAGAAGTAAGGAAACGATAATGATCTGATATTTTCTTCTTTTGTTCTACGAAAAAGGCCTAAATGAGGAGAGGCGTTAGAAAGAATAAATAAATGAATGAAAGAAAGAAAAATGGGAACAAATACAGATAGATAGAAAGGCCTGTAGAAGGGTAATAAATAAAATATGAAGCAATACACAATTACCCACAATTAATCAATTGAAACAAGAAAATAATCCACTGCTAACAAATTAACAGAAACATCGGACAGGTCACGCAGGTGAAGCCACAAACGACAAAGCCACCGCACCCGCAATCACCTGCCCCGTGTAGGTGTCCCAATCCTTCATTAATAAACCCACACCATCAATACCAGACACTCAACGCGGCCGGCTTGCACTAGTCCCGCAACCACCGCATTCAGAGCCCGCAGCGCCTCCGACAAACCATCAGACACCAACAAACGTGGCCCTAAACAATAAGGAAGGCTAAAAAAATGATAATAGATCACCCCCCCCCCCCCCCCCACTCTCTCTCTCTCTCTTTCAACCCAGTTCCTTCCAACAGCTTGCCCTACAGGGCAAAATCAATAGAAGCAGTGTACTCGCGTAGCTATGTTCTTGACACGATGTATGTTTCACAGTTGTAACATGTCCGCATGCAGATCATACACATATGGGCGCCAAACCTAGAGGTTCGGGGATCATGAGCACCCCCCCCCCCCTTTTTTTTTTTTAAACCTGATATCGCGTGGCTGGAACCTCCAATAATGTAAAGGGGATCGACCTCTCCCCTTCACTCATAAATGTACAAGGGGCTGAGGCCCCTACCACAGACAGACGTTGTCTTCCTAGGTAGGTATTGATACATTTCCTCCCTGTCAAACCACGGCAAACAACAATAAAGCAATTCGGTCTGAATGATAATAAATTACAAACTTAGAAAAGAATGTGGTCGTGTATTATATAAAAAGGTGTATGAATTAATAAACTAGTTTGTAAGACGGAGAAATTATCCCATGAGTGGGGAAAAGCCATCCATTACTGATAGTGCCCATTTAAAAAAAAAGGAGATGTCCAGTGCGCTAGTTATGCTGGTTAAACCAGCTGCGCGGCGACCGGGTGACAAACCCGTGGTCGTCTGAGTTCGCGCTCGGGGTAGGCAGAAAAGATAACATTTCCCAGATTTACGGTCTCTATCAAGGACAAGCCTGAAAGGTTGCGATATCCATAGTACCGAGCGAAAGGGTTTGCAACTAATGTTTTTTGATGAAAAAAAAAGGAGACAAGTATAAATGTGAAAATTATGGAGAAATATTACTAATGTGTACAATCTATTATATATCGACGGCACTGCATCATCATCATGTGCCCTGCTAAATGGCGTTGATGCATCTCCGTAGATCACGATCCCCGGTTGCCTGGAACAGCTCTCTTGATGATGTCCCTCCATGCCATCGTTTCAGCCCAGCCAGCATCATCTCTCTTGGTCTGCCTCTACCCTTCTTTCCGCTGATCTTTCCAGTTGTCACGATGTTCTCCAATGCCTCTCTTCTCATTATGTAACCAAAGAACAGTGTTTGTAAGCATGCATTTTCACACCGGAACGTTCCCCGTGTGGCTTCTGGGGCTCTGTTGTCGGGAAAAACAAAAATATACCCACTGCCTACCCGAAAGCATGTCGTAGGAGTCGACTAATTTGGAGTTTCCGTCGGAGTACATCTGCCTGAGAGGCAGGAAACTAACAATCTGCATACAAATGAGTCAGATCTGTAAAACGGATGCGAGTGCAACACTCAGGTTGTGGAAACAGGACCCCAGTCCAGAAGTGGACGAAACAACCAGAACTTTCCACCGGAGTTTACATCCGGTGAACGAGAAGACAACTAAACGGGAACGGAAGACGAGGAAGAAGAAGAAACGGGAGGAAGATACACTATGGCTCTGTGTGTTCTCTGGTCCCAGGATGGTACGCAGCCAAGCGATTCATTCATTTTACAACCGACAGGAGCAGAAGACGACAACAACAGCAGGAAGGAGATATGGCGTCTTGAAACAATTCTCTGGCACAACTCATTGAAAGATGAAACGTGACCCGGCGGGCTGATCGTAGTTCCTGCCCAGGGTCGTGACCCCTATGTTCAGGTCGCGTTGAACTTTGTGTCGGGATGACTCATTGAACACAACTGCTCAACAGTGCATTCATGTAAAAAAAAAAACTCGCGTTTTGTTGCGAACATCAACAGCTCAGCTAACAAAGTGATGACAAATACATGCATACAACAGTGGGGAGGGAAGAGATCGCATTAAGATCATAAAGAACAGAAGAATGTATTTAAAAACAGCTAACGGGCAGGAGGCAGGGTAAAAGCGTGCACATGGAGATAAGAATAAGGACGAAACAATGCAGGTTGTATATTAGAGGCACTAAAGCCGTAAGCGAGGGGAGCTCACGCACCTTGAGGCCAGAACATTTTTGGGGCGGAGTGGGGTGGGGGGACTTTAGGGCCCCTCCCATAACCTGTGCAGGGGGTTAAGTGCCGCCTCACTCCCTCAATCACTTATTAGCGTTGTTTTATTATACTATTTGTTGACACACCTCGTTGTCACCTTTGCGTTTTTCCAGACGATAGTGTCATACTGTGTGCGATCATCCGTTCTGGTAGCCGTCCTGATTTGTGCCTGTGGGTTTTTCGGGCCACGTCCGGGGCTTAGGCGCTGCGAACGCCCTTCTCAATGCGTAGGTGTGGTGTTCGATCTAAGATCCCTCGGAGACATTGTTTTTTTTTTAACTGCTTCGTAAGCGCCCGGTGGTGACGTTCGGAATACCGGTCGAAAATTATTCAAAGACAAAAACATCCCATTCAGGGCCCCAAGAGGTCATGTACTTATAAAAATGGAACAGGAACACTACGAACTATGCTTTGCTTTATTATACAATTTCTTTTGAACGAAATTTTCGAGTCTTCGGTAGCACAATTGTAAGTATACTGCCTGACACGTGGGTGATGGGTGTACGATTGAAATTTGACTGACTGACTGACTTTCTACCCCACCAGGACATCACACAAGCGACCAACACCCGATGACACAAGGTGCCACCATGCGGATGAGGATCGCCGTGGAGAGGTCCCAGAAACCGTGTTCAGACATTTGACCATATGTATGGCCTGCCTATATTGCGGCCCCTGGCAAAATTTGTTTGTTGTTGCTTTTAATATGGTGGTTGGCATGTTGTGGTTTACAGCTAGGCTACGATATCTGCGCATTTCGCTCGGTCTTGTTTTCAGCAATAAATAATTTGGGACCGTTATTCTGAAGAGTGTCGATGGCTCGTCCTGCTGCTAGCATTATCACTCAGGGCAGTCAATCAGACACATCGGTGACCGGGTGGCATACTTGCTCGCCGGTAGACCACTTCGTCGCCGGTCGGGACATTATTTGGGTCTGTCTCTTTTGATCGCATCAACACTGCAGGAATTCTTTGCATGGCTCTTGCTAACGTGCAGTGCTAAGCCATTTTATATGGCCACATAACCTAGTCACAATTATAACCTTCGGGGGTGCTGGTTGAAAGTGACGATTTTCCCCCAGCAAAGCCTTGGATAAGTCAGTGATACAGCAAAGTGAGTTGTTGGCGACAGCAGTCAGGCCTGGAAATACGGTGTGAATGATTCATCTCTTTACAGTCCACGGGGCTCTTTGCTTGCTGTCCAGCTTTTAGTGAGTGTGGTGGCGAGCATGTGTGTAGTTGTATCAGTGGGAGTGGGTGTGCAGTTGTATCAGTGGGGGTGGGTGTGTGTAGTTGTATCAGTGGGCGGGTGGGTGTGCAGTTGTATCAGTGGGGGTGGGTGTGTAGTTGTATCAGTGGGCGGGTGGGTGTGTAGTTGTATCAGTGGGTGGGTGGTGTGTAGTTATTTCAGTGGGTGGGTGTGTAATTGTTTCAGTGGGTGGGTGGATGTATGCGTAGTTGTTTCAGTGGGCAGGTGGGTGTGTAGCTGTATCAGTGGGTGAGGGGAGGTGTAGTTTTATCAGTGGGTGGGTGTGTGTAGTTGTATTAGTGGGTGGGTGTATTGTTTCAGTGGGTGGTTGGGTGTGTAGCTATATCAGTGGGTAGGTGTATCAGTGGGCGGGTGGGTGTGTGTGTAGTTGTATTAGTGGGTGGATGAGAAGGTGTAGCTTTTATATGACTGCCGCACACTTAATTGTGGTATGCCATTATAACGCAGAATCTTACACAGCGATCCCCTATGCAAGTTGCAAAAGCTTTTTCAAAATTCACAAAGAACATATTTTATTCTTCTTCGGCGCTCACCCAGAGACGTAAATCTGGGTCCATCAATACTCAACAAAGGTCCATCCACCCAACACTTATTCCCCAGCTCACCTATCCACTCAACATCGATCCAACCACTCATCATTGATTTCCCAGCTTACCCAGGAGAGATTCTTCCACCCACTCAACATCAAGCCATCCACTCATCACTGATTTACTCACTCATCTGCTCATCCAACACTGACTCATCAACTCTCTCAACACTGATTCAACAGGTTACCAATATCAATCCATTTACACAACATCAACACACTCAACCACAAATCCGATGAATGCATTGACGGCTAAGAAAATCAACAGGAGGCAAATACAAGGTATCCAAAATCATCATCATCAAGTGTCTTACTGACTGGCATGTGTAATCATTAATCACGAAATCCAGGAATCGACAAAATATGAAACAATACTGATTTTTTGAAGGACAGGTTTTCTAACAACTGTAATATTTAACAATATGTTTTTAAATTTGCTATTTAAAAAAAAAAAAAAAACATGAATGAGAAAAAACAAGACTAAAGCACAGATTTTAAAATGTTTTAGCTAACAGCTGATGATATTTATCTTCAGTCCCACTTACGGAATCAGGCACAAGATAAATAAAATATACTTGGTGCGAAATCACAGCAGCTAGGTCTGAAAATCCATAAAGGGAAGGCAATGATAATGAGAATAAATTAGGCCAATAGTAATTTGGTTTCTCTTAATAGTATCCCACTTCATAACGTGGAGTTGTACATCTGGGCACAATGTAGATAAAGATGGGGGAACTGATACAGATATTAAAACATGAATATAAGAGGCAAAAAGAGCTTTCATAGCACTAGGGAATTTGTGGCAGTTAAGAGAAGTTTAAACTAATACTAAGACTTAAAATGTTTCATTCTAATGTCAAATCAGTACTGTTGTATGGCGAGGAGACATGGAGAACTAAGACATTACCAATAAACTACAAACATTCATTAACTGGTGACTGTGAAGAATAGAGGGAATTAAATGGTATGTTGAATCACTAATTAAGTGCTTTGAGAGAGAACTAAACAAGTTCCAGTGAACCAAGAGGTGAAGAAAAGATTACGGCAATGGACAGGACACATGCTGTAAAAATCTTAGAACAATATAACTAGAATATTTGTGCACTGGAACCCACAGGGGCATAGAAATAAAGCAAAACCAAAAAACACATAAAGTAGGGAGCTAGAGAGCAAAGTTAAAAAGACGTGGGGAGAGCTGCATGCGACAGCAAAGAATAAAACGACTTGGCAGTTGAGGGTATTATTTCTCTGAACCAATCAACAAGTTTGGTCTGTTTTCAAATCTGATGTAAAGTGAGGGATTCTGAAGAATCATGTAAGGAAGAGAATGTAGAGAGTGGTGTAACGGAATGGCAGAATCAGAGGTACAACAACTGATAGATGGAAAGGCTGGACCAGAAGATGCAGTAGTGTACACCGATGGTTCTGTTCAACGGGGTGTAAGATCTGGCCGGGGATTTTCAGCTAGAATGAAGGAGAAAACTGTGGCAGAACAAAACGGAGCTATTTTTATCTACAACTTCAAGCATGAGGATGGAAATGGAGGCAATCACTGCAGCTCTGAAGTGGATAGCAGAAAAAAAAAGTTAGCAGAGGAATTATTGTGTCTGATTCTCAGTCAACATTGCGGAAGGTTCAAAATGGACTGGTGTGGCAGGAGTGGATACCATGTATCAGTACGCCAACACTGCAGGGAGTCAGGTGGATATACTGTCCGGGTCATGCAGGAGTGCGAGGGAATGAAAGAGCAGATTATCTGGCTAAAAAGCGAAAGCTAAGGGAATACTAGTATTGGACAATGGAGATATTCTGAAGACCATATATGATTTACTTTTGGCAGAAGATATGAGGTTAGCTGAAATAACATGGACAAGAACGTGTGAACGAGGAATTAAGTGTGGATCCGGCAAGGAGGGAGGGATGAGAGGAATATATCGGCATGTGTATAATCAGTGTTCTACAGGAACAGTTAGCATCTACACCTTAAGCTATTTGCTGCGGGCGACGGAGCACCTAAGGGTATGCCTGGTGTGCTAGGATGTCGATTCTTAAATCATTAATCTGAAGAACTGATAAAATATTTATTTCCTGCAGGGGTTGTAAGTCTGGCCCTTCTGGAAGTAGGACACCCATAAGTTTAGTATTGCCATTTGTAACTCGCTCAGACATTAGCTAGGACACTGTGGGACTGAAAGAGCTGATATTTTTTAAAAGTCACCCCATGCCAGGCTGCCGCAAAAGACATAAGTGGAATGTGAATATGAAGCAAAAGGGGAATGTAAATATGAAACAAAAGTGGAATATAAATATGAAGCAAAAGTGGAATGTAAATATGAAACAAAAGTGGAATGTAAATATAAAGCAAAAGGGGAATGTAAATATGAAGCAAAAGTGGAATATAAATATGAAGCAAAAGTGATATGTAAATATGAAACAAAAGTGGAATGTAAATATGAAGCAAAAGTAGAATGTAAATATAAGACATAAGGGGAATGTAAATATGAAGCATAAGGGAAATGTAAATATGAAGCAAAAGTGGAATGAAAATATGAAGCAAAAGTAGAATGTAAATATAAGACATAAGGGGAATGTAAATATGAAGCATAAGGAGAATGTAAATAAGCAAAAATGGAATGAAAATATGAAGCAAAAATTAAATGTAAATATGAAGTAAAAGTCTAAAGTAAATATGAATCAGTACTTAAATTTTTTTCCAACAGCTGTGTGAGGTAAAAGTGGAAAGTAAATATGAGTCAAAGGTAGAATGCAAATATGAAGTGGAATGTAAATGATATGAAAAAAAAAGCAGAATGTAAACATGAAGCCGCCCACTTACTTTGATCACTGACTGTCAAAAGAACTCTGGCCACTAAATCCAAATACTCTTCCTGAAATGATTAATTCAACTTTCTGTCAACAAAACATTTGGTCAAATGTGGATATATTTGGTTTGCCAATGTCCCAGGCAAAGGGGTTCTTTTAAGTTAATTTTCCCCCTTTTCATGCCTCTAGAAGGACTGGGAGTTGAGGCAGTACCTATCTAGTTTAACCAGTTTTACTTCCCAGTTAACTACCTAGTGACTATCTTAGACAAACACCTCAGCCAAAAATAGTTGTTTTTCCCTCCCAGTCACTGACTCCTAGACTGTTATTGTTTTCCCTCCCAGTCACTGACTCATAGGACTAGACTGTTATTGTTTTCCCTCCCAGTCACTAACTCCTAGACTGTTTTGGTGTCCCCACCCCTCCCCCGTCACTGACTCCTCGACTGCTATAACAATAACATCACATTCCCTTTAACCACATGTAAATGCACTATTAAACATCACATCTCCTTCAATCATGTAAATGCACAGTTAAACATCACATCTTCTTCAACCACACGTAAATGAACTATCAAATGTACTTACCCTGCACTTGGCCTTGTTGAAGACAAAATCTTCCATTTCGATGCCAGACTTTGAAATCTGTGACTGACTGTTGCGCATGGCATCATCTCTGCAAACAACACACAGTAAAAAGATATCAAACTAAAAGTAGAACCAATCAGCTTCACATAATCACAAACACAATAACAAGTGAACGCTACGGCTAGAAAGCTTTCATCAGCACATTACATAAATCAACACACACACAAAACTGCAGTCGCTTAATTGACAAGTTCCCAGTAGAAGTCATATTGCTATCTGACTAGTGGAATGACACATGTGGCCACAGAGAATATTTACTAGCCCGAGACATAAAACACAAACATTTAGTTTACATCTTTGTTATATCTAATTAACATTTTCTTATGTATTTGTTAAATGTTAGCTAACATTTCTTGTATGGTTTTGTTATATGAAAGTAAACATCTCTTGTATGTTTATGTTATATGTTAGTTAAAATGTGCTGTACATCTGTATTATATGTCAGTTACCTGTATGTCTTTGTTATATGTTTAACCCTATGGGGACGGAGCCTTTTTTTTGGAGTTTCGGTGCCAAGAAGACGGAGCCTTTAGGAGGGGACGCTCATAGTTTATACACACAAAATTATAAAAATAAAGCGTTTAATGAACATATAAAAACTACACATATTTGTGTAGAAAATTAAATAAACTAACAGAATATTTGTGAATCAAACTGAAAGTTCAACGTTTATTCAAATTAACTATTCTGATTTGCATAATTTTTGCAAGCAATTTGTTTAAACTTGGGAACAAGCATAACAGCTGAAAAATGTGGGTGCATTTTTTTTAAATGGATAAAGCTTGAATAACACCTAACACCTGTATTTTGGCAAGTAAGGCCCTTGGAGGTCCTTCAGACATGTCCGCACATGGTTCTACTCATTTTTCTGCCTCCAACTATGTTTCGGTTGCTATGGCGCAACAGTCCTTTTCGGCATTTTGGGGCACAGGTAACCCCAGAAAAAAAAATAAATGTAAATTACAGAACACATCAAACTTTCTTGAAAGCCGTAAATGAACAGCCTACATGTGCAAGAAATGGGAGAAGCAGTCTGACTGGCTGGTACGAAAACCTGCCAGCCAATATCGATATAGGACCAACCGATCGGCCTAGTCGTCCTTTTGGTTACTTTGTGTTGAGCTAATATTTTGGCCGTGTCTTCTCCAAAGGGTTAACATATGTCTGTTATATGTTAGTTAACATATATTTGTTATATGTTAGTTAACATATATATGTTATATGTTAGTTAACATATATATGTTATATGTTAGTTAACATATATATGTTATATGTTAGTTAACATATATCTGTTATTTGTTAGTTAACATATATCTGTTATATGTTAGTTAACATAAGTCTGTTATATGTTAGTTAACATTTCTTGTATGTCTGTTGTTTGTTAGTTAACATACGTCTGTTATATGTTAGTTAATATTTTGTTTATGTCTGTTATATGTGACCACTAAGATTATCAATATTAAGCCCAGTAGATCCCAGTTAGCTAAGACCTGTAAAAATCTCTTATTTCAGAGGCCTGCCACGGTCTCCATACTTTTTTTTAAACAGCCATACTGAAGAAGCTATTACAATTTATAAATATTATAATCACAAAACGGATTGCATTTTACAGTTGGTAATTTTTTTGCAAATGATATCAACATACTCATGTGCCGTGCCAGTTAGCATGGACTGTTAAGTTTCCCCGTCTCACACGATCACGGATCAGGTCAATGTTTTTGTCTTGCCCCATCCATCCAGCCAAGCGATCCAGCAACTTATCTCTTTGCCTTCCTCTTGCTCTCTTTCTATCAATCTTGCCAGTCTTCACCAAATTCACTAGTCCATTCCTTCTCATAATGTCATTTAAACAACAACAACAACAACAAAAATGCTACCTCACACTTCCTAGGTTAGGTAAACGCATTAGTCTAAATCCCAAAGAAATTAGCAGCTTCAGAACCTGATCAACCATTAGAATGAGTTGCAACACACACATTTTTATTTATTTTATTGGAAGAGGAGAGGCTAATAAAGGGCTCTGAACCCCTATATCCAATTTTAAGGGCGGGTGGGAGAGGGGAAGGGGTGTATATTTGTAATTTAGGCTCTATCTATTAGATTTACTCACAGAGTTTAAAATTACTGCATAAATTAAACAAATTTCCTTTGTTACAGCTCACTGTGGAAAATAAAACAGTTTCTTCTTCTTCTTCGCATTCACCAACTGTAAACTCTGGTGGAAAGTTCCTGGATGTTCGTCCACTTCTGGACTGCAGTCCTGTTCCAGAACTTGAGTGTTGCGTGTGCATACGTTTGACAGATCTGACTCATTTTAATGATATGACAGCAAACCTGTCATCCTTTGAGCCCGAGTTTTAAAATAAAAAGGCTTTATAGCCTGGCTGTGTAAACAAGAAATTGACCACTAGAGATATTAGTAGGATAATTAAAGGCACATTAGTGGTGGCAGGATTGGACAGGAAAATCATGAAGGGGGAGTGAAGGCATGAATTAGTGATATAAGAGAAAAATGCTGCTGATATACTATCAAATAGATTAAACAGGACACAGCAACTTTAATAATAAAAAAATAAAAAAAAAAGATTTGATTACCTTTGAAATTGAAACACTGCTCCATGAGAACACTATATAAATCCGAAGCGAATCATAGAGGAACTTATTAATTCTACTCCTCCTTGAAAATCCAGCTTATAAGTAAAATGACAGGTGACAGATCATTACATTATAACCATTACTAAAAAAGTAAAGGTAAAGTCAGGAGATGTGAGCCAGCGTCATTGAACACGGTTATAAACCATTAGTGCTCTGCCACCAGTATGGACAGCTGGTAAGAATTGTCCGCCGGTGTCGCCGTTCGCAGGTAACTCTGTAGCTATAGCGACCTTCCTCCATTTACCCCAAAGTGTCAACTCTGGTACCCATCTCCTAGAGGCTGGGTGAACACTGGGAGCCGCCCAGTTTCGAACACCGACCGTGGGCTGCAGCGAGTCGCAGCTGGATTTGAAAGCGAGCCTCTTATCGACTGCGCTAACGATGCCCCTGAATAACCATTACTTACCTCATTAACTTGCATGCACTTAAACACACAAAGACACACTTTAACTTTATGCCTACATTTGTTAAATGTATGCTTTGCATACTGAAATTTAACTGTCAGAATCCTTATAGCATCCCTTGTCAGTAGAAGCGGTAAAAGATGATCTATTGAATAAAATGCCAGTTTTATTATTTGCTTATATTAACAGATATTTGTTTCTTTTTCAGGATGTAAACATGACGCTTTCTTGTTATACTAGCTACAGTAACACGACCGAGGTTTAAAGAAGTAAAGTCCGTTAACATAAACATTTTGTTCCGGCAGGAATGTATTGTTAATAGTCTCCACCTAGGTCACACTTTCTTCGATTACTTGTAATCACATTTATGAGGTATAACTGTTCACTGCATTAGGGAATACTGCTGCTAATTTTTTTTCATTAACTTTCAGTTCCCTAATCAACAAGAACATGAAATCAGAAACTACAGTCTGGAAATGATGTATTATAAAGGTCGTTAGAAACAAATTAATTTTTTTAAACAAATACAGTTAGTTAGCGGCCATTTTAAAATTCAAATTCGGGGAGATCATGTCTTTTAAATACTGATTGTTCTGTAAGGCTGCCCCAAAAAAAATACTGCGATGATGACAGGATTATATCATAAATTGAGTTTAAATCTTATGATTATGATAATTAGCGACCATTTTGATTAAAAATTAATTAATATTACGCAATAGATAAAAATTTGATGGTTATTTGATTAGACCTAAATGATCAAGACCTTTTTCTTTTTTGTTAAACTTCCCTAGAAAGAAATGTAAAGACTGTTATAAAGTTTATTGGAACCAAATTGATTTTTAATAATTAGTCATTAATAATTAAGGACCATTACTAATTTTGATTTAAGCAAGAGCCTGTGTCTTTAATATCACAAAGTGACCTTTTGATTGTTATATCAGGTTGCAACAAGAAAAAGAATTGACATTGATAGATTTATATCATATAAATTGAGTTATTATGTAACGATTATGATAAATGGCGTCCACTTTGAATAATAATTAGTTGACATTACATAACTACAAAAAATTTCATGTTTATTCAGTTAGATCTTTTTCTGTGGTCTTTTTAAAATACTTAATAAGTTAGAAAAATTTTTAACGCTCTTCAAAGACTTCTGATTTCTGGGCGACAAGTTTTAACTCACTTTAATTTTTTCTTCTTTATTCATTTTGTTCACAAAAACTTCAATAACCCGGCTCAGAATTGACATACACAGGCATAAATCAAAATGAGGTAAAGTTGGAAAGAGCTTTTCAGTGTGTATCTAGTTGTACTGGTTCTATAATTTTATTAGTAAAAAATGATTTTGAAAATTTGACTCAGTGTCACTACACTATGACAAACGGACTCGCACTCTCACTAAATTATAATTTTTATTAATTAGTAATACTCTAATAACTAATTTTCTCCTAGTCACTAGTCCTAAGCATCGATAATTCGGCTCTCCTTTCAACTACGGCCGTATTAACTAATTTTCTCCAGTACTAAGTTAACTAAGCATCGATAATTCGGCTCTCCTTTTAACTACGGCCGGTAGAAACAGTAGACGGCCGATAATTCAGTTATACGACAAACAAACTTAAACGATTAAACTAACGGACTCATAGTTGCGCCCCTATCTTATTCATAAAAATCAACTATAACAATATTACCTAACAGATCAGAAACGTTTTACTGGAATAAGTTAATGAGTTAAATGTAAATTTTAACATTTAACTCATTAACTTATTTATTAACAGTAACGTGACGACAGGACTCTTGGTTGGTTGGCAACCAGGTTGCGCCACCTGCCTAAACATCGACACCACAAAAATACATGACAAACATAACACAGTGACTGACAGTCGTGAAGCTATCTTACTCCTTAATATCGACAATAACAGACGACAAAAACATAAACAAAGTGACTTACAGTCGTGCCACTATTTTATTCCTAAACACAGGCGATTTCCATTCTTCTTGCATCCTGCTGGGGTCTGCCATTTTTTTCCCTTCAAACTTTCATTTCAGTTTCAAAGTCGTGTCCCTTTCAGGAGGTATAACTAAATGGCGAAACATATAGAATAACTGAAAACGCTATGAAATAGGAGTAGAATTTTTCAAGAATATCCTAATTGTTGATGAATATCCCATTAAAACCGCAGGTTTATAAACAGGATATAAAGTGTTAATTGAGTTCCCAGAGTATATATTTGTTATAATACACTCAGGCTATCCCCAAATTATGGAGGCCGAAAATATACCCTTAACAGGGCCTCAGTCACAAGTAAATTGCGGACTACTTCCGGCGACTACACTGCATACCGCAAAAAAAGTTTCCGCTGAGTTTAAGTCACTGCCGAGTGTAAGAGAGGGGCTAAACTAGATGGCTGAGACTCATGAGCAGCAGCTACCGCATCTCATGCAGCTTCCTCCATTTTATTTGCCATTGAGCCCTGCCATCTAGTTTAGCGCGTAGCGGCGCGCGAGATACACTCGGCGGTGGCGGTATAGTCTCCAGAAGAGGTCCGCTATTTACATTGACTGAGGCCTTGTTAGGGTATATTTTCGGCCTTGATAATTTGGGACCGTTATTCGGAGGGTAGGCTACATTTATTTATCATGTAATTACTCGTATGACCAAAATGCAGTTTGTATAGTTTCACATTTTGCTTTGCTTTAGACTGTAATTATGATAGAAAATGTACTATGAATAATTAGACAATGAATATGAATAATTAGACATTTATCTATGAATAATTAGACATTGACTATGAATAATTAGACAATCTTGATAGCATTTAGTCATAAGCATGGTGGAAGCAATGGCAAACTACTGGACGTAAATCTGCCTAGAGAAACCACACAACAGCCAGGTGCTGCTGGGGTTGGTTCTGCGACGTCATGTAAAGGATACGCAACTAACCAGTGAGCAATTATTCTACTCGATTTTATATTTTTGGGAAACTACTTCAAATATATTATGGGAATTCTTTACCATTCTATATATGAATTTTAGACTTAGTAATAAATTGCTTGACCTTGCCACGCAGTTCTCTGGGGCTGTCTATGTGCAGTAAGTTTTCTGTCAAACATGTAATTTACGGAGATGCATGTAATTAATTAATGGTTTCCTTTGGTTTTCATATTTCCGACACTCCCGCAAATAGTGCTCTATATTATTGTTTTTCTGGCATACATTACAGGTCTCTTCCTGTATGTAAAGCAAGACCATCCATGTTGTAGTCTAAGCAGTTTACGGTTGCATCTATTCAAGTTAATCTGTTATCTAACATTGTCTTTTAGGAACATTTGACAACGTATATGACTGTCCATCCTGTAGGCTGTGGTCCCAATTCACAGAACTATTCCTCTTTAGGCAGAACATTCAAAGAAGCCAGCGGTGCCTTTTCCATGGTTACCAGCAGCATGACGATGGAAGTGATGGTGGTGACACAGGCTTTTGTGGGGCTAGAATCATAGGACTGTTCTAAAAGTGTGTATGCTGAGTGATTCTATGTGGTCTGACAGGGCGAGGCAGGCTCGTTATGCTGACAGTGGATTGATTTATTGCAAAACTTGTGTGTGTGAGCAGTTACCTTGATATTTGTGCCATGGTATGCAGGTACTGTTGCAATGAAAGAGCCTATAGACTGGCAGGGTTCCACATTAATTGCAGATGGCCGGGCTATGGATTACGCAGACAAGTTCAATGCCTTTAGAGAGATGGGACGCTTCGAAAATTCAGGAAGCAACATGTCCACATCTCTGCTAGGAATACGGGAATTGGGAGTAAAGATCAGTAAAGCGAAGCATGAGAACCACACCGAACGCACATAATGTCTTGTCAATCAGCATAGGACTGGCACTATTAACCACGCGACGCTGATAAATATGTTTAAAGGGGAATCTGAGCACTTATGGGTGTGTCCTGAGTACTATGAAGATAATCCAGCCCATAACGCTTGTGTAGTTAGTTGTGATATTTAGTCTAACATTTACCCAAAAATGGCAGACAGCGAAGTTGCCGATCAGACTCCTCCCAAGGAAGAAGACGTTCAAAAGACTGAAGAAGCACCAGAATCAGACGACTGGAAAAATGAAAAATTTCGCAGTAAAGTTGTAGAACGCATGTAAGTAGAGTTTCATTCCTTTGTTGTCCCGCAAGGGAGAACTCTTTTGACATTCACTGGAAGAGGGAGGACACCTGCTGAGAGTAGTCCTCTTGACTTGCAGGGAATTCCAGGTGGGAATTTGAGTTTGATGAATGATGACTAACTACGTGACTGACCTTTTCAAAGGAAAAAATTCTAATTAGTCTCCATTGACCATTGCATTACGCAGATCTAAACAGTGTGTTTATTAAACATGGTAAAGCTACTAATTGATTGTAATAATAATGAAGTCCTGTCTATAATTATAACGATTAAACTAAATTTGATTTAATAATCAAATCAAAATCGGAGAACCCACCTTTCTTAGAAGTTCTACTCCGTTCCTTTTATCTTCCATTATAATTTGTTAATGGTAGTTTTCATCACTAAAATGTCAATACCACTACTTAGGATTGATAAACCGTCGGACTGTACTTTATAAAAACGCCTTGTGTATAGTGTAACTGTACCATTTTCAATTTCATTTTCCGTGCCTTCAGGGCGTCTTGGGCATATAGGGCCAGGCCTATATTTTTACAGACCAGTCGGCACTTGATGGGTAGTGGGGTCAGCATCACGTCAGCCGACTTTCAGTCACCTAATTTGTCCACAATTGTGGGGGGAAGAAAAGAAGCAAAACGATGTAGATGGATAGACTAACCTGAAATCCAATGGTTTGTTATTCAAGTCTCTAGCTTAATTGTAATTGGAGATTTATTAGTGCTTTTTATGTAAAACAAATATCCAGTTCAATCCTTACAGTAAGGCCAATCATGTCTGATACAAATGTTGTTCCTTACCATGATGTCATGTCATTTAACATCCTGTATGTTGGTCTCCTCCTGCCAGACAAGAAGAAATTACCAAGACAGAATCGCAGGTTCCCAAGTCAGCAGCTGATCTTGAGCAGTTTGTGTTTTCTAAAGCAACATCACGGGTAACAATGATCTCCTGTTTCAGCTGAGCTGATTTTGTTTCATATCCTCAATTCACAACTGCATTTATAATTTTGAATTACTGACAATTGTTTGTCCTGAGAATAAGTATTCACACAGCTGATTGGATTTTCAGCTTCCTGAAAAATTCGGAATGATTGATGATCAAGATGCTGCAGTACAAGAGAGACAATAGAATAATACAAAAACAATTGTTGCATTGTTCAAGACAAAAAAAACAACAACAACAACAACCGTTGCATGGTTCAAGTGAAAAAAAATCATGATTTTTGTGATCAGAATTATGTACTATTAATGTATGCGGATTCATTCGTTCATTGCCATTATTATCATTTTTATAGATTTCTTTTTCCTCTTACTCTTCCATTTTAGTTCCAATGTTTACACTCTGATCATAGGCGATCAGCTGCTCTGTTCTGACTCTGTTGCCGTGTGTTATTTTATGGATCCCAGATTTAAAATTTTGCCTGCCTCCTGTAAAAAATGATCGTTTTGCTAGCAACAATTTTACAAGGTGTCCCAGAAGTTTCCCAACATAGGAAAATATATCACCAAATCCGTCAGAAGGTAGACACCAGTTGTTCACACGTGTTCTTCACCGGTGGAGGACACAGGTCAAAACATGTTTTCAGAACAATTGTTGTCATAGAAAGCAAAAAATTATATAAATATGAATGGTTTTCATGAACAAGTTTTTTTTTTCCTATGTATGAAAACTTATGAAATATTATTTACGATTACTTATAGGAAGTACATAGCTAATGCTTTCTTATATACCAAAGAGTGAACAAAAAAACTGTACAAATCCTCATGTCAGATCAGTACTGTTGTATGGAGCAGAAACTTGAGAACAACTAAGGCAATTACTAATAAACTACAAACATTCATTAACTGCACAGATTAGAGGGACTTTAATGGTATGATAGAATTACTAACGTAGAGCTTTGAAAGAGAACTAAACAAATTCCAGTGAACCAAGAGGTGAAGAAAAGACTGACATTGGATAGGACACAGGTTGAGAAAACCTGAGAACAATATAACTAGAATGTCTTTGCATTGGAACCCACAGGGGCATGGAAATAAAGGAAGGCCAAAATAACACGCGGAGAAGGGAGCTAGAAAGTGAAGTTAAAAAGATGGGGAGGACATGGGATGAGCTGCATGTGATAGCCTGAGTTGGTTGAGGGCCTATACTCCATTGGGGGCTAGAAAGGCAGAAGAAGAAGACAGAGCAAAAGCTTTTTTTCATAGACTAGATCTGTGGCAGATAATTCTCTCACATTCACATCACCTAATCGGTCTCAGTGTTGTCTTGGAGCCTCAGCTACATACTTGTCTCTTCTTTCTGACACTCTGACTGTCAATAAGCAACATCTTGTTGTCTGGGCTCATTCATGTACAGTATATCTGCTAGTTGAGATAACCAGATTTATTGGTCAACAGCTGTCATGCGTCACAATATGTTCAACATAAAAAGTAGAAGTAAAGAACTATTTTCCACTCTTTCAGGCGTATTGGGTGTCTAGTATTGAGACCTTGAGTCGAATCCTCGGTAAGACTGAGAATTTTTTCTGTCAGGGGCAAAATAAAATGCTCATCTGTACAGTCGTGGCGACAGGACTAGAGATGAGGCCGTAAAACCTCAGGCTCAAAGACCCCCCTGCATACAGTGGTATAATAAAGGCAGTGATTGGCAGTTTTGGCAGTGCTAGGCATATATTTTATAGACCAGTGACACTCAGTGAGTGATGTGGTCACTATCATGCCGGCTGCCTTTACTTTCTAGAACTTTACCTTGTGCCCATTTAACCCTAGGTCGACCTGGGGGAGGGGGGGCCAAGGTCATTTTTATGCCCCCCCCCCCCCCCCCCCAAAAAAAAAAACCCACGGTTTTCTGATCAGCAGGCCAGTGTCTAACTGCTACATCGTGGTGACTTCTCATATTCAACGTACTATTTTAGTGTGTGCATATATATATATATATATATATATGTGTGTATGTGTGTATATATATATATACACACACACACATATATATATACATAAATACATACATACATACATACATACATACATACATACATACATACATACATACATACATACATACATACATACATACGTACGTACGTACGTACGTACGTACGTACGTACGTACGTACATACATACATACATACGTACATACATACATACATACATACATACATACATACATACATACATACAAACATACTAGCAGTACCCGCCATGCTTTGCTGTGGCTGAGTCTGTCGCAAAGGAAAAGAAAGAAAATAGACAGCAAACGTCTAATATAATTAATACAGTCATTGCACAGATACAGAGGTAGTTTGGTATGCTGACTCTAGAACATGCAACATATAAGTGTGTGTTTATATTAGTGGTCAATTAAAGTAAATTGTTATGTTGAAAAAAAAAAAGATTATTTCTTTATCGCACGCTAAAGCATCTTTTGTGTTTAAACAGTTGAAAGTAAAGCTGACTACTATACCTCTAAATGACAAACAAATTTGCAATAAAATAATTTTTTAAGCTCTCTCAGCTAACAGTATTTGTCCAGCCCCTCCCCCGCCCCCTCCGTCCCACCCCGATCATATCTTCCTCTCCGAAGGAAAGTCATCACCTGACGAAATATAGTAATTAAATTGAGCTTGGCATCCGTGTCCACCCAGACTAAAATGGGTAGCAATAATCTGAACTGAGAAGTAAATGTGGCCAGTATAACATCTACCACATCACTCATTAAGTACCAGTACTACTGCTACCAGTACAACCACCACCTTCACACACACAAAATAATAAAACTGTCATTACTGTCTTTGTTGGTTGGTGTAGCCAGAGGATTTAGCGCCGCATGGCTAGTGCTATCGCCACAAACTGTTTAGTTTAATTGTGCCCCCGACATAAAAAAAAAAAAAAAAAAACTTCATCACCTTACCAGCGATCGAACCCACAGTAATATTCCATGAGTAAAAAACAGTACACTATACTTACAGATAGCAGAAATAAAAACCCGCACCCGTCATCTCTTGGTAAGGGAAATTGGGACTGTTCTGAAATCTGAAGTTTTGGAGCGAAATGCGCAAATAATGCAGCCTAGCTGTAAACCACAACACAACGTGCCAACTCCTCTTTTGAGAGCAAAAAAGCAACAACAAAAAAGTGCACCTGGCGGGGAATCGAACACAGGTCATCCGCGTGACAGGAGGAAGACTTACAACTATGCTACCCAAGGACCGGAGAATTTGGTAGAAATAAAATTATATGATAATGCGAAGTTTAGTGTTATATATACATATATATATATATATATATATATATATATATATATATATATATATATATATATATATATATATATATATATGCACGCACAGACACACACACACACGAGTCAAAGGTCTGTGGAACTAAAAACAAATCCGGGCCGGAGACAAAACAAATAAGGATTTCATCGTTGCTGGAGCTATGTCGTTCATGGTTTGTGCAACACTCTCACATACAAACATGTGTAGAGTTGAACGCAACATTGTGTGAAAATTTGAAAGCAGTGACAAACTTTTTAAGATTATAGGTAACAAGCATGGAAATTGATTGTTGTTGTTCACAAGTCTTTATTTCTCTCTTTTTCCCTCAGATTTTTTTTGCACGAAATCACAGTTTTTTTTTTTTTTAATCTTCAGAAAAACTACTTAGATCTGGTGGCTAGGATTCTGGTTTATGTGGCTGAATTCAGTAAGTGATTTTTCTTCTGTCTCTCAGGTCTGTCTGTCCGTTTGTCTCTGTGTTTGGTGTGGAGGGAGGGAGATGGTTCATCTTTTTCCCAGGGTGTGCAGATTTTATTGGCAACGAAATAACTGAAAAATGGCAGGTCCTGCTTGAGTCACAGATGGTGGGCCTGTACATCACACCGACATTGTTAATACCATTAGAGAAATAGGACGATCAGAGGCATTTAGGAACAGCATGTCCACATCACTGCTAAAAAAAAAACGAGAAATGAAAGTTCAGATCAGCACAGCCAAGCATGAGAAGCACACCAACGTCAACGAAGTCTTGTTAACCTGCATAGAGCTGGCACTATTAACTGTGGGACACTGATGTGTATGTTGAAGGTCAAATAAGAGCACCAATGAATGTGTATGGATTGCTGTGAAGATAGCTCAGTTTATAATCTATGATGTGGGGCTGGTGGTCTCGAGGCATGTTGTTCGCCTCGAGTGCTAGAGGTCCTGAGTTCAGGCCCTGGTGAAGGCTGGTATTTTTTCACGTAGATTTCTAGTAATATTCCCCTGGTCTCTGGGTAGTAAGACCGGACACCCGTGTAAATTATTGCGCATGTATAAATTCCTTGGCAGTCGGAAATCAAAAAGAGTAGCCTAACAGCACTGTCCGGGCAAAATTTGGAGTTAAAAATCTACCAAAAGTATTTCAGGATCTTCGTGGGTGCAACAGAGTTCATGTGCTGCGCTGAGAATCTTCGGACTCGAGTTTGTTAGAAGTAGAAAGGAGCACTTGTGGGTTACACCCGTGTGCCGTGATGTTGATCTATCATATAAACATAACCCATGATGTGCAGCTTCATTCTGCTAATCTCATTTATCTTTGATTGACTTCTTTGTTTGCCGTCTTTTTTTCTTTCTCACTTTTTATTGTCTGCAGAGATCTTTCTTTATCTTCAGACAAAAAGAAAGAAAAGAAAGAGACAGAGGAGGCCAAAGGAGAAACTGGAGACAAGGAAGAAGAAAAGACAGAAGAGAAGGAAGACTCCTAGTCTGTATAAGAATACATTTTTATGTAGGGACAACATGTTTATTTTGTACTGTGTTGTGTGCTACTTTTATTGACTAGAGAAGTATGTCTTTTACATTACTCATTTGGGGGCTTTGGTTATAACAGATTTTAAATATCTAGAGAGTGGTTTTCAATCTTTTTTTCTGGTGGCTCCTGCCTGATATGTGACAAGACTTTACAACCCCCCCCCCCCTACCACCCCCCCCCCCATCCCCAAATCAGCACACTTAAAATAAAAATGTGATTAAAAGATTTACAGTAAGAAAAAGCCAAAGCATTGTAAACAAGAACGTGGCAGGAAAAACATCTATCCCAAGCTGAAAATGCCCAATAAAATGACCAGAACCAATCACAAAAACAACTGGTATAATTCTAGTGTCCCGATATCAATGTTATGGTTAACGTGGCTTTTCTCTGATGACATCTGCTAGTTTTGGTCTGATGTTCTACGTGGCACAACAGAAATCACTCTCCACGTCAAGCCAGCAGCTTGTTTTGTTTCAGATTATTAAATGTTAGATTTTGAATTAAAGCTTGGATAAAATGTATGTAAACAGATTTTGGTTATCCCTGTGTGGGCTCTGGGGTTCCATTAGTAAGAGAGACAAGAATAGACCCACTGCTCCCCAACAAGCAGGCTCATAGCAGTCGATTAATTGGAGACGTGCCTTCGAATCGGAGTGCATCTGCCGAGGGGCCAGGAACAACCAACTGCACACAAATAAGTCAGTAAAATAGATGTGCTGCTAGGCCATGGCACAAAGCTAAATTAGACGAACAACCAAGGATGTTCTTGCGGATATTAACAGACGGTGAATGAAATGGAGAATACTTAAATGTTCAAAGGCAATTAAACTTTAAAATGACTTGAACACCCTCCCCCCCCCCCTCCCCCACCCCCCCCCCACACATTTTTTTTTCTTCAAGGCTTCCTTGCGCACTATCAGATGAAAAAAACCTACTAAATCTAGAGAGATATCAATACACATTAAATGAGAACTAAAGATTCTGGTGATCGTGTGAGAATGTGACCACAGATCCGTCTAGACTATGACAGGGCAACATGATGATGGTTGACACCCTAATATTATGATGCAGAAAGATCAGTAACTAACCAGCACTTAGTACGGTTGAGGCCTAGAAATAATCAAAGCCGATTGCAGAGTATCAAGTGCATTCATACAGGACATGATGATCAGTGTAGTCATAAGGACATTGGATGTATCAGTGTATCATAGACATGATGTATCAGGTATCATAAGACGATATGTACAGGCTTCATAACCACAGATGTACAGTGCATCATAAGACATGATGTATCAGTGCATTCATAAGACAATGTTCGTGCATTATAAGAATGCTATGGATAGTTTCATCCCCCAAAACTTTAAATTTTTCTATCTATTTTGAGAGAGTAGAGGAAAAAATTGTGGGATGTTTGAGATAGGGCTTTTGTTTAAAATAAATAAACAGGAGTGATATTTTTTCTTCCAAAAGTTTTCTGTTTCAACCGCAATTTTTTTTCGTTTGGTGTATTATTTTGGGGGAGTTGCGGAATAAATGTTTGGTTTTTCGAACCCATTACTGGAAAATTTAAGTCAGTTTTTGTTTGAAATAATTAATTTATTTTTAGAAAATGCCCATTTTTGTAGGTGCATTTTTTTTGTTTTTTCCAGTTTTTCCATTTTCTTTCAGATCATACATTTTTTTTGACATTTACATTTATGCTTTTTTTTTTTCCCATATGTCGTTGGTCCCTTTTCTCTCTTTTAAATTTTCTTCGTTTCTATCTTTACATTTATTTTTTTCCCCTTTTTTTTTTTTTTCAATTTTCT